>KK499768.1:2778272-2888242 GCA_000688715.1 Glossina pallidipes
GTATAGTACAGTATAGACAGTATAGTATAGTATAGCATAGTACTAGGAGAGTATAGTATAGTACTAGTATAGTATAGTATAGTACTAGTATAGTATAGTATAGTATAGTATAGTGTAGTACAGTATAGTACAGTATAGTACTAGTATAGTACAGTATAGTACAGTATAGTACTAGTATAGTACAGTATAATACAGTATAGTACTAGTACAGTACAGTATAGTACTAGTATAGTATAGCATAGTACTAGTATAGAATAGTATAGTATAGTATAGTATAGCACAGTATAGTACTAGTATAGTATAGTATAGTATAGCACAGTATAGTGTAGTATAGTATAGTATAGTATAGTACTGGTATAGTGTAGTATAGTACTAGTGTAGATTGTAGTATAGCATAGTATAGATTGTAGTATAGCATAGTACAGATTGTAGTATAGTGTAGTATAGATTGTGTGTGTATGTGTGTGTGTGTGCGTAATGTACGAATTGAGTTTTAGTCAGCTTGTATGACGACATTGGTTAAATTTATATTTAATTAACTGCGTTTATTACCCAAGAAAATGTAAACAATTGATTACCACGACGTATGAGTTATTTATTGTTGCGGGAAAAGCAACATGCGACTACGAAAGAATAATGCGACTGTAATATAAACAAGAAACAATCCGAATTCAATTTCATCTAAAAAATTAACAACGACTAATATTTATTTGCCTACGAGGGTTGGCAATGTCCGCAGAAGGAGTGCAAGTGAATTTGGAAGTTGATAAAAATGGTTTATGATATAAAGTTTAATTCTTGGCAAAAGGATTATTTACAGTTGGGATGAGGCCATAAGAATTGCCATTCTGGTCCATATGCTTTTTGACAATAAATCTATGTTCCATATTTATACTCTACATCAATTGCGGTACAAGTAAGTTTGAGCGGAGGTGTGGAACGCGCTGAAGGATTTGAGATGGACCCGATTTTCATTGCACCAGTCCATAGAGTAACTTTCTAAATCGATTTAAGCTTTACCGTCCATCTGCCTGCGCCGTTTTCTTGTGCTCAACCTGCACGTCGCAAGTATTAAGCTATTTTGACGAAATTTGCTTCACCGACTGGCCCAATATTTTGCCCACCTCCTACATAATGCCTTATTTTTGGAAGTCGTTATGTGAACAAGTTCAAGATACTGGGCCACGGTCTGTGATAGTGCTCTTTCCTATTTTTATGTATGTCTGATAAGCTGAAATATATAGTCTCAACGCTAATCTTTTTACGTTAACCACTGGACTTCAACTCAAATACTAATTTTGTCCTAATTGACAGCTAAATAGATTGATTAATATATCTAAGTCCATTCAAAAAATGATCATGGCCATCAAGTTCATGCGACATTGTGTAAATCTATTTCACGCATTGCAACAAACGTTTCCCTAATGTACACCAAATATCGTCTACAAATAATTAGTTAAACTATCCATCATAAACTGTTCATCATTAGTCGAAATATTTCGCCATTTTTCTGATAGAATATTAATTATGTCCGTGCCGAAAGAATACCTGGCTTTTTAAGGTTATATACAAAAAGATTTATTGTCATCGGAATCAAAGTTCTGCTTGGATAGCAACAAGATGTACCGACGTTTCCTGCACGGTGAAGATGCAAGGTTATGCTGAAATTTTACCCATTCAGCCAATAACAATCCCCCTTCATCTTCAGTTGCATTTTGTTCTTTAATGTTCGCCTCAAGCTTTTGTGATAATTTTGTCACATCCAACTAATCCTGAGGCTTTTACAACGCTTCCGTAGTAAAGAAGTCGACATATTCACATCTCCTAGGGTCTGTGTTTAATATCCGTGAAACAAGTGAGACAGACGTACTGAAATCTTGAACCTATGATAACGTTTTAATGTGAAAATGGTGAGATTATGACAATGCTTTTTATTGTAAATCCTTTAAAACTTTAGTTGTACTCCTATTAAATTTTATGAACTCTATATAAAATGTAACGACAATCCATTGAGATAAAGTTATAATACTATTATATAAAAGTCTATATGTATCAAAAAAAAGAAAAATATTTTAAATATATTTCTTTCAAAAGCCGTTACGAAAACAAATTTATTAAGAAATCTGAAAACGATGTTAAACATTATTGTCTGTCTACGCTCTTGTCTGCTTCTCATTATTAACCGTTATTAGGCAAAGTATTAACACAAGTCACAAAGTATGAAAAAAAAAAGAAAAACAACAAATATATATATATATGTATGTATACAGCCGACACGTTCCAACAATGTATATGAATTTATAATTCACAAATATGTACATATGCATGTATGCACATATCCGTGTGCGCAAATATTTGTTTAGAGTTTCAAGTAGCGAATTTTTATGGTGAAGCTCTTTTTTTTATTGTTTATAAACAATGTATGTATGTATGTATGTATGTATGTATATATGTATGTATATATGTATGTATATATGTATATATGTATATGTGTGTATGTGCGCCTCTTTTTGTTGTTTATGCTCTTTGTCTCTTTAGCTGTTGGCGTATTGTTATTATTCTAAGCTATGTCTAGACTTTAAATAGTTTATTAAGAAAAAAATTAAAATTAAAATACCATAACTAGAAAGTTGTGAAAGGACAGAAAAAGTAGCAAAAAGACGAGGGGAAGCTGTTCAAATCAATAATTACGAGTACACTCTAATCTGGTAAACAGATGTGCGTGCATCTTCTTGTGCTTTCAAAAGAAAAAAAAAAAAAAAAAAGAAATGGTGAAAAAGTCGATATAGATTTATTTTGAGTTTTCAAATAGCACTAATCAATGGGCAAAGAAAGAAGTTGACAAATTTCTCATATGTGATAGCAAGCATTAAAACGTTTCTCGATTGATCAAATAGTTTCCTCTTTGCGGGATGCATTTAAGGGTCATATGTTAAATGTGTTCATTGATGATTTCGTCTGCCCTTATATACAAACACTAAATTTAATCTTTTGCAAAACAATCAGTTATATTTATAGCTATACAGACTGATCAACTTAAATAATTTATTCTCGTTTAAGGCGACTCTAAATAGTTTCAAATTGCTTTTATTTTGTTTATTTATAATTATTTTGATTTTTATTATTATTATTATTATTATTATTATTATTATTATTACCGTTCCTATTGCCATACATTTTGTACTTTGTTCTCACATAACTGCGATTGACACGTGCCCGCATTATGTGATTATTATACTTAATAAGCTTAGTAAAGTCTATAAGTTGATTATTTACCCTGTGTACTGTTCATGTGCAATAAGCGGCTAGACATTTGCAGTTTGTTTAATGAAATCAGAGAATTTTAAAACAATAAACAAAACAAAAGAAGAAAATAAATAAATGAAAAAATTGTTGTTCAGGTAGAATTGTAATGAATTACTGTACGAATGTATGAAAAGTGAGAAGAAGGTTTAATTCAAATTGGAAAAATTTTCAGATATCTATCTACAATCAATATACGTATATATATATATATATATATATATATATATATATATATATATATATATATATATATATATATATATATATATATATTACGAATATATTGAAACAATATAATACAAACGAATTAACTGACGGACTGACACATACCTGCATGCATCAAATCCAGTTCCTAAATTCATTCAAAACACTAATATATACATAATGCCCTTAAAATTCTTCTCGAAAGAATTCAAAAAAATTGTTCATTTTAAATAGTAACAAGTAAGAAAATTAAATTCCAAATGAATCTTGCATACCCATCATCGTTTACACCAAAAAAGGATAAAAGAGGTAACAGAACAAAATTCGCATTCTTGATAATATGGAGTGGGCTCAGTTGATTTCTTCTATTTTCAAAATAAAAGTTTTTATCGCATAGGCGTGCGGGTGTTGTTGGGGTGTGCTTGGAAAAGTTTAAGTCACTTCCAATTTGTTTTGCAAATTTGCAAGCGATATCTTCATTTTTGCTAACGGAAGAATGTTTATCACAAATGCTACAAAGTTGGACAAATGCCACAGTCACATGGACAGACGAACAGATGGACATGTTTAGGTGAATTCCAAATTTGAAATTGGACGGATAGAAGGACGGATGGACAGACGGACATGCTTACATGGATTTAGATTTTGATGCTGATCAAGAATATATATATATACTTTGTGGGGTCTTTGATGCTTGTTTCTGGGCGTTGCAAACGTTTTGACAAAATGAATGAATGGTCGGTGATGGGTATAAAGATTATATATCGTAAGAAGTTTATGTAAGGCATATATCTTTTTTTTATATTTTCAATTATTAAATTTATTTCTTAATTGATTTTCTCCTACTTAAAGGGATAAGCCAATGCACCCACTTTCTTTGTTTGGTTGGAAGGGAAGACAAAAGGATACAAATATTTGAAGAGGCTATCAAGCATAATTTTAAGCACACAGTAAGTTAAAGTACACGCTACAGTGTGCCACGGTTCACCATTACATGCCATACATTATGCTACGGTTACTCATAAAACGATTTTTCAAAATAAGGCTTTACATGGGTAATGGTTGAAAAAGTGATCCGATCCGAACTATTTACAACAGCGTTTGTCCTTCGCCCAAAACATGTCGGTGTTCATCAAAATACCTCCAACATTGCGGCCTGTGGGTTGAACACAAAAAAATAACACAGAAAGACAGACAAGACATACCTCCACACCACCACAAACTTAATGTACCTTTGTATCACTAGTGACGTAGTGACTTTTTTTGAACTTCAATTATAGAAAATATAAGTTTAAAAAAATGTTTCCGGAGATTCACGCGAACTGTGTGCTTAATTTGCTCGAGAGTTTACTCAACCGTCTCGCCTTTATAGTCTACCCACTTTGTTGTGCCAGGTTATATGAAATTTGTAGGGATGTGTACAACACTCAGGAGGAGTTGAGATACACTCAACTTTTTATTAAATCGATCGATTCCGAATCATTTTCTTAGTCATCTTCCGAAGAGTTCTAAGCTTGTGCGCCCATCTGTCTGTATGCCTCTCCGTCTGTCTTTTTTTCTTGTGTTCAAACTACAGGCGGTCATTTTTTGCAGTGTACTGGTACAGAGGCGAGAACTTGTCTAACTTGAGAACTTTACGCATGGCTTGTGTGCCGGGTTACCTAGCTCTCAAGATATTTCCCTATACATACGTTTTTATATTTTGGTATCTGGTAGAGGATGGATGCATTTTCCAGGCCACATTTAACATAACGCTTTAAACGAACTATGCACAATAATGGCAAGTGATCTCCTAACTATCTAGAAAGCAAGACAGAAAGTATATAAATTATAGAAGTGTTTTTGTATTGTAAACATACACATAATTACAATATTAATATTACAAAACTGGTACAAGCTTACAGTAACCAGGGTTAGAATTTACTTATTCTCATTCGGAGTTCAGTATTGGGAATGGAAAAAAGCTTACAGTTCGCGAATGTATTGGGTGTTATGCTTGCGTTAATATATTAATTTTTTCTAAAGATAAATAAAAATCTTGAAAGTAGTCAGTCAATCATTCTATGAAATGATTACACCCTGCTTAGTAATCCTACATCACTTTTGATGCAGGTTAAGTTAGTGCGCATACAGTTTGATTTAGGCCTGTCTGTCCGTTTGTGTGTCCATCTAAATTTGTGTTCAACCTACAGGTCGCCACTTTTCAGATATTTTGATTAAATTTGATACAGTGACGTGTTTTGACGCGAGGACGAGTATGTTCAGGTGGGAAGTGGTCGAAAAAGTTGAACGATCCAAAACATATTGAATAGCGTTCGCGAAAGCACGTTAGTAGATTTAACAAAATTCTACGTGGTCAGACATCAGACGGACACACACGCTTAGATCGATTCAGCTTACGATACTGAAAGGTTCAGTTCAGCTTGCGATAAAAGGAGCGTCTATTTTAGGCCCTTCTGCATGTTACATACGTTCACGCTAACCACAATTGGTGTAGGATGTAATAATTCGTTCTTCGGCGGCTGCCTATTTCTATCCATAACAATCCTACAAATCCTGTGAAATCGCTGCAGTCACAAAAATGAAGATAGGAAGCTGAAGCCTGCCACAAGCATTTCCTAATCGATTAAAACTACGATGTTGAGATATGGGCACAATGTATTCAATCTCGGAAACATTAAAACCTAAGAAAAATTCCAAAAGCACGCAACAGCTTTTATTTCTTATTTGCGTCCATAACTCTCGATTACGTAAAGATATTTGTAAAAAGCAGTGACTCTGTTGTTCGTTAGGGTCATCTTCTTGTTCACACTATAATTTCTTCTGTTCAATTGACCAGCACGTCCACAATTATCAATAAAATTTTAATTCCGCTCTAGTTTCAATTCATTCCAAGCACAAATTCACAAGCACTTCACCCAATTGGTAATAGATTGGAAATAAAATGTTATCGTTATTTATGGACATGTTAGTAAACCAATCGAGACCGTATTCGGATGGAACATGCAGGTAGCAAATTTTTGGAAATATCTTCAAGGGATTGAAAGCTATAGGCAAAAATATGAAAAAGTTATCAGCGTTTTATTTCCGAGTTTTCTCAATTTTTAATCTACTATGAGGTTATATGTGGGCAAAGCATAATCATTTTCATTCTCAATCGATCGAAAAATTGTTGTTTAATATTCCTCCTCCTTAGCGATTAGAAAACATGTGTATGCAAAGCGTCGTTAGTTTCAGTGTTAATCGACCCCTCGACCACTTCACCCCTCGACCCTTATCGATCATTAACCGCAGATCGTCATTTAAGATTAGCTTGAAATGAATTTTCGTCTTAAAATTTAACGTAAACTCGAACTTTTTTGACATTTCGTAGATTGTCTCATGATAAACTTTGTTTTAATTAAGTCAAAAATATTTAAGTCATTATTCTTACACGCGTATGATACTTTGATATTAATTTTGCTTTAATTATATGCATTTTTTGCCACGTGCTTTAAAAAATTGCTATCTTCCAAGTGAACATAAACTTGAATCAATAAACATTAAAGTAAATATTCATACAAATATAGTAACAAGTTTAAGACATGACTTTATTAATAAGTATTGAAACCATATTCCGAACACGACATATATATAAAACGTTTTTAGGTAATATTTCGTTTCGTATTTCAATCATTTTGAGGAAATTTAATTTATTAACTGAGCATCAAATAACTGGCTGACGTTGAGATTCAAATGAATTAAATATTGCACTGCAATTTACTGCCAAATTTCGTTTGTAACAATCAAGTGTTCTATGATAATATAAGCTAATGGAATTAAACAACAACAACAACAACAACAACGATAAACTCATATACGTGTTTACTTGAAGAAAATATCTAAGAATTGCGAAGGTTTCTGTTAGTCCAACGTCCAATCTCTTTAATGAATTGTGATTGTTTGACACCGCCAGACCAAACGATCTCATACTGCATTCTCTGTCTTCAATATTACTTCTTATGAACCAGAATTTCATCCGCAAAAGCAGCTGACAGGCGTATTTTTTCTTTATCGTCACAAGCGATTGCTCTTTGTTCGGTAAGAGTTCCGCTATCAGCTATTTTCCTCTCCATTGTTTCAATGATATCGTATATAATAAATATATACGTATCGTATACGTATCTATGTTGAAAACAAATTCTGTGTCTGTGTCCTATGGGATATGAAATTTGAAATATAAATGCGATCACCTCTTACTACCTGTTAACACTAGTTTTGAGCCTGTGTTTAGGACCCGTCACTACTCTTTGACAGAATGTTAAGTGCTTTGAGACCCTAGAGATTCCAGCCCGACTCAAGCCCTCACTGTCTTTGTTTAAACTTGCTTTAATGTATCGCATGTTTACAAGAATCATAGAATAGATCAAATCGAAGGTGCTCTATATCCTTCCATCTTATTCATATCAATTTTCTACCTCTCCAGATATTGAATGGCCATATTAATGGTATGTAATGGTCTTAACTTGCTTGTAAATTCGTCGCATTTCGTATGTCTCTGTATTGCTTCCCTGACATGCAATGTTCTTTTTTTTTTTTAATTCCTTTACACCTATAGATTTTGTTGTAGCACTTGATGATCTCAATTTACAGGGCGATTCTTGGAGATTTAATGATTACTTTGCTTCTTCTTATAGAGTTGATCTGGTCTATAAAACGTTTTTCAACTTTGATTTATTTCAAGGGCAATCAAATCCTTAATCCTAGCAATACATTGTTGAAACTTTTCGTCATATCTCTGAAACATACTCAAATCGGTCCCTCTGACCAATAGGTTTTTTGTTTATCTTTACGCTATCTTTACAATGCCGCTTCATACCATTCGAATGTTTAGTGAAATCCATATTATACATCTATATAAACCTCCTCTGCTGAATATTAAATTAAAATTCTGTATTTGAAGCATTGATGGGGCATTACAAGCCTAATTATCTTTACATCCTTTTCAGTTGTTCTTCCCCATTGATATAATTGACTTCCTTCGACTTTCCGAATTCTTAAAGCTTGCTTGAATTTAAATAACGATTCTTCAGCATTATTGTTTCACATTTGGCAGTTTGTGGACGATATTCATGATCGGTTAGACCGAGCCAAGTCTTAGCCATTTCATCCGCGTTCTGTTGGTGCTTTTCATTCGATCATATGCCCAGTTTTGTCAGATGGGGTTGGGATAAATTTGAGATAATCAATACTTAAGTTTAATACGCGCATAAGAATGGTACACATTTTGAGTTATAACGGGATTATTATGGACCCGATCAAATTTATTTTGTTATAGAACTTTCGCATATGTACCTTTGCCGAAAAATTATAGTTTACAAGTCGTTGTTGACTGTTGTTACTATTTTACTCTCTAAGATCTTGTGCGCATGTGTTTTCATACTACACAGTTTATAAGATGTAAATATGCTGAATATGTTATAAGGTTTGTAGATTGAAGAAACACTTATCGGACATTATAGATGCTTCTGGCATTTTAAGTCGATTTAATTATTTTCTCTGGTTCGCGATAAAATTTAATATACTTAACTGAATATATATTACTGAACTGAATATACTTAACTGAATATATATATATATATATATATATATATATACATGTATACATATACACATATACATATATATATATATGTCAAAAAAAGGGATATAAATCGCTAATAAAACTAAAATTCTCAGTGAGTTCGGTCATGTTCATCTGATCATGTGTCATTTGGACGGCTTGCGAGCAACACAGAAAGTAGAAGTTTGACATTGGATAACTCAATTGTGACCTTAACATTTTGAGTGCAAGAAAATATAATCAAATAAAAATGTTCGAGGAGATAGATCATTAAGCATATCTTTTAAATGTTTATTCAAAAAAAAAAAAAGAAAGAAAGTTACTTTTGAAAAATATTAAAGAATAGGCATTAGACTGAGGCATCTTTGTTTCAAGATGCTCCGCAACTAACATCAATCTCAATCCAAGCAGCGAAAAAAACAATGCGAGATTTTTTACAAATATTGATTTTTATATGTTCAGTGAATATATTTGAGTGAAAAAGTTCAACTTCCGACCGTAAGCGAAACTGTGTTTTGTTAATGAAAAAATGTTTAAATTAACTTAACGATTTAACTTAACTTAACATGTTTAACTAGTGAACGTCACTTTAAAGATATTGTAAAATACTCGAGCGAAACGAATGAAAATTGTTAGAGTTATTTATGCTGCTTGGCATTTTCAAACGTCAAGTTCCAAGAAAACCGCATTTAAAGTTTCAAATCTCCACAACATGGCTATACAACTCAAGGCCAAAGCAATAGTTTGGGTTATTTATAACTTTGCCATGCTCGTAATCATCATTTCTTTTTTTTATCAAACTTTGGCTTTTGAAGAAAAAAAAATGTAATTTCTGCCTGCCCCTGGCTTAGGAAAGAAAGAAAATCTGTAGCGATTTAAAGTAAAAATTCGTCGATCCATTTATAAAAATACAATGAAGAATGATTTCATGAACGATCAGGCTCTTAATCTCTCTTCACTGTGTATGATGAATGGATGTGTATGTCATGATCCGTCTATCCGTCCTTGTCGGATTCATCATGAATATTTTAGGAAACATTTTTGTCCTTTTGTCAAACCTAATTTGATATTATACCTACTTTGTGTTTGACAAGTACACACGTATGTCGCGAAAGAGGTCGACACAGTTAACCGGTTAATTATGTGTATTTCAGATTTGCTGAGAAACGATAACAGTTTTTGAATAAGCAAAATCTGCGATCTGCGTCATATGTATGGCTGAATAAATCGGTTTAGAATATGCATACGTTTTATGGGATCTTTGATGCAAACGGAACAATAAAATTAATACACTGCAGTTTTCAGCGATGGGCATTAAAAAGCAAAAGGAATAAGATTGAAATAATAAAAGCAGCAACAACGACTAGTACAACACTTTTTGTTTTTTTTCTTTCTTTTTGCTTTTTTTCTTTTTTATTCAAATGTACAATAACAAAGCGTCTACTGTCTAGACAGACATGCGCGTATTAAATAGCCAATCATTCGCTTCGTCTCCAGTGTAGCCACAGCAGTTGGTTGGTTGGTTGGTTGCTTGTTTGCCTGTTTCTCTATGCAAAACAACAAAAACAAGGAACAAAAGATGAACACAAATGATTTCATTGCTAAAATGTTTCCTAAAGAAATTGCGGAAAATAATTTGAGAACTATTAAAAAAACAAGAAGAAGAAAAAGAGTAAATAATTAATGCCTCTATAAAATCTTAAAATGAATTTGAAGATTTTTTCAAAGTTCGACCAGTTTTCTCTTAAATGCAAATGCATTGAAGGTTGAACAAGTTATTTGCCATATACGATATTCATTAAATTGCTTATGTCGTTCCAATTACTCGTAGACATCGTTCTTTCAATGTCGTCTACTCGCCTTTTATATTATCCGACTAAAGGATTGAATTAATTCCGTGCGAGACAGCACCCAGGATTACACATTCCGAGCACGTGATGAGATACTTACTTTTACTTTCTCTAGCATATTGTGCCTTAAACTTACGAAATTTTCCCAATGGTTCTACAGTTTATTTATTCCGTTCCCTCGATGCTTTTCTGATACACTGAATGCATCTAATGGAAAGCGCTTGTTAATGTATCCAATAAGAGGATTAGAGCGCGAGCGCGAGCGCGAGCGGTGAATCGGCGGTTCTGAAACATAAGTGAACTTCTAAAGTTTTGCGTTTTAGGAATTCTCTCCCTCCTTATGCGGGCTTTTATTCATTTGTGAAAGAAATGCAAATGTTTTCCAAAGTTTCGATAATGTTTGTCATCTTGTTCAGGAATATTAGTATTACGTTAGTTAAGCGATCCAATGGAATCGTCTGTATACTGATCTGAAGACAATCATCGATTCTGTTAGCCCACTTTTGATGCTTTGAAGCAAAGCCAGTATTCCGACTTTTTATCATAATTCAATTCATCATAGCGCTCGTCTAGCGCACGTCTAATAGATAGTAAAGACAAATCCGTACCAAAAATTATGTTTACATTCTTTGACAACGATGCAAGAAGATATGCACTGAAGGTGCATTTGTTACGAATTTAATTAATGTTACGAGTTCATCTTGTCACTGATTTTCTCTTACCCGATTGATGAATTGAACGTCTTACAGTTCAGTTGAGATGTCTGTAACTTTAGCTAATTAAAACCGATTGTTTTGTCAAACCGAAGGCATCGAAGGCATAGAGTATAATTTCTGGAGAGAGATTTAACAATTTCTGAGTAATAATCATAATTATGATAAATGCCGAGTTTATATATAAAATACATAAGGTATGTTAAGTTTTTCATTTCTTTAAATTACGTACAAAGCGCTTGTCACATTCAAATTAAATTATTTAAGAGATTCAATAGGAGAATCGTCAACAACGACGTCCTTGTGCTAACAATGTTATCAATGCCTTAGTACTTAAGGGGCTTCCAAATGATCTGAATTTGTGAAATGAATGAATTAAAAAAAAAAAAACAAATTATCGATAGATACAGTAGACCATCCTATAAGGAGTGTTCAGGACGGATTCGTATGATCGTGTACGCGCAGCAGGGAAGAAGAGGCTCATAAAACTTGATAAAAGAATGAAACTCTGACTGACTCTCTCTCTCTCTCTCTCTCTCTCTCTCTCTCTCTCTCTCTCTCTCTCTCTCTCTTTCTTTCTTTCTCTCTCTCTCTCTCTCTCTCTGTCTCTCTCCCTTAAGAGGAAAAAACAATTGTTATTTGACGGCCATAAACGACATCATGTCATGTAGTTTCTAAAGCTTGACTATTGATAGTAAAGAAAATCCTTTTAAACATAATGTAACAACAAGTAAATTAATCACTTTGTATTTATATAATCTAAGTGACTCGGTAGAAATTGATCGTGTTAGTGGGGGAGCGGATCAAATCGTAAGTAGTTTTTCTCGTTTTTTTAAGAAAAACTTGACTAATGCCGAGAACAAAATTTGTCCCTCTTGGTTGGAGCTCTTATCATGATTTCAATAAATGAATGGGCATGACTGAGTCAGTTCCATTTGTAAGGCTGATTAGAAATGTGCGAGATAGTTTATAGCGTCTTCGGTGCATATTTTTTAGTTTATTTATTCATGCATCTGCACCTATCTTCTAATTATTAACCAGTTAACGTGAAAGGGTTAATAATCAGTCCTTTTATTAAAGTGCCGCTCACTTACATTCTTATAGTAAATCATAGATAAATTATATATATTTTTTTTTTTTTTTTCTGTGCAGATTTGTGCTTAAATCCAGTAGATAGTAGTAATGGACGATTTACAATGCAAACAATATGTGCACATGTATGTACTTGCTTGTAATAAAAATGCAAAGCTTAAGGTAAAGGGCGAGAGTGTCCTGAAAAAAAACATTTTATAGATAAATTAGTAGTTTTTTTGTTTTTCTCATTTGCATAAAATATTTTCATTGCGATGATTTTTACTTAAATGCATAGTTAGCTGCAAGTAAGTTACAAAGAGTAATGTACAAACTATGTACCCAGGAGACTTACAATTTCATATTCGTATGCGTACTCACAGATAATCGCCGTTATCCAAGGAGCTGCTTGACTGCATGCTCATATAAACCAGCTGTTAAAGTTTGCGACCTGTTCTGAAATAACGATGATCGTCATTATCAATATGGCGAAACCAACGAAAAAAGTGCATCATAGCCAGACACCAGACAAAAATAAAAAGCAAAAGAAAAAAAAGAAAAAACAAGAAAAAAACAAAAAAAAAACCAACGTATAATATGTAATATATAGATGACTACGGCAATGTTTTATGGATGACTGTATGCGTGAGTGCGTGCGTGCATTCGCGCGCGCGCGGACTTGGTGTGTGCATGTGTGTGTGTATGTATATTGTATATATATATATATATATATATATATATATATATATATACTATATATACAATATACACTATATATATATATATATATATATATATATGTGTGTGTGTGTTCGTTTGTGTATTTGTATATTGCACATATATAAAATTCAAACATTGACGTTTAATGGCCTTTAGATTGCAATATGCTGTTGTCGTTGTGGCTGTTGTTTTTGTTGTTAATTTGATGCAATTTGTGTAGTTTTTTCCTAAAATTTTCATATCCATATATATGTATATATGTATATATATATATATATATATATGTATATAGATATATATGTATAGTATAGTATTTGTTGTTGTTGCTGTTGTTGTTGTTGTTAGTCTTTTGTACCACGTTTTGTCCGATCATCTGTTATGGCTCTAGACTCCGGATGTACGCTATTTTGTTGGAACTTTGGGCAGACTGCCTTGGCATGCAATTTCAACTCAAGCTGTGCTCCACCAACACTGCTGTACGTATTTCTTTTTTTTTTTTTTTTTGTTGTTGCTGACTGCAACATCAGAAGCGTAATTACGAGCGTGTGTCTGCCTGTCCCCAATTTCTCTTTGTTCGAATTTAAAAAAAAAAAAAAAACAAGAAAAGGAAAAAAAAGAAAAAAAAAAAAAGGAAGAAAAATAAAAACGAAATAAGCTAAACTGGTTACTTAAATTCTTCGTTTATTTCGACGTACATAAAGATGTCGCACTGCACATTCAAATACAATCAAGCTCCGCGCGTCCAGACTTTGCACGAGTCGTCTAGAGGACGTTGGCTCTTAAGAATTTTAGCTTTTACTACAAATTTATTGGCAATAGCCGTGCGTGCGCGTGTGCATGCATTTACAAAAAAAAAAAAAAAAAAAAAAAAAAGAAAAGGAAGATTTGTTACTAAAAATAACCACAATAGCCGACATCAAATAACGACGAACGATGACAATGACGGGGGCATTGTACACATAAACCTCAAAAGAGCTTGAATAAGCGTGCCAGCCAGCCAATAAGCAAATGACTGGAGCCGGTGATGCCTGAATGCTTACTGCCTGTCTGCCCGGCTAGTTGGTTACGGCCAAATATAACTGGTTTTGTCTCTTGTATGCTTCATCAACATTTGGTCAAATTTAGTTAAAGTTAAAAATAAAAATAAAAAATAACTAAATAAATAAAAAGCATTTTCCTCAACTGCCAAATCGTAGTTTACAAGGCGATCAAATTAAAATTGAAAACTGATCAGAGCTTGAAGAGCTCGAAAACTAAAACGATATACAGATAGAAAAAAAAAAAGAAGAACAAGAATAATTTAGACAGCTTAGAAATGCTAGTGAATGCCAGAGTGGGATCGGCCCGCAAACGTGTAATGCCCAAGATTGCATTTATGCTCTGAACGCAATACAATGTCGATTATTTAACTTTATAGTTTATCGGAATTTAGTTTAACGCTTGGGCTATTTCTTCTTTTTACGCTTTCACCTTAATACGCATTCTTACTTTTAGTGTTAAATATTTATTGTGCACAACCTTCGCATATTTGACTAATGCATATTCAGTTTAGATTCTGCGACTTCTTCTATGACGCAAGCACATGCTCTTACGCTTGTGTTACATTGATTTGAGCATCAAGCGAACATTTTCTTCACAATTAAAAAAACGATTCTTTTGAATAGTGTGTGTGTGTGTGTGCGCGTGTGCGTGTGCGCATTCGTGCAATCAGTTTTCATATAAGGTTTTCAAAGAAGGCCGTTAATCCACCTTTTCCGAAATCACTTGTCGGGGATCCCAGATTCTTCAAATTTGTCGCAATCGAGAACCTTTGGTCATCGTCAATACTGTGAAGCCTAGCCGGAATTTTGCTTTAATTTTTGTGTTCCGTTACCTTTCTAGAATAATGTTGTGATTCGAATTTCTCGTTGACATTAGCTCACGTTACCCCAAAGATGCGAAAGCGAATTTTGTCTATAAAAAAATATTCTTGAAGCGTGTAACCTCATCCTTCCTTGCCTTAAGTCAAATTAAGTCAAAGTTATTATTATATATATATATATATATATATATATAGTATTTCCAAACGGAAATCGAATGCCTCTCTGAAAGGATCCGCTACCGCAAACAAATGTTGGCCAGAACTTTATGCGTTTATGGCTTTCAAATCGACATGTGGTGTAAAGCATGCATTTTTGAAAAATCATTTTGAATTTTCCTTATTATGCCCTACATCACTCTTGATGCAAAAATATACTAAGTTTGTGCGGATGTATGCAACACCTAGAAGGATTTGCTATAAAGTTACCATTTATTGTACCGACCGGTGCAGAATCGCTGTCTTAATTGATCTAAGCTCGTCTGTCCGTCTATCTTGCCAAAAATCGTTCTATGAATAACCCCTTTAAGCGAAGTAATGGTGGATTATGACTCGGTATGATGTTTTTGCCCATCATACCGGGTTTTGTGTTTTTTGTGTTTTTATATTTGTATTTTCTTTCGTTTTCGGATAGGTGAAAGCGTTATTCGCTTCATACTCATATTTAAACTGTGCGAATGAAGCTCAAATAGAGATAATAAACGTTCCAACCTTCTTTGTCGTTTATCGTAGAACTGACGAATATGATAAGGTTTTCTGACGAGCCTTGCAGAAGCTATTTTGATTCCCTTAATATTTTATTCAGATGAGACTTTCGAAAAAGTCGATCTTCTTTGTAGACTCACTCTAGAAACCTGGTATTTATTAGATGATAATACACTCAGAAATGTGTTTGATTCTAATATAAAACCCAAAACACGCAAAATTAATAAATCATAAGAGAGGATATATTTTGCATTATTGTGGAATCCTTCTATATATTTCATGCGTATAACATAATGAACCAGAGTACAAAGTCGATGAATTGCGATAATGCTAGAAAATCAGACAAGGGCGTTAGATAACTTATTACAGTTCGAAATCTTATAGATATGCATAAGCAAGAGACAGGTTGGTTCGTTGGTTAGTTGGTTAGTTGGTTGATTGGTTAGTTTATTAGTTAGTTAGTTGTTTGTCATCACGCAACAAGTTCTAGACATTTTACAAAATGAGATAACAATAACATGCCAACTGTACTAATATCACAACCAAGTTTACCCACTTAAAGTATGTGAAGCTTGGGTAGTAAAAAAAAAAATTTTTTTTTTTTTTTTTTTGCTTTTTTCTTTTGGTTCGTCTTGTCTCATTTCTTCATTTTTTTTTTTTTTTTTCAGGTACTCATTATTAATTAATAAATTGTCAATATTTGCTAAATGTTTCGTTGACTTTTTAGTTAAAAGTAAGAATAGAGCAGCAATGCGAACAACCACACAACCGCGAATTGATATGAAATCAAGACAAGTTGTGGAAGGTAGAGTAAAAAAAAAAAATTCCAGTAGCTACAAAGATACAACTGTGTGACAGACAGTTACTGTCAGTTACTGGTTTACACAATGTTAATAGTGCTGGTTTCTCAGATAATAAAAACAAAATAAAAATTTATATAAGCATACATGCATACATGCATACATACATACATACATACATACTAGCATACATATGTAATTGTGTAAATTTATGTGCATTCATATAAATGAATGCGAGACAAAGTAAAACTTTATTGCGAATAAATGTAAGAAAAATCATAGCAAACTTAATATACGTAGATATATAATATCGTGATATATGTGCGTACAGCTTCTTACCAACGCCAGACAAGTGTGGATAGACTTAATATCATGACGAGACGTTTATAATATATCTGCGCACGACGTAATATTAATTGACTTGACTACAAGACCATTCCTAAAAATGTTAAAAAATTACTTATCGCCCGGGTGAGCTTGCAAACTTGCAATTTTCTAAAAAACAGTATAAATGAAATTGAAATGAATTTTATAAACTCGTACTATATATATGTACGTATAGTAGCCACATATACAATCAAATTTTGCGTAAATCCTTTAAAATCCTTATTTTATGCTTTAATCAATTTGAGATCGAAAATCTATCCCTAGCAAGCTTTCAAGCTTTCGTTCGCGTCAAAAAAAGATAACCGAAAAAGGCAATAAAAAAAAAAAAAGAAAATTATAATAAGATAATATATTGACCACAAAAAACAAAATCTACATGTATATGTATAACTAATACATGTTCAAAAAATAAGATGAAATTTTGTATAAAATGCAAAATATCTGCTTATTCTTCTAAATCAATTTTATCGCCTTCACGGCACTCGAACTATATGTCTTATTAATCGTTTCGCCTAGCGGTAGAAATTCGGAACGCACAACATCGATTCAGTTCTATACGATTCTGTACGACATTTGCTCGATTGGTTAATTGTTTATATCTCATCTTCCCTCCTGATCTATACTCTATGCTGTCCATTTCATAAACGCATTAAAAAATCGAAAAATTTCTTAAGTTTACAAAAACATGTCTAACTTTGCAACAATTGAGTATATTGATATGAAGCTCTACATAGATGGTAAGGAAAGTACTACCAATCCACAAAAAAAAAAAAAAAAAAATGTATGAACAAGTAAGAAAGTTGTATTCGCCGGGGGCCGAATCTCGCATACTCACCACTATGTTTTTCGCACTCTACTCTCCAAGTTCTTTTATTTGATACCCATATCGCTGGTATTAGTAAGAAAAAATTAATCCACTAGGTCGCGGTGTCCACAATATTCATTTTGAAATGAACCCGTTTTTAGGCAGTTAATATATCTTCATTGAAGGCGTGTACAAAATAATTTTAAACACTCGGTCTTGTTTGCCTTATGCTAAATAAGCATAAAACCCCAAAAAGTGAACAAAACAAAATTTAATCGTTTGTAACTTTGTGTCGGCATAGGTTATGTTTTCCACTTTTACACGTAAGAAGTAGAGAGCTTCGTAATGTAAATGTGGAAAATTTCAACCCTTGACCTTTTATAATTTCCAAATAACAGGTAAAAATCCAAAAGTTGTTTCTAAAATAAACAGGGATGCGTTCAGTTTACGCTCCACTGCGCGTTTCTACTCCAACCGATTTGGCCAATTTTCAATGCTAACCTGCTTGCAGAAACCTCCAACGTTTCCACTAAATTTGAAGTGGATATCTTAATTTTTGCGCCCAGGAGAGTGCCAATAACACACTCCACACAGACAGACGGACATGGCTATATCAACTCAGAATGTCACGCTGATCAAGAATATTTATATACTTTATAGGATCTCTGAAGCTTCCTTTTGGGTGTTACATACGTTAGGGAAAAAAAACAAAATGGGTATATCCCCACCTGACAGTGGTGCGTAAAAAAAGTAAACAAAAAAAAAACATTTCATATCGTCGTACCTACGAAGTTTAAATGAAACACTTATCTTATTTCTGGTTCACAGTCGTAAAGAAAGGCCTGTAAGCAGGTTTCGAAAGCTTTCGGATGCAGAAGAGACTCATGCCATGAATCATTACGAAAGGTTCAGGAATTGACTGAAGTGAAAACTTGACTACAGATACCACAGAGCAAAACACTTAATTAGAGATTCATGTTGAGAGTCGAATTCAGTCGAGATAACCGAATTGAGTTAAGAATGGAAAAAAGATAAAGTAATCTTTGTCTTGAAAGTAGTACATGAGTGATACATGAAAGTTGGTATTGTATTTCATGTGCGAATTGCGTATAATGCATAGTCTACCATATTTTACACTTCAACTGGTGACTTGAAACTATACAAAGCTCTTTAAATTCGCATCGAAGAGCAATATAGAAAAGGAGCCTAAAAGACGCTTTACATGACAATAACATTGCTTTTGAAAAATCTGAGCTTCGGCCATAGTGTCACTACAAGAAAAGGCGCATGTATAGTAATGGTCGGTTTGGAGGTTGCTACTATCTAAGGCACTAATCTAAACATCCAATGTATTCAGCAATAGACATTCTACATCTCATTGAGTAATGTTTTGTTTACATATTCACTTTGAAAGGATCACGGAAGTCCTTTAACTTAATAGCGAATACATCACTTGGTTGATTAGAAAACTCATGGGGTCCAGACGAGCCATTTACATCGACACCGAAGCGGAATAATCATAAGCAAAACATTTTGCTGTGTATATGGCGGGATCAGCAAGGTCTAGTGTATTACGAGCTCCTAAAACTGATTACCACTGTTACTGTAGATGCCTACGGACATCAATTCAACAAATTGAACGACGTATTGTTGCAAAAAAAAAAAAAAACAACAAGTACGGCTAAGATGGCTACCATACGAATTGAGTGAAAATGCCATTTTGTCCACTTGTTGTAAGAGTTGCCCACGGATATACTGTTGCAGCACGAAAGGGATGTTCTGCCACTCCCAGCGTACTCAGCAGACCAGGCGCCTTCTGATTACCACTTATTCAGATCGATGCAGTTTGGCTTGGCTTGGCTAGTATGCGGTTCAACAAAGTTGAAGAAGTACGAAAATCGGTCCACGGTACCACGGCACGGTGGTGTTTACTCAAAGTAGGAAAAAGCATCAATGTGTCACGTAATTTAACGCAATTGCTAAATTGTTTCATAGTCTTTCATGCCAAGCCCCCAGCGAGTAGTACATCATACCGTAGACTAAAAGATCTTGATTAAATGATGGGATTATTACGGAAACTCAGGTGTATTTTACGACTCTTTACAGATCGGTCGATTATTTTAAGGTATGGGAATATTAAAGGAACACTGCATCTGAGTGTACCCTTCTCGAACAAGATTGTGTTGCTAAACAAAGTCGAATTGGAAAAACAAAGTTTTTTCTTTTCTTTTAATTGGTCCCGGGAATTATTGACACAACACACACACACATTAACATCTAATAAGGTAATAAGAAAAGCTAATGAGAGGAAGAACGATGTTATTTTCTGTACGCCAATGATGATTAAGTTTCAATTAAACCCAGATTCGATATAATTTCTTTCTCTGGTATCTCTGAAAAGGACATTGCTGTGTAACAATTAAATTTAGTATTCTCTTTGTGTAATTTGGAATTTCCATGCATAGGGGAAAACAAAACAGAGAAGCTCTTAAGTGACAAAGAAAATTATCTTAATATTGAACACTTTTATGTTAACACATATATATGTATATACATATATATAAACTGAAAATGAATTGTTTTTAATGGTTTGTGATAGGTTTCTTCTTTTAATTAATGATTGCTTGTGAACTGTGGGTGGCCCTTTATATATATATATGTGTGTGTGTGTGTGTGAGTGTGTGTTTGCGTGCGTGCGTGTGTGTCTTTCCGTGTTTGTGTGTGTTATTGTGTATGTGTGTATGTGTGCGTGTGTATGTGTGTATGTGTTTATGTCGATATTCGTGCACACGTATGTTGTGGTTGTACCTTCATATATATTGCAATTGTGTGATTGCAGCTTTATTGAACACTTTTTATTTTCAACTTCTCTTCCTTTTTCCTTTTTCCTTTTTTCTTTTTGAGCGATTGCAAAACAAAGTTCTCCAAAAGACTGTTGTCAAGTAATCATCAATTTTTTAGTACACATTGTGGACATAGTCAATGTCGCTGTTCTCGGGGTGCTCTGTCTGCCATTAATAACATCGAAGTCAAACAGACAGACAGGCTCAGCGTAAAAGCAAAAAAAAAAAAAAAAAAAAAAAACAATAAATGCAATATAGCGCAAAATGCATAGCATTTGTTCAAGCATAGCTTATAATGTGGACACATCGAAGATGATACCGAAGGCGGTAAGTTAGCGAGCAAGTAATGAATTTTATATCGCTTTTGAGTATAAATATGTGTCCATATGCGCAAGTATAAAGATGTATGGGAGTTGAATTGCATTGGCATTGTGTTAGGGTTTCTGTGTGACAATTGCATTATTGAAGCGTTTGTGGCCAAGAAAGTGACATGCGTGCCGATAATCGTCCGACAAGTATATGAACTTCAATGTCTGTTGGGATTCGACTGTTTTAGTAGTTCAAAAAACCACGTATGCATCAATTGCTGTGCAATAATATCAAAGTCATGTAATAGTTTGAAAGTCACAAAGTCGCTATTCCGGTTTTTAAAGCTCCCATCTGATGACACGAGTATGCTTAGCATATCAATCCATTTATAACCATTTCATATCGTATATACCATATGTGCAAAATATGTAAAAAATCGTTGAGTACTTGCGAATTCGCGTAAATATATTTTCATCTAACTTATATTCATTTGTCTGTCCGTCTGTCGTTTGAGCATTCAAGATTTCTCACAACTACAAGATATGTAATTTCATTGAAAATATTTCGCAAAAAAACTCGAAAATTTCAATAATTAATTTGGACCAAGTATTGTCTAAAATTTCGCACAAACGTCTTGTAGTTCTTACAAATTAATAACAATTGATGGGTATCCAAAATTCGCTATAAGGTATATGGTGTCTTTTTTGTTTCTTATTTTTTCTGTATCCACTTTAACACAAAATCCAAAATGTCAGTAAGACAGTCGTGCATAAAATAGAAAATCAAGACTCTGGTCGACGACCAGACAAGCAACAACTATATGTATATATATATGTAAAAAAATATACGTATGGGTATAAAGACGCACATAAACATAACAGAAAGAAAAAAAAAAAAAAACAAAAAAGCGACTTCGAACTAAGTTTCTTGATAAATGGTTTTTTAACCAAAACGCCAGCCAGGCTGCATTAGTCGACATTGATGCACCATCATTGAACGCTAAATTGCGTTATGCTGCGTAAATTAGTTTCGTGTTGGAAAATGAATGACCAGCATAATCGTCATCGTCAGCGTGCAACAGCAGAG
Organism: Glossina pallidipes; assembly: GCA_000688715.1. Classification (NCBI taxonomy): domain Eukaryota; kingdom Metazoa; phylum Arthropoda; class Insecta; order Diptera; family Glossinidae; genus Glossina; species Glossina pallidipes. The sequence goes on from KK499768.1 coordinate 2,800,532, forward strand.
CATACACTTAAACACTATACATAATGTAGGCAAGAATTAAGGCATAGTTGCACAAATACAAATTATTCCATCAAAACACTATCTTGATAATTAAAACTTTGGCAGTTAGGGTGTTGTTTATATGCAGGTTTGTTCTTTTTTATTGGAATTTCAAAAGTTGTTGCATCTGCATAACAAATCCCATAAAGTATTTTTATTTCTATTTACAATATATATATATACATATATATATGAGACTCTGTAGACAGAATACATTTTTAGTGTCCGTCTGTACTTTTCATTTCTCGGAGAATTGCAAATTCAATTTTCGCCATCTACTGTGCTTATCAGTGGAGGCTATGTAGATTTGCATTCGGGTCGCTCTTAGCACTCACAATACCGTTCATGAAAACTTTATTGATAATTAGTTGATCACATCCCATAAATCAATCCAGGGACGCAACTTCCTAAGTCGAACTTTAAAACTTCACTTTTTATATTACATATGAATTTTTTTCGTTTTTATGGGCGTGTGTTTTGAAAAAAAAAAATATATGAAAGAAAACAAATCTTGTGATACTCAGTAGCCAGGCGGAGGAATTCGAATTAATTTTTTTTTAAAAGGCACACGCACGCATGTACGTGTATTTCATATCTACGCTGTATATATATATGTTTTTAACTGATGGCCACCCTGTTTAAAAAGACCATATAGAAATTGAAAGAAAATGAATATTTAGATGCTGATCACATATTCTCAGAGTACTTTCCGATCTCCCAGCAGCAGGCGAACATGCTTAGGTACATTTCGAATTAGAAAACTTGCTAAGAACTTTTACAGTTTGTGGGATTTTCGGAGCTTGCTACTGAGTGTTGTAAAGTAATTGGAAAGAAATGAAATTGTGACACACTATAGCATTGAGTAGGCGTGGTCAGTTTTTAGCGTTTTTGCACAAGTATTCCATGGGCCGTGCCATACGTTCAGATTTTGGTAAAAAGCAAATTTTCTATTCCTTTTGAAAAACAGAGGCATTCTCAGTTTACGTGATACTATAGGCATGCCCTTCGATGGGTTCGAAACATTCTCAAGACTAAGCGTGCAAGAACTTCCAATGTTTCCCTCAAATTTGAAGTCGACAGTTCCATTTTGCGGCCAGAAGAAGATTTACAATAGACATTACACGGACGGACATCCTTAAGTCGCTCCAGAATTTGGCGCTGATCAAGACTATATGTACCTTGTTGGGTGTCTGAAGCTTTATTCTGGGCGCAGCAAGCGTTTTGACAAAATGAACCCCTCGTCCTTCGGCGATGGGCGATTTTTCATAAGCATCTGTTATAAAGGGGGCTCTTGTCCAGTTAAATCCACTTTAGTTTGTCGAAATATTAATATTCAGCAATTTTGCTTAAAAAATTTTGAAGACTGCAATTTTTGCTAGGGCGTTATATGCGAAGCAGTCGTGAAAATGCTCAAATCCAATCTATTTTCGAAAGGATTCTTTCTTGGGCCAAAGCATGCAAAAATTGCAATTTGTGAATTGGACATAAATATACAGGGACAGATAGCAAACAGACATGTATACGGACAGATATATCTGTGGGTGTTTAATGTCTGCATCTGACATGAGTTTTAATCAGACGGGTTGCCTACAACCATCGCCTATCGAGAGGTTGATTGACGACCCCCCCGGGAAAAAGGGAATCCCCATTGAAGGGGGCCTCTCTACCCTAAAGTACCGCAATAGAAAGTGGGTGTGGACCAAATTCTCGCTTAGTGGTTTGCGTCGAGGCCTATCTAAGCACCTCTTTAAATGCTCCCCGCGAAACTTTGAGGTAACCACAGCCACCACGAATACTCCCCGAAGGGCCGTACCCAGCAGTCAGGCAAGTAGGCATTCGTCCAGCATTCCGATGGGTAGTGTGCATCTTCCTGCCGGAGCAATCCTACTTTGGGCAACCTGACCCCCGTGGACACCCTTTAACTTCTTGGCTTATCGTTCAAACCAGAACTTACGCCAAGCTATACAGCTTTGGGTGATCTCATACTGTACGCAGCCGCAGCCACTCTTGTCTTTGGACTCTCCACACGTCCCGGATAGCCAAATTCAACTATCTTTTCTCAAGGAAATAATGCTTCCAAGGTTGTCGTCGCACAGCACATACACCCAGCTGTGCCCCAGCCCACTTGATATCGCTGGCCATCATCATTAGATGACCTCCACCAAGAGAACCAAATAGGGACAGAAATACTCTTTTTCAATCTAGAAAAGAAGGAATATGATTTTGATTCATGTAATGAAAGTTGGGTCTGTCTTAAGTTCAGTTATTTATACTTTTCTGGGTAAAATATATATGCAGCCGAAACAAGCAACGCTTTTAAGATTAGCTTAAGATAGCTTAGATTAAGTTTTTAGGAAATTTTTTAGACTTTAAATACTAACAAGCACACACAAGTGTAAATGACTAGGTATACTAGGTTACTATGAAGCATGGTCTACCTTAACCTTGTACCATAAGCGGTGTAGGATATAAAAATGGTGAATATATCAAAATTTATTATATATAAATAATTTAAATGCTTTTTAATTGCAATTTTGTTGTATATATATATTTTGATATACACACACATAAGAAAGAAGAAGAAGAATGTATATAGCTATCTAATTATTATCTTAATAATAACTATCTTCAATGCACTTACTCCATATATATTCGAACTTCGTAGCCGCGTTCAGCCAAAACGGGGTGCAACGTTAACTCGTTGGACTTTTGCTTGCATAATTTTAGCGAGTAACGCACCCAAATAAAATCATCTGTACTGTGCCAGTTATTACGGTTGTATATAGTTTCAGGTATTGCGTCGTCCTGCCACTGCTTCCACTGCAATTATATATCGCATTGTGTATATGTGCTTGCACGTTGAAAGCATCTGCTATTCATTACATTACACATCTACTTAGTTACATATATTACCATACTTTGGTTGTCTGACAAGTTTCCGGCCTAAACATGAACATTGCAAAATTCTCGTTCACATGGCGAACATGGAGAAACTGTTTGTACATGCGTTCATCAATGCTCAGCAGAAGTACAGGTATTTTAAAAGCGCAATTGTTGTTTGACAATCGCTTATATGAGCCGATTTGATTGGTGTTGTGAAAATGGTTAAAATTATGTATCAGTTTGTCATTAAGCATTTATTTTATATTGAAAGACAATGCGCCTACGCAAGTTAAAAATGAATCGCATTCTGGATCATTACTTGGGTGGCTGAACTGAATGTTGGCCGTTCCAGTTCGGATTATCAAACCGCCTGGACTATTCAGGACTATAAGCACTGACGAAAAGATCGCTGAACTCCACAAGATGCTGCAGCACAACCGACGGAATAACGTTGAAAATATCGGAGAGACTATAAACATATCTAAAGAATGTGTTTGTCAGAATGTTGTTGAGTATGCTCCAGTTCTGTGATTACCAAGCTATAGCTGTTTTGTGCAATTGGCGGAATCTGTTTAAAAACCAATTTCACCCAATTGCTCTTCGTGGATTTAAATGGGAGGACAAAGAGCATTTTCTTCGTACGAGCACAGGCTTAGTTTAATCAGTGTACGCTCTCTAGAGAAGGTAAGGCTGGTTTTTGCTGCGAGTTTCGCAACTAAGCTAGTAATGTGAAAATAGAATTTTCATTCGTACCGTCTTTATTGTCCTGTCTAGAGTTACTAGGCACCATTTTTCCTTGCGTCGCGAGTAGATGGGTGTAGGACTGAGTATGAACTGCTTTCTCCTATGCGAGTCACCCGTAAATACTTTAATGAAAATTATCACTTATTCTCCATTTCGGATAAAAGTGCGCATGTGAAGTGTCCGTCACTTAATCGATAACGTTGTTGATAGTTGCTAAGTGCTGCTGCCGCTGTTGTTTGTTGCCTCATCTTCCTTTTGCAACTATAGGCTTAGGATTAAGTATTTTAAGGCATAGATTACGTTATCCCCAATTTTGTACTTATATTATAATATATATTTTGCTAAGAGAGCCTTAATGTTATGTAGCGGCTAGTACCTAAATAAATAAATAAATAAAAAAATTAAAACAAGTCAGAACATTATAGTCGAGCAAGGTCGACCTTTAAATACCTTATTCCAGCTATTCACTCGTTTTGGTGATAGTACACCAAAAATTACACATTATTTTCATGTAAAGGCATACTTTCCATGAAAGCCTGCATATTGGAGAACGCCTACAACATCACGTGGCTTAATCCAAGCTTACCAAGCTTCATGTACCTCCTAAAAATTGTAATATTTTTCAGTTTCCGTTACAACAAACTTGGAAATTAACTTTCTTTCGATGTGTGTGTGTTTACTTTTCATGACATTGAAGTCTAAAATATAGATCTTGGAATGAGGGCGAAGAAATAGGCCCATGTTACTCAAATTGGATCCAATTAATTTGTACGTCAAATTAATATTATGAAGAAGTTTTCGTCATAAAACATTACATAGGCAGTGGTCGAGAAAGTGGACTGATCTGAACCTTATTTAAACGTTTATTCTTGGGTCAAGACACGCCAATGTAGCAAATTTCATCAAAATATCTGAAAAATGGCGACCTGTAGGTTGAGCACAAAAATACATGGGCAGACAAGGCTAGTAAAAGATGCGTCCGTACAAACTTAACATACCCGATACCAAAGGTGTCGTAGGGCATAAAAATAAAGTATATTCAGAATGGACCTGAAGGCTGCTGAGGCACAAAAATGTATTCCAACGCATTGTTGGGTGCGGTAGATTTGAGTTACGGCTCTGTTTAATTACTGACCATGGAACTTGGAGACCTACAAGGATAATACAATGAGAAACAAAAATTATGTTTAATTTATGGACTGCGAAGGGAAAATTGGCTTCAAAAAAGGCAAGGGGTGTTTCTTTTTATTTAAAAAAAATCGATTGTCTTGAAAAATGGGACCATGAGTACAGGAGTACTCAGTAAGCTAAAGGCAAGGATTGCGGAAAAAGGTCTACATATACAGATGTATAGCTTTTATCTCGCCAGAAAGATGGGCTCACTCACACCTCGCCAGTTCAATGTAAATTTACAAATACTTCTTACTTCGTTTCTTATTCACTTAGCAGATTTAACCCCAAACGATTTTGGGTTTTGTTTCCTAACCTGAATGTTGTGCTCGAAGGCTGGCAATTTTCGCCAAACCAACATGTCATCATCCTCGTTGAAAATTGTTCCACAGGCAACGATTAGGGATTAAATGACTAAGGGTCTCCGTGCGAAAAGTCTCCGGCCTTATGTAGTGGAATAAACATAATGTTTGAAAAAAATATATCTTGTTTTTTTCTCTGGTCGGGAACTTTTCAGTAAACTCTTATAAATAAATATATACATACATATATATACATATACATATATATATATATAACAGACCAATGGCCTTGAATGCATTACTTACGCGCATTTTCAACTAGAAATATACGCATAAATTTGACTTAGTCCAAATGTATATATGTGTGTGTGTGCTTATGTTTGAGTCTGACTATATTTGTTTGCATGTGTAAACATTAACATTATTTATTGTATTTTAACATGAATAGCCGGTGCGTAGACATGTTGCATATATCCAAGAAAATATATATTCGCAGACAAGACAATTTTATCGTTTCTCTCTCTTCCTTTTCTCTTTCTCTTTCTCTTTCTGTGTCCACGTCGTTGCAGCTCTAATTCTCTCGTTCTCTCTCTACATTTCACTATAATCCTCATGATGTATACTAAGTAATGTACTATGCCCCGTTTCTTTTATTGTTATTCGATTGTCGTTGCTGCTGTTGTAGTGTCTGGTGTTTTCATTTCCGTTCTGCTTACGGGCGTAATTAATTGTCACGCATTTAGTTTAGATGTAATATGCGTAAACACACACACTCACATACACACACACACACACACACATACACATACACACACACACATACACACATACACATACACACACACACACACACACACACACACACACACAGGCAGACAGACATCCTCACATTTACACATTTTTGATGTTTGCGTATGCAGCCATATATCCTAATTTATGCATGCATGTGTGTAAGTGTGCAGAAATGGCTGAATTAGTATGTCTTTCTTGTTGGGCAGCATTTAAATGTCATGTTTGTCTTTTATAGAACTTCGTCTACAATTCTTTATTATACTTAATGTCATATGCTAATGTGTTAAGCTTGCCATTTCCCAAATTTTAAATGTGGTGCGAAAATTCGATTTCCCGCACACAACGTATTTGCGGAATCATATTACGAATGTTTTGAGCGCATTAGATAACTTGGCAATTGCAAAAAGCATGAACCATGTCCACGGTTCATGTCGCGGATTAAGGATAAAACAAGAATTTACTTAAAATTAGATTTTGAAACGTTAACGACTCATTTCTCGAAACGATAAGTCCCGAGACGTGACGGTCGGCGGTTTCTTCAATCTCTCTATTCATACAACTTCACAATGATATTCCGTGATGAACATCAGGCATTACAATTTATCGACACTACAATCGTTTGTGCGACGAGTTAAAGAAACAAAAAGAAGAAATGGGAAAATTATATTGAACTATGACCGAATTTTGTATATTCACCACATTTTCTTAAAAAACAGTAAAGAAATACACAAAAAATCTTAATTTCGATATTTATAGTATTGGGTGGGCATGGCTGATTCTATCGCTATGATAACAGAAGCATTTGTATAGTTGGTAATAAATTCTGGCAATATTTGAGTGAAACACTCTACTATCCATGCAGTGTAAAACTGCTTGTTGTCTGCTTTCATATACGTTTTAATAAAAAAAAACACGGCCCACCTCTAAATACATTACACCATTTCCCGTGATATTGTTATTCATAAAATGACTTATTATTACGACAAAATAAAGATTTATATTGGAAATAATCGAAAAAGAAATCTTATCCGAACCATTTTCAATAGCTAGTTAGTTAGCTCTTGAGGCAGTAATTTCATCACACGATGTCATCACACGAATTACAACCTGCAGGTTGAACATAAATAAAGAAGACTCCCAAACAGACGGACAGACAAGCTTAGATTCAGAAAGTGATTTGAAATCGGTCGATATAATAATAGGTTAGCCTATCTCAAGTCGTTTTGGGTGTTGCACGCGTCCACACAAAGCCATGTACCACAAATGGTGTAGAGTATAAAAAATGGATGTATTATCTATTGTGACTGCATCAAATAGTCGATTGTTGGTAGAAATTTGTAGGAGCTCGCATTGTCATGATAAAGTATGATCCGACGATGGTTGTTCTTGCAGACAATTGGTTGCGCCCCATTGAAGGCATCGTTGCTACATGACTGATACATGACCGAAAAGGCCGGCGACCATTTGTTTCGAAGTGCTTCGAACGCGAACGACTTATGTTGGCTTTGGTTCATTTTTCGGCTTATGGGCATAGATCGATGATGCATCATCATGTTACAATCTCATATGCAGCATTTCTTTTTTACAAAAATCAAATTACGGGGGATCCAACGAGCAAAAACCTTTTTCGCAGCTAAATGATCGGGCCATTTTCTATATATTATTACGTGTATTTTTCATTAATCAAAAATTGTTCTCACAAAGCGTAAAAATCAAAGTATTCGCCATCATTACCTATGGCAGGCGGACACCTTTACAGCAGAAGCTTCGTGTTTGCGGGTTGAAGCGAGGTACGTCGCAGGTATCAGGCACTAATCAGAATGAAATAGTTTCGGAACAGATGCCGCACAGGCTTTTCAATGTTTTAGATATGATTTCTAAACTAACTTAGCAAGAAGAATGGGGGATAAGATTTCAATGTTGACAGACGAATATGATCAAATATGTTGTCATAATTACCACCAATGTAGAGCATAAATTCAATTGCACATATTCGCCTTAGCCGATATAAGACAATAACCAAAACACAAACGCACTCAAACGTAACACGGTACGCAGCATTTCCATCCAGCTAAGAAGTGCAACATAGAGTCCAACATATTTATATAGAGCGGAAAAATTATAATTCGAACAACATTAAGAAATAGATATTTTTCTCTTTTTTTTAATCTAATTATGAAGCTTAGTTTTGGAACTTAACTGAACAAGAGAGAGATAGAGAGAGAGATAGAGAGAGAGAGAGAGAGAGAGAGAGAGAGACAGAGAGAGAGAGAGAGACAGAGGGAGAAATTATAAAAAGCTGGACAAAGTTTTAAGCGGATAAACATGAAGATCTACGGACGTGACAAGACCAATGCTTTTTTCGCTTTGGTGTCAGTAGTAGCGTACACCCAGCCTAAAGAAAAAATTATTGAGCCCTGAAAAAGTGCTAGCTTATCTTTCAGCTGATATTCGAGATTAACCAAATAATATTAATGTAAATTTCTTTTGTTTTTAATTTTTGGATATCCTAAGAGGGTTAAGAAGAAGAAAAATGCCAAGGAATACATAACTGCATTGTATTCGATACGTGCCAGGCGTTGGCAACAACAAGTTTGTTGTAAGTTTTCTTTCTTCTTTTTTTTTCTCGGCGAAACTTCTACTTTGTTAAGACGGTGTTCCAATATCTGCATGATTTATGGGCACAATTTAAATAATTTATTAAATAATTAATGGACATATTTTTTGTTTTAAATAATTACTAAAAATAATATTGGCAAAATGCTTAAAAACTATTTAATGGATTAAATGAGACTTGCATCGCTTTAAAGAGAAATGTATATATAATTTTTCATACTTGATAGATTTCGTTTCAGTTTGATTTCAATAAATCTGTTAAACCTGAAAAGAATCGACAAACAAATGCAATCAATAATGTGCCAGCGCATTTGAAGTGTGTATTTGTATTGGGAGCAAAAACAAAAAACAAAAAATCAGATCAAAAGAAAATGAAAATGAAAAGACCCAAGTAGACGGGTTTGTCTTCAAAGCAACACATTAATGGCACAATTATTGATGAGTGTGATTCATCCGAGCACCATGAACAATAATTATATATATATTTTTGGCAGATGGTAAATGTTTTTAGATGATTGACATTTGTTGCATTACAGATAATGAGGCGAATTTTTCAATTTTATATATCGAACATAGAATGCTAATGAAAAATTGTATGTACCCAATAAACGATGTACTTTCATTACCCTACACTCTTACAAGATACGTGTATTGCTTCAATTCTTTCATTGATCCAAATCTAATCAGATTTTTGTAAGAAACATAAATTTGTATATCGACAACAACAATTAGATAAGGACTAGTTATATATTTCGAATCGATCCTAACCAAAGTTACTAAAGTAACTGATCCTTTGTAAAAATTATTGTCGCACACTATGTCGCACCTTTGTTCGATGTTCCTCAAAATAATAACAATAATAATATATAATTAAAATTAATTAATTAATTATATATAATTAAAATTAATTATATATAATTAAAATTAATTAATTAATTATATATAATTAAAATTAATTATATATAATTAAAATTAATTAATTAAAATAATAACAATAATAATAATAACAATAATAGAGGATAGAGGCAATAGATGATCAAATACTTCTTCTATCAATTTACTTTTTTTCTTTTCCTATTCCTGTATTCTAAAAATCTTTAGTCATACAACTGCACACCAAATATTTGTACAAATTTATGATGCACTGAACCACTACCGATATAGGACATTATGTATGATCGATTTCTATGTACGCTGCAGATCGAAACATGTCAATATTTAACAAATTATTTACTCAACTTATCCTACGTATTAGGATGCAGCAAAGAAATCATCTTTTCTTTATTCACCGCTACACTTGTTTTATGAGGATGATAGAATCGACCGAAGATCTTAAAATGAAACTAATTTTTATATGCGTACCCTAAACGTAGTACCTAAAAATAGGTTTTAGAAACCCGATAAAGTGTATATAACCCGAGTCAAGGTAAGTTATTAACTTAATTGAGTTATGCCTGTTTTCCGTTCCTCAAATGACTGCAATTCGATTGAAGTAAAAGGCGAAAAATCGCAAATTTCTCCGTATATTGCTTATGTTTATGAATATAGATAGAGACTGAAAATATCCGCAACTCACTCTCCATCCATAGGTCAGAAATGTTAGATTAAAACTTATAGATAAATACCCGAGTTTGAGGTAGTGGCTATGTCCCTAAAGCGGATTTATTAAACTCTTGCTATTAAAAATATATTCTTCTAATCAAAACCAGGCATATTCAGTCATCACCTTATTAGGACTTACCGTTTTTCTTCGCATCCACTATCAGATTCCGAAGTTGGAAGGACTTTTTTTTAAATAGCATGCAACACTATGCAACACTGCCACTTCTAACACTACAACTCCACATTTATACGTCGATATCTACAATTGTCAATAAGAAGCGCTACTAGGATGTTTTGTTTTGAAAACAGCATCTTTCACTTGAGCACAATACTCTCATTAGTAATACAATTACTTCACCCATTCAACATAATCGTTTTTTAATACAGTCTAAGGCTTTTCCACTTATTGTTATACGCTCGATCAAAGTGAGATACAAATTATGTGGAAAACATTTTTAAACTCGGTTCGAACGAAAACCCTTGAAAGCATAATATGTGCACGTTGCCATGGCTGCCAGGCTTAATCAGAAGGTTTATGAGTTAAATGCAAGTGATAAAGTGAGCCTTTCACTTAACAAGACAATCGTGCAAGATCTGTACCAAGCTTGAGTGCCACATATGAAAATTTTAGGAATGGTCAAAACTTTCCCCTCTGGGCAAGCCGAGGCTTCTTTGCACCTTTAGCTGCACAAGAGGTCGTACTCAGCGGTCAAGAATGCCTTCGAAGTCAGAATTTAGACTCCTGGCCCCTGTGGTTCCCATAGATTTTTTTCTTCTATATGACCAATCACTTTGGGGATGTTCCCTATTTGTGTAACGTGGTGTGTGTCAGAAAGAAGATAGCAAAGAGAAAGAACTCGTGGCCGCAGCCTATTGGACGTATGCCCAATCGATAAGTGACATGCCTTTACCGACTGAACGCTACGAGCAAAGAAAATTCTCCCTCATGCAAGAGGTGAACCCGCGAACACTAACTTCGTAGTCGCCGCTCTCACGTACTCGGCTATTCAGTGGATAGTGCGGAGTACAATACTTTTGTCATGTCATCATTATGGGACGTGTCATAGTCACTCTTACGTTCAAATTATCCATTGTTCCTCGACTACCATCCAACTTTTCCCTCAATGGATTTTAAGATTAAGAAGGCGAAGATATCAACCCAACAATACCAGGCATCCAATCATACCATTGTTTCTCTAGCCTTCGCATTAAGAACATAGGCCAGTGTTACATTTTGAACGTATATAGAAGCTGATTGCCCAGTAGATTATGACTTTTCTATAGTGGATTCTTGTCGCCGGGAAGTTCGGACCTTCGGAGCCTCAAATATCACAATTACTCTATTTACGTCGGCTGATTTATTATAATCATCGCACTATGATGCATCCTTCTATATAGCAGTTTCGTTTACAATCGAAAATCGGTATGTTATCCGTATATCTTACAATAGTATAATAGGTATAAAAATTCCAGCAGAAATGGCAACTAGCCATAGATGAAAAATATGTGAAAAAATTCCTGAATGATGCCTAAGGAACATGTGGACAAGTACTTCTTTTGCTGTGATTGATTGCAATTAAAGCAAGGCAGCCATTCTGTTCAGAGGCGGTAGAGCCCACTAGACTAATATGTCAATAGATAACATTGATGTCCAGGTGCACGACATAATTGTACGTGAACATCACTGGTTATGACACATTATTATGACGACTAGAGATGATGCTCAGTGCTTAGCAAACCGATGCTTACTATTAATATAAACTGATTGAACTGAGCTAGAGAAGTTTTCCTATAGCAGTACCAGCGCGCTTGTACTCCCCGCTTCAATATTGAAAAATAAGTGCAACCCAGAAAAATGGGAGATTTTTCAAAGCTTAAAAGCAATTTTTCTACTTTAAAAACATTGACAAAAGCTTTCCCAACGCATCAGCGCATACGTTTGAATGAATATAGAGGCACCCATTAGGCGCAACTAAGCATGAGACAAAGAGAAAGACATGTATACACACACACACCGTTAACCTTGAAAAATAAGTCCAACCATGAGCTAATAAACCAGCTAGACAGCTAGACAAATAACGACACATTAGCTGTACGATATGTATGTATGTTTAATTTCTTACTCTTTCTCACGTCACACTGACTTTGACATACAAAGATAAATATGACTATAATTAAAATAAATTTAACGGAAAAAAAAAAGAAAAAAATTGGCGGGAAAAATATTCATATTAGCATTTTTTTTTTTTTTCATTTCATACTTTGAAAAAACGTTATCAAATCAAATACGTGGTGAAACTATGGGTCTATCACTGTAAAATGTCTGGACTTGGTCAGCGAAAGATTGCATAAACTGATTTTCATAGACCTCTTCGGCGAAAAAGGCAACTTGAGAGACTTCTGTAGGGGGAAAGGCGCCGGCTAGGCGGTGAATCCATCACAAACTTCCTAGGCAAACTCTTCCAATTTTTTGCTAAGTCATTGCACGTGGCCTTTGGAGAGCGTCCCAGCTTTAACATAGGTCTCTTTTTTCCATGTTTAACATAATCGCATATACGAGGTGTGTTCAAAAAAAAAAAACAGTGACTTTCGATTTTTCTCTATCAGCAATGCGGTCTTTATCTCCTTAATCATGGCAAAATTTTGTCCATTCTTGGTTTTTTTCAGTCTTGGATCCATAACAATTTTCTTCACGGCTTCAGTGTTTTCATTGTTTGCTGACGCGCTGGAGGGTCTAGGGCGCGCATTGTCATTCACATCTTCTCGGCCTTCTGCGAAGACCTTGTAACATTTGTAAGCAAATTTTTTTGCCCATAATAGACTTGCCAAACTTGCTACGATCAACAGTTGAAGGGGGATGCAGCACTTCATTTTGTATTTCTCGCAAAATTTAATAAAAATTCTTTGATCCATTTTTTTTTTTTTTTTTTCGATAGCGAAAAGGCACACCAAACACGGATAATCTTTGTATTTGTCAAAAAGAAAAGAAAGAAAAAAAAGAAAAAAACGAAACATGGAAAATGACTAATAATATCAACATATGTCGGGGATATGTGTAAATATACGAAAATCGGATGTGCTTAGTCCACGAAAATTGAGAAGTCACCTTGTTTTACATGCTTCGCAAATCCTTCCTAATACTCTCTTAAACTATTGTCACAAATATGAGTTGGTATGTGTGAGCATAACAATAACTGTAAAGATTAGAGTTGAAAATTTTTCTACGGAACTACGCATAAATGCAATAAAAACTTTGACTTCCTTCTAATAAATATTTAGTGAGAGTGCGAAGAAAGCAAAAGTAATGCATTTTTTTTTTTGTAAAACTTATTGGGTAGTCCGGAAATTTCTTACGGTTTTTCACTATGAAGTAAAATAATTTTTTCTTTTTTTTAAATATACAAAGAATAAGGCTTTACTAAGTTATATATATATATGCGATTTTGTTCAACCATTTGTACCATTTTTCAGGCAATTCCCTGATCCTCTCCTCATACAATTTCTGATCTTACGCACGTTTCTGCTGCATGGCTGCTTTTAATTTGGTTAGTTGTCCACGCTATACTTTTGTATTAACTGTTTTGTTACACGACATTGGCTCATAATGCACACACAATTCCTTTATAATCCCACCGTGCTGACAGCAACATTTCCTTTTCGTGGATATCCAATTTTGGTGTGGTCTGAGTTGCCTCGACCCGCGTTTTAACCATCATGATGAACGTTGCTCATTTTTGTATGGCATTCATTTTTGATCACCAGCTGCAATTCTTTTCGGAAACGGATCGTTTTGGTTTCGTTTTAACAGCATATCGTCGATATTTACGCGTTGCAATCAATGCATTTCTTTTAAATCCTGTTGTGCCCAAATATCTAGCTGCTTAACAAATCCCAGTCTTTTTGTGCGATTTCCAACAGTTGTTTTGGACGAATTAAGTTTTCCTGCCGTCTCACGAATCGTTATGTGTCGATCAGCTTCAATTATAACCTTTGAAAAATTTCCAATTTTGGCCAGCACGTTCTGCTACAGCATTAACTCCATGCATAGCACGTATTTCTTTATGTGCTTTTAAAGTTCCTTCGCCTTTTTTGTTATCTTGTCTTATATGCTCAGTTAGACCTTGCATTTTAAAAAGCACGGCTTCACATGTAGCATAACGGAGAAGAGCGCATTAAATTTCCACGCTACCTAATACTTTGCCATATCGTATGGTTATTATATTCTCGAAAGTGCATTGGATACGGATAGGTTGATTCCACGGGATTCGCGCAAAGAAGTGTGAGTTGCCCACGCAACATTTGAATGGCATAAGAAAGGAAAGTTTTATTTTAAATTGTTGTCATATCTGAATGTGAGCATGATGAAGGCACATGGGAAGTGAAGGGCTACCATCCCAATGAATAGCTTTTTTCCTAGCTGCTAGCACTTGCCAGATGACTAATAAATAATTTTAAGTTAATAAATTGTATAGGGATTACGTGAAAGCTAGGTTTTTCATTAATCAGAGTATTACTACTTTCGTTGGAAGAGAGTTAATCATAAATCCATGATCCATGAAGTCCTATTAACCAGGCAACATAGGTTCTCGGATCTTGTATATCAGAATTTTGAAGTTGAGATTGTATTGATTTAGATATACGTTAGGTTTTTAGGTTAATTGAACAAAGGATCTGAGAAAACCTGAAAAGCTTGGCCACCGGTTATGGGGGGGGGAGGGAGATAAATATTTCAAACGAATGATAATTCGCGATACTAAGAGTCTTTTAATGGAATGTACCTATGTCCTATACACTGGAGCGAGTATGTCTCGTTTGTTACGTGTCACAAAAGAAAAATAAAAAAAAAAAAAAAAAATAATGAAAAAAAAACATAGTTCAGTATCTCAGAAAAATTGTCATTTATTTTTGCTCTTTGAGAAAACACTGAATCGAAATGTATTTTCATTCCTCCCCTCTTGCGCCAATTGCAATATGACCCCTTTTTTTTTTCTTATTAAAAATACACGTTGAAGGCTATATGTATATATGCAACGAATCGATTCCCTTGTGATTTCTCTACACGTTTATAATTAACCGACTTTAGAACACATATTCACAATATTTTAGTATAATAAGTTTAGTCGTCTGTGCTGTGCTGTCAATAACTTTTCATATGCAAGTACATGCGCACATAGTGTTGTCTTGCCCCCTCCGAGTGAGGCATTGAGCAGTAGCAGCAGCAAAAGCAGTGGCAACAGCAGCAGCAGCAGCACCAGCAGCAGCAACCCTTGTTGCATTCAATTCGAACAATAATTATGCTAAACGATTTCTGTCTAGCCAGACATGAAATGCAATCACACACACACACACACACACACACACAGAGAGACACACATACAACTTAAATCTCGGTGACAATCAACCCTAAGAGTAAACACAAACAAAAAAAAAAAAAATAACCAGAGCAAGGTAAGAAATTATTTGCTGTAAATGTGTGTTGTTTTTGTTTCGTTGTTCTACTCGGCAAAATCGTTAAAACAACTAAATTGAGATATTTTTTTTCGTAGCAAAAGTTTTAAATGCAGACAAAAAACAACAACAGAAATATAAATAAAAAGTCTAAAATTGTTGAGAGCTGACAGATAAGTGGACGACTGACGTATATAGCAGACATGTAAAAGGAAAGAGTTCATGAATGACAATGAGGAGGCACTGGAAAGAGTAGATATATAACAGTAGACACAAATGAACAAACAAATCAGCGCCAATAACAGTAGCATCAGTGTTGTCAGACCGTGAATTTCAAATGAATTGCACAACACCCAACTAAATTGTAAGCAACAGCGACAATAACAACAAATACAATACAAGAACTACGGTCCTAAAAAGAAAACGAAATATGAGAAAAAAAGAAAAAAGAAAACAAAGAAACCACGCAAAACAAATAAACAGAACAGAAATTTTGCGCAGCCCAGCGAGTAGTAACAGTAGCTATCAGCCGTCGATGAATTAAAAGTAGTAGCGTGAAAAGCAAAATCATCATTAAGAGCAGCAGGATTAACAGAGCACACACACACACACATGTTTCACGTGGAATTGCGTACAACATGTACATTGCTGATGTTTAGTCTCGTTAATAAATAAACCCACAAAATAGTCATTTAATGAGACAGTGATGGATAAGATAGGCATTGTGCCCGTGCCTTGTATCATACCGTATGCTTAAGCCGAGAGGATAGGATGCTTTTGCCATAATCAAATGTGCGAAATGTATGAAAATGAAAGCAAAATGCTCACATATCTATGTACAAACGTACATTAATTTAGTAGAGTGACTGACTGATAAACTAAAAGCCAAACAGACACGGGGGAGGAGGGACAAAGAAATGAAGCGAAGGAAACAAGAGAAAGATCGAGAAAAAGCAAAAGAAAGAGAGAGAAAGAGAGAGAGAGAGAGAGAGAGAGAGAGAGAGAGAGAGATAAATATGATTAGGAATTTGCAACCATCTGCAGCAATCTACTTATGTAATAATACAATGATAATAAATACAGGAGCTATTTGCTTATGCCTGACGTGTACAACGTATGCATGCGTGTAAACAGATAAACATGCAATCTCAAAGCCTTTCACTTCTATGCATTGCATACGCACGGTGCAGACATATAGCCACTGGAAAACAGTATGGCGAAGGAAAGAATGAACGAAAAGACACAGAGTTGTCTTTCAACACGATTTTCTTTATACCATAAACCTAATGAGAATGATTGAGTGTCTCAGGACATTTAGCTTATGGAAAAAGTAACTCACAATTTGCTATTGTCATTACGTTTTTATACCCATCACCGAAGCATGGGGGGGTATATTCATTTTGTCAAAACGTTTGCAACGCCCAGACGGAAATTTCAGAGATTCCACAAAGTCTATATATTCTTGATTAGTAGCAAATTCTGAATCGATTTAACCATGTTCATCTGTCCATCTTTCCGTCTGTGCAATGTCTTTTGTAAACATTCCTCTCGCCGCCACAATCAAGCTGTCAACTTCAAATTTGGCCGAAACATTGGAAATTTTTCCATTGAAAATGAACGAAAAGGCCACCCCTACAGTACTATGTAAAGTGAGGACACCCTCGTTTTTCAAAAGGAATAAAACTTTAGTTTTTTGCTTATTACTCGTAATTCTATAGCAAATAAATCTACAAAAAATTTGAACGTATATTCTATGGGCTATGTTGTAGTACTTGTAAAAGAATGTGAAACAGTGCTTGCGTCTACCCAACATTATAATATATTAAAATATGAGTTGTTCTTTTTCTTACTATCTTAATAACGCGCAGTATCAAACTTCAAAACCCCCCAAAAAGTATATAAATTCTTGGCCAGTTTCAAATTTTTAGAATGGGCCTACCTGTTCGTTTATCCGTCTGTTTGCTTGTTAATTCGTCCATCTGTCCGTGTGTCCGACTGCTTTGTATTTGTAGTTCACATTCTCCCGTTCGCAAAAAAAAAAATATCGCCTACAAAATTGCAAAAAAGTTTGAAAATGAGTCAAACAGATCAAGGAATATGCACGCCTACAACGCCCACACGTCTATGCAACCAAAACGGAGAACGACTATGCTTTACGTGTCTTTTACCCGTTGCTCACCAACTACACTATATAAATTTCCACAAAAATTATCCTATAAAAATATCAGAAATCAGCCACGCCTACCTACCTAATATTATACAGTATCGAAATTTTTCTTTTTTTCTTTTTTTCAATCGTTTATAGGATAAGAGTGCTGAGTATAAAAGAATAAACTTTTCTTACTTGTTATAATGCAGAACGATTCATGTCCTCGTCCACATTCAAAGTAAGGTTAAGATAAAAATGAGTCTTAAAAGACAAAACAATAATACCCAGCTAATATTATCCACTTGTTACTAAAGAGAAGCATTCTGCAACGAGGATATACTCGTTTCATTGAACAGATCAAGACCTCGTCAAAACATGCTTAGCCACTACTCTATAGATAACTTTACAAATTTGTTTCCAACTAATTAATGAAATTAATGATAACAAATAGGATATAAAAACGATAAATAATAAAATAAATTTTTTATTTATTTATTGATGACCCTGAAGACAACCTACCCGAGTTTGACTTTGACAGAGAAAATATCGATAGATTAATAAGAGAATCGATTTTTTTTTTGCCTCGCTATTTCGTTCTGAATCCTAAATTTGGACATTAATGCATTCTGATTATGCTTTTACATACATAATCAAACAGTAATTAAAAGTACTTCTTATCAATGGAATTTAGCATAATACCGGTGCTTAAGATGACTTATAGCTCCTTTCATAGTATGAATATATGTTTTCTGGTAATACAGGGTATTAATAATAGATGCGCAAATAAATTCTTTCCGGTTTTTTGTTGGATAAAACCCAATTTTATTTAAAATATAATTGCTACAAAGCTTAATAATCAAAGTACGCCCCATCAGTATCTATAGGTTTTCGTCTCGTATCGGGTAGCTTGCGAATGCCTTGGCGGTAGAAACTTTGTGATTCCGAGGTGAAATAGTCATTGACTCATTTTCATATATATTCAACTTCTGTGAACTAAATACGACTGCCGCGTCCACCCGAATAATTGGTAATTGGAAGAGCGTAGGTCTGGAGAGTATAGCTGGTGCGGTGCAATTTCACTCCTTATTTTCTTGATCGTTTTTGTGTGCGAATTATCATCGTTTTCTTGGCTAAGATTTTTTTTTTAACAAAATCTCGCAAACCATTTTCTAACGGTTTCGTAGCTTATTGTACTTTTATTTTGTAGCTTCAGCTGCACTTTTTTCCAGCTTAATCCAGTTAGAAGCCCAGAAAACATTAAATATAAAAATACACTGAACGACTGCAAACAACTCAAACACATCATTCAAGCATCGATATGCAGGTTATCTATACTCGAAATTTCGGGTAAATTCATTGTGTCAGTCACGTTTTATTTCAATGGAAGAAATTCATTTGTAAACCTAATAAATTTAACCCGACAAAGGACTTAACGACAAACTTATGTACAAGAAAGTGTCACTTTCTACTAGTTATAGCTTCGAGGACTGCGTGCCATTCAAATTGTATTGGCCAAAACCATTTGGTAATTGGTTCTATCTAGCGATTCTTTATCCTATAAAGTAGTCAATCCGTCTAATTTTTGTATTTAAGTTGCGGTAGCATTGCGTTCATCTATGCAATAATGCGTTCCTTAAGGACGTGTCTTTTGAGTATTCCCTCACAAAGAAATGGTGTATGTATATATGTAATAGAATAAACGCACGATGTGATGAAAATAAAATGAATTTTCTGCTAAACTGAACATTATTTACTTGAAAAGTGAAAAATGCAAAAATGAATTATTTTTCAATGAAACACTCAATTGAATCGTTATTTCCTTTAAACAAATGCATCACAAAAGTACTACGTACATTAAATATTCGACGGACGACCATACTCATGAAGCATTACGTTTGGTTAAGTCATTTATAATGTTACACGTTCACACAGATGCAATAATGTGCGTCTGGGCCCAATATTTTTGTTACAACAAGAGTAGCAGCAGCAATAACAACAACAACACCGACAATGTTTGGTTTGCATTGTCTGGTCGAGTGTCTACGCTCGTTTGCCTTCAAGCGCCTGTTGCAAGCTGTGACTCTACATCTGTCTGATTGTCTGCCTGTTTGATTCGCTGGCTTAAGGCTTGGAATCTGAAGCATTAAACACACATAAGGTATTTTTTTTTTTTTTTTTTTTTTTTTTTATCAAACACCGAATGTATGATGGTCGCGACGGCAACAATCGTGCCCCTCGAAACATAATACAATTCACGGCGTGACTGGTAACGAAAGCAATATACGTTCTCCTCACATAGGAATAGGGCAAAAAGAACAACAATAACAAGCGCGCGAATATCATGTGCAGCTGTGTTCGCAATGGCACGTAAGTGTCCGCTTTTGCAAATCAATTCTGTTTAGACCTGTACACCAATATGCACAGACATTAATACCCAAGTGAAACCATAAACTAGATTTTGTTGTTTCTTTTTGTTTCCTTCACCGCACAAATGCAGTTTTGGCGACCTATCTGACTAGCCCAACCCACCAGCTACACAGATAATTTCATTAATGATACATAACAATAAAATACAGAACATATACAGAATATGAATGAATCGAAACGCCCAACCCCAAGAGAAAATAGAAAAAGTTTGAACGAAACTGGTTTACTTTTTACCCCATCCTAAGGTATTCACGTTGAAAGCATTCATTGCCTACATAAAACATCATGCAATCGGAATTTATTCACAAAAATGCTTAAACGTTTAACGGACAAGTCAGCCTACTACTATAGTGAATTTATGATACCCGGTGAGAACACTTTTTTCCCTTTCAGTTTTTACGGTGTTCGCCGACAAAATTTCAGATACAATAAATTTTTCAGTATATAAATTTTTTTTTATTTTATTGATGCCCTGAGCTTTCTAGAATAAGTAGGAAAAAAAACTCATTATCTGCAAAAATGTTCATCTTTGAAATTTTGGACTTTTCCCTAAGCGCAATGAGAAGGTTGCCTGAATCAAATGAATCTTCGCTGGCAAGTTACAACCTAATGAAACTAGTAAGCGATCTTTTTGAAAATTATATTACAAGAAAATTACGTAAGTGTTCTTGCATCGATACGATCACTGAATGGACATATGGATGTGAGCGCTTCGAAAGCAATCAGTCTCAAGCATTTAAAAGCGTGACACGAAAATTTTGATCGGCCTTTGCGTCTTACAGCAAACGAGGCACTTTCATGCAAAATATCTTTGAAAAAAAATAATGAGAAAGAATGGAAGGGCAATGGCTAACGAATGGCAAAAGTTGGAACGAACTTTTCTCGAAACACGATTTTTGAAAATGAACTACGAAGCCGAACCTTGAGAATTCTCACTTTTTTTTTTGCATTCGAGCATTTTTTGCAATACCTTTAAAATAGCGAGGTCTAGTGCATCTCGTAGTATATTTTCGCCAAATTAATTTAAACATTTTTTATTAATAAAAACAGTGACTTCTTATTCATCTTCTTCTTTTTTATCAAAAATCGAACTTTTTCATTTAAATACTCTTCCGTCACGCGAAGCTCAACTCCTACGTGATTAGTTAACTAAGGGTATGTCGATTGAATGATTTTTTTTTTGTTTAATTAAATTTGCATCACTGCATCTTCCACTGCGTTGCAAAAGAGGCCCGTAAATTAAGGCTTCGTAATATTCTTTAGGTATAATTTTTGTCTTAATGCTTAAATACTTTGCTAATAACTTCCTCGAATATTCTTATTTTATTAACTTTCTTGCCATCGAAAAAATCTGATTTTTTCAAAATTCCATTATGGCGGCTTTACTCACTAAATTGATAAAAAAAATTTTATGCTATTTTTGTGGTTTGCGGTATAGTGTTACGATTATTTTCGGCCCAGACTTGAAACTTCGATATTAATCACTTGCTGTTTTTGCTATCTCCCTCTATATCTATACAGAGATGTACGCGGCTTCCGAACTTAATAACAGTATTCTCAAAGGGAAAGAAAAGATTTGGTACGGATCCAATGTTGCTTCAAAAGACAAGTGAATGAGTATTTAGGCTAATTAATTAACTATATAGGGTATGCATCAAGTGTTTCTATTCGATAGGCTTGATATCTCCTTAATTTTTATCATGATTTTTAATATGATGAACTACTCAAAGGGCTTCCTCTATATAGGTGAGAGGGCGATAATCACAAAGAAGTGAATAAAAAAAGATTTTGAGTGAACGTAGCTTGAGTCGCCACAGTGGACACTTAAGCAATCGGATCGATAGGGTTATATCTTTACGGATTGAGTACTCGCTATAGCTATAAGCGAATATGGTGAAAAGCGCATTAGGATTTCAGCCCGCGAACACCGTATTGGTGGCTGCGACTTTTATCTACTCGACTATAGGTTAGCCCTGCATATACACAATAAAAAGCGTACTGCCTTCCTCTAATCACTGATAAGCCGAATCAAAATCAAAATGTTTCAATTCTCATTAAATGGCATCGCTGACGATTACAGCATGAAAGAAATCCTAATGCGCATAATATAATTCCAAAGAGCAGCAACAACAAGAACAACAACAACAGCAACAAACTACCATCACTTGAATTCAAAGACTTTACTCAGCATTGAAGTATGCTTGAGTTTTATTTCTTGTCTCAAGTTGATTGATGTTGTCTGACTGAGACGTCGGACACTGCACATCAAAAAAAAGATAAATAAATAATAAAAAAAAAAAAAAAAAATAGCTTCACTGCATTGACTGAATGCATAACAATCAGTATATGACAAACTCGCAGTCAGTGAGTTAATCTTTTTTTTTTTTCTTTTTAATCCACCATGCAAGCACATCCTGCATATCCTTCATACGTATATTCCGAATAAAAGTCCTTCATATAGAACGCTAAAACGGCAAATACTTCGGCTCCGAATTCTGAAAATAAAATAATTCTCGATTATAATCGACAACGATAGATATTGCATTCACATCTCAGATTATTTAAGTTTTTCTCACTTTAATTTTCACGATTTTGCGAACGCATCGTATTAACCTTCGAGCGGAATATTGAAACGATAATAACGAAACGATATTTATATTCGCTTTTGGGGCAAGTCGGTGGGTTCTTAAGCATGCGGAAATCTGTAAAAATCGTGATTAATATATATTGGAACAACTTTTCTCAATGAAGCATCTAATATGTCTCCAAACAGTTGTTTATTTCAACTTAACATTTTATTATCAGGTATCGAACAAAGTCTTGAGTGGATTGAAGTGAATAGTAACTGTGTTCAGAATGTTTCGGTCAGCTCAGGATCGAAAATTTACGACAGAAATTTCATAGAGCCCGTCCGGTCAACGTTTTTGTTAACGTCATACTCTTCGTAACGTCATATCGCTCGTATTTCTGCGCAGTGCGATATCAATCAAATCGATATGAATCGAATCGTCGCATTTTTCGATTTATTTTGGAATTTTTTTTTTCTTCTTTTTTTCTAATAACTTGCCCCGAATAAATGAAAGTGTTAAGACAACAAACGATTTCTTAAAGATTTCATGATGATGATAAAAGTTTAACTAGATCGAGTCCACCATTTCTCTCTGGGTTTAAATTTAGTTTGAAAAGATACTTCTTCTTCTTGTTACCAGACTGAAGGATATAATGCGCGTTGGTGAAAAGAACAAAACGAAATTTTTTTTTTCACTTTATTTCCTATAGAACAGTAGTAGGGTGCATTTAAATAGATAGAAATACATTTCTAAGTGAGCGAATTGTCAGTGATCTTGTGGAATGAAATCGTAACACTATTGAATTTTCTTATCTGTTCGTACTCAGTCCATATTGTTGAGCAAACACACCTCCCAGCATTTTATAAAGAGTACCAAAATTTTCGACTCACAAAATTTTTCAAAATGAAAGTGGGATCGACACCCATTGAAAGTTTTATGAATAATAATAAAAGATTGCCCGATAGACTTGTCTTGGCTTATGGTATATGTATAGCTTAAAAACTCTCAATGCATCTAATCTTGCTTTCCTAAACTGTACGTATATGTTATTGCGACTTTGGACGACAATGGGATATATATACATATATATACATATATATATATATATATATATACATATATATATGTATATATATATTTGAATACATTTTCTTTGTTTTAGCTCTTCCAAGATTATTATATATTAAAAATTATTGTCTCTCTCTCTCTCTCTCTCTCTCTCTCTCTCTCTCTCTCTCTCTCTCTCTCTTTCTCTCATCGAAATTATTAATATTTCATTTACTACAACGAGAAAATAAAGATTTTTTTTCGATCGACCAAGCAGAACTCAACCGTCTGATATCATTAGACAGTGAATAACAATTACAATGTCAACACGCAGACTGTACGTACGTGCATACGTAAACGCATTCATCAACCATGATAAACATACAAAAATGAAAATGAACATGTATATATTTCTGTATGCATTTGTATATGTGCGTGCATATAAATGTACCGACAAAATATTATATATAATGAACACTTAATTGTTGTAAAGTGAAATCATTCTTAAGCACGTGAAAGCTTAGTTAAGCCTATCATTGTTATTATCCTTTGTTTAATGTCTATCTAAAAATCTGCCTGGCTGTAGGTTTGTGTCACTATTCTTATGATGATAATGACGATTTGATGCCCCAATACTTTCAATACACACACAAACACAAACACAAACACAAACACAAACACAAACACACACAAATACAAACACAAACACAAACACACACAAATGCAAACACAAACACAAACACACACAAATACAAACACAAATGCACACATACATACATACATACATACACACACAAGCAAAGGCGCAGAAATGCAAACTTCTTCGTCTGCGCTCATGCTCTGTTCAAATTTTGGGTGAATAAATATTTCAATGTCAAGCTAACCAAAATGAGAAGGGAGGCGAGAAAGCAGAGAACGAAAAATCGCATAATCGGCTCGCTCTCTCTTCCTGATGGAATAATTGAATATTCAGCCACCCATTCATACGGGTAACCTTTGAACCAGCCAACCGTCTCATACAATCATTCATCATACCATCTAATCGGCCAACCAACCCAACTATCCATTTGCTGACTGTCTATGCGACACCAGACATTTGTAAATTATAGATATAAATACATATATAATACATATACAAATGCACACATAAACAACTATTTCAAGAAATAATATACCGAAAACGACAACCACTACGACAGCGATGACTACGAAAACAAGTAAACAAGTATACTGCTCAGTGAGGCTGTAAAATAATCAAAGATTTACTCACTTGAATATGTAGATGTATGTGTATGAATAGTATAGAAATTCCATATATAATGACCTTGAAAAGTATTCGCAAAAACAAACCCTACTTACAAAGCAAACAGAGAGAGAGTAACAACACATAAACGCACCATATACCGAAACACACCATAATAACAACAAAATACGAAATTTATCCATTATTTATATTAAGGTTTTTTTTTGTCGTATACAAAAATAGTGTACGTCAAATGTTTGCTACCAACGATAAAATATATATATATATGTTAAAAAGAACTTTAGTGGATCAAAGGCGATCGAACGAATCGTTTGAAAACATTCTAAGAAGAATTTTAACTGGAATTGGGAACAGAAATTCAGACCATGCCCCCAATGCGATAAGCTATGTACATTTGAAGTGAATGCATTAACATTTAGCCCAAGTATTTGTTAAAATGTGCTTTTCTCAGATAATGAAATCCTTTTGGTTTTTTTTTGCTTTTTGCTTTTTTTTGCTTTTTGTTTCTCTCGTCTAGACCCAACGGTATTCATCGCTTATGAGCACCTTTACATGCAGTTTCTTCACTCAAATAACTTGCTCTCCTATGAGTTACACGGACAGGCAAAATGATCTAAATTCTTTTCATTTCTATATTTATCGATCTGATCGATCGAGAATGATGCCAAAGTATGTCACACTTTTGATGGCAAAGCATATTAAAATCGTTTTACTTATTAATTAAGAAGAGCTATATATTTCTCTAGGTTGTTATTAGCATTCTAAACGATTTCATATGCATTCTAATGTCTCTTAACCCTATCAGCGTAGATCAGCGTAGAAGAAACAAAAACAAGCAAAACTTTCTTACAAACTTAGTGAGAAATGGTTTCTAAATGACGTTAACCGTATTGTAAAGAACGACATAACTCTGTAGTTTGCAAAAAAAAAAAAAGAGGTTCGAATGGGGCTTCACTTCGAGAATCTATTATGTAATTGAATATTGCAACACACACACACTTGCTATTTTCAAAATGAAAAAAGTAGGAAAATTTTACGAAAATCGTAAAATTTCTCCTTATCACTGAGTGGTCGTGTCAGTAGTCACAATATGATCAGTGTTATTATAATGCACGTATATGGCAAAAGTCTAAGAAGTATGAATATGTTAACTTTTATCGATGTACTCCTTCGATCTGATCTATAGAATTGAATATATATGTTAACTTTCACTTTCCGTTTTCCGCTTTCCGCTTTCCGTTTTTTTTTTGCATGACTTTAGAAATCAATTTAAACTCAAATAGCAGACAAACGTAGAGCGATGGATAGGGAAATTGATAACTGGTGCCCGATGTGATGTTGCACTATATAACAAGCCAGACGATAAAATTAATATATTATTTTTGCTTTTACAGCAGTAGCGTTAAGCAAGTATTGTTGTAGTTAAAAGGGAAATCATTAACTATTAAAGTTGGTTGGCATTCATTCAGTGCTTCACTGGCCGCGTATATGAAATTCAAGAATTTTGTATTTTAATCAAAATTTATGAACACACTGTAAACGCCAAACACTTTAATATTATGCCTCTACTTGGTTGATGGTGGTTGTTATTATTCGTAAAGTGGTGAGATGGTGCATGCAGACTATGTTTGTTGCTGCTATTGTCGCTTTTGTTGCTTTTGTTGCTGTTATTGAACTGACTGATGATAAAAAGGAGGAGGTGAGATGGTGGTGGCTGATGTCTGGCCGCTTTTTATGTGGTATTTGTTACTGTGGTTGTTATTGTTGCAGCTATTTGTTGTTGGTAATGCTTTCAAAATAAAGAAAAAAAAAAAAAGAAAAAAAACCTCTTGATGCGTCTGTCTGCTATTTTTCCTTGCTCTCTGATTTGTAAACAACAAACAAAATAAAAAAAATAAAAAAAAAATAAAAAACAAGGCTGATTATTTATGGTCTATAGTAAGTGTGCGCACAACCAGACTAAGTACTTTGTGTGTGTATGTTTGTTTGTTTGAGAAGATTCGTCTATATGTAGATTTTACGCACCACAAATATTACACGTTTTATAATTAAATTAAATTTTCTTTTTTGTATCTACGATCAGCAGGTATATTAACTTTCTAAATTTATGTGCGACGCTTACAAACTAAATAAAATATATATCATCTGACCAACCATCAATTGCTTAGTAATAACACGATTGCATTCAACATTCAACGATGCAACAAAATCGTAGTACCATTGAAAAAACTTCCAACGGTTTGTGTTTTTTAGAGGTTATGCTATAGCGTTTATTCTCCTATATTGATTATCCTTTGAATTTTTCAAGACTTAAATACCTTATATATATACCATATATATATATATATATATATATATAATATATATCATATATCATATGTGTATCGTATATCATATATATATCATATATATATCATATATCATATATATATCATATATATATCATATATATATATATATATATATATACAATATATATATAATATATATATCATATATATATATATATATACAATATATATATAATATATATATCATATATATATCATATATATATCATATATATATCATATATATATCATATATATATCATATATATATCATATATCATATATATATAATATATATATCATATATCATATATATATAATATATATATCATATATCATATAGATATCATATATATATCATATATTATATATATATATATATGAAATCGTTCATTACTCAAGAACTGGTGACGTGTGATAACCACACGTGAATGCATGTGCATCCACAGGAGGGTAACACTTTTCATTTGGACAGTTGTTTGCAATGATGCAAATTTCTCACTTCGTTCAATTGGTTCATTAATTTTACAATGCACAGAATGATTTGCGCGTAATCGCGCCATTATGTCGATAAAAATCGACTTATTTTTGCGTAGTTCATGCATTGATGCGTAACGCATCGAATTCATTTCAACTATAACATAGTTTTATATATCGATTTGAGGGGGTTGGGAGTATCAAAAATTCGTTCCATGGCAAATATAATTTCTTTTTTTTACTTGCTTTTTAGTGTGTGCTTATTTTATGCCTCGAATTTACAGAAATTATGAAAAAACAAAAGAAAAAAATGAAGTAAATAAAACATCGTTTAACAAGGAGTTCTGTCACAACTACCGGATGACGTACAACAATTTTGTTGGTCCGTTTGCAACATCGACAAGCACACATCATAACGATCACACAAAGTGCATGCTACATAGCCACAACATAGCGCAACCATAACGTAAGATTATATGAATCGTTGCGATTTTCGATTATTGGATTATTTCAACGAAGAACACGATATATAATTTTAATCGTTCATAGCCATCATGTATATTAGATGTGAAATTATTTGAAAAATCTTATCGCAAACACATTTCCAATAATTGAAACGTGGATAGCATACGTTTTACGTTAAAGTTACCTGAAGATCTTGAAGATGACTGAAGGACAAAGTTGAAGGCAGAATAAATTTGAATACAATTGCAAATCGATTCATATATCAGACAATTAACTCTTTATACTACACTTAATTATACTGGCAAGTGTAGTAAGGTAGAGTGTTTAAGATTAAGCGTTAAGCGCACATATAAAAAATTTCTTACATATTTCGTAATAAAATTTTTGTTATTTGTTGTATTTCCCCAAATGTTTGACTGACTAACTGCCGGTCCAGTCTGGTTTTCTTCTCTCACAGTCACACAGTTGAGGGTAAAATTATTTACCGCTGACCAGCTTGTTAAACTTTTTTTGTTGTCTTTCCATCTATCCATCTTTGGGATTTCGACTCCAGTTAGTTTTCTTTTTGCTTCTTTTTTATTATTACTTGTTTTTTTTTTTTTTGCTTTTTTTTCTCTGTCTGAATGTCTGCCTGGTTTTTGTGTTGGCTTAAAAATAAAAACAAGCATTAAAAATAAAAATATATGCAAATAAATAAATAAAAAAACAACTAGACTGTATAATCAGCTCATTTATTGACAAACTCGCTGAAGTAGTTGTCTGCTGCTGCTGCTGTTGCTCTTTTTTATATTTATCACTACGATATATTAATTTTCTTATTGCACTTGTAACACTTGGTTGTAAAGAATGCATTCGATGTTGTTCTCAACCATTGTTAGAATCGAATTTCATCTGGCCATAGCTGTCTATCCGTCGGTCCGATCGTGTGTCGCTGTTAGCGTAAACGCGTGTACAATGCCTAGATTATGGCAGCGTATAAAACACAATAATTTTTGAAATAATTCTATATTTACGACATTCACATTCACACTCACTTAAAATAATATCTGATATATATTTTGTAAGCAGAGCAACATAAGATTAAACACTGATTCATTTATGATGAAAGACACTTAAGTCTATAGTTCTAAGCTATGATATTCTGAGCCAGGTAAGCTTGACAAAGATTCGCATATGATTATGTAGCTGATAGACATCAAAAGATTCGGTTTGAACCGAATATAATCTTATTTTATTTACTACAAGCAACGTCTTCCTATTGTATCAAGTGTGTGTAGGCAGGAAAGACTTTTTCGCTCTTTTTTTTTTTTGTTTTTTTTTTTTTGATTTTTTATTTTATGTCAATATTTACCAGACATAGAAATTATTTCAACTACTTAAATCCAGCGAATTGTTGCTAAGAGTTGGTCAAGAAAGTGTTTTAGTTTTATTTCTTTGATTATAAGTAGACCAAGCCTTTGAGATCAAAGCCACATTTTGTTATCTTCATAACAAGTGCTATGGCAATTGGGTCAAATTTCGTCAAGGTCCCATAAGATAAATAGTAATGGCTTTTAAATTAGCAAATGTGGTTCTACTAGGCACTAGTTCACATCCACGAAAACGAAACGAAGTCTTATCATTTTGTCATTGCACTAGTGGTGCTCAGTAATATTCTCTCTTGGTACCCGAAATAGACGAATTTTATATTCAGCTGTGGCCTTGAAAAAATTAAATTGCGCATAGGTACATTTACGAGTTTTGCGTGAGCGTACCCGCTTTGTAAGCATCACCTCGCGGCGTCCGATAACTTAAGCCAGCACCCTCCTCGACGCTACAAAGGAATAAGGTAATCCCTATTAAAGGGGGTCTTATTGCTTCTGAAGTCTCGAGTGAGGAAAAGGTCCACCTAAATCAGCGTCGAGGTTTATCTAACACCACGTTGTTTAATGGTCTCGTGAAACGTCGGGATACCCACAGCCACTACGCTACTCCCCGAAAATCTGTACGGAACAATCCCGCTTTGGGCAACGTCACCCCCATGGACACCCACAATTCCGCGGCTTTGGTCGTTCTTAGGATTTACGCCATACATGCTATACAGCTTTGGCTGTTACACTACTGCCCGCAGGTGCAGCCGCGCTTGCTTTTGGACCATTCACACATCCCGGAAAGCTATCTAGCACACTGTCCTTTCTCGGGTACGTCATCACACAGTCAACACCCGACTGTACCACAGCCCTCGAATACTTCGTACTATCATCAGAACTTGAGTAAGTTTGATGGCCTCCATGAGAGAGAATGGGAGAAGAAAATCTCCAACTTTCTTAAAAAAGAGAACTCTCTTCCCATACCCCTCTTAGGCCATCAAGTTAAAACCCGTTGTTAGGGTGTAGATAATAAATCCTGGCAAGCTCTTCTTTGCCGAGTAGCTGAGCAGCTCTAATAAGTAAAAGCTTTAAAACAAACAGCTACGGTATTCCTCCGAAGATTCACATGGTTTCGTCCCCCTTTCCGTTGACGTATGGGTGGCATCATGTCCATTGGCCGTATTCAATATTGACTTGCATGTAAGAATTTTCAATGTCTTCGGTAAATTTGAAGCCGCTGTATACAAATTTTTATCATCGAGGGAATATTTACGCAAACGGACAGACAGCCACATCTAGAACGATTCAGAATTTAAAAATAATTAAGAATTAATTTATAGCGACTTTGAAACTTTTTTGCACAAATATTTTCATAAACTGCATACACACGCACACTGCACTAGTCGGTGTACTGGTAAAAGATTTAACCTCCATTTATCACAGTCCGTCAAATAGTCTAAGTAAGGACAAGTATAAAAATATCTCTAGATATTCCCTTGAGACAACGAAACTCAACTCTTGTACATCAAGTTGTTCTTACCTCTTTTTTTTTTTTTTTTGGTTTATCTATGTATGCAACAGGGTGACAGTGAGTAAGAAGTGAAGGGAAAGAAAAAGAGAGCGAGAGGTTCGAAAGTGGATGCCAGCATTTTTGAATCCACAGATACTGACTTGATAATCGCTATTTTTACCTACTCGCAGCTACTCATACTTCTCACCTTTCTCTCACGCTTTCGATGAATCGCTCGCCTCTTATCTATATTCAACGCAACCGTATTTCTTTGTACATGTAATCTCTCAGTTTATTGGTCTAACATTACTTTCACACTTACCGAATCTATTAACTTATCTTTGGTGTTTATTATCCATGTCTGGTTCATTTGCTTTATCTCTACGAGATAAAATACTTACTTAGTTAGCAGGCTGGCTACAACGTAAGAGCGAGATATATAGGTAGATAGTTTCATTTTTTCGCCCTTATCGATTCTTCATTAAAAATTCATTCGACAGTGTATTAAATGTATCGTCATACTTGATATATATATGTATGTATGCATGTATGTATGTTTGTATGTATGTATATTTCAAGACCATCGAAGTCTCATTTCAAAGAGCTACTGATATGGAGATTATGTCCTACGTTTTCTTGACTTCTATTACAATCCGGTATCAATAATTTCTTTAAAGGTAATTAAGAAGCCACCATATACTCGTTCCCTTCTACCAATTAATAGGCTCTTTGAGCTGGAAACTCCCACACATTCGCTGTAGAGTATTAAACAAAAAGAAAAAAAAATCTTTTTTAATATTTTGTTAGCCTTTCGTTAATTTTAGCAAAACATGTTCAACTACAGAAAGAAGGATTTTTACTATAAACATAATTCTATGGTGAAGTGAAATAATTTCGTTTAGTGAGTTCTCTAAATGTTACTTTTACCAGGAGAGGCCTCGAAAGCCTTTACACCTATCACGTCATGCTTCTTCTTATGCATATATTAATTAATTCTTATACCCATCACCCATCAGCCCCATCAGCGGTATATACATTTCATCAAAACGTTTGCAACGTCCACAAGGAAGCATCAGAAATCCCATAAAGTACATTTATTCTTGATAACCATCAAATTCTAAATCGATTTAAGAATGTCCGTCTGTCCGCCTGCGTAATGTCTGTCGTAAATATTCTCCCGGCCTCAAAAATTGAAGGTATCGACTTCAAATTTAGGAGGAACATTGAAAGCTCGCTTGCACGCAGATTGTTATTGAAAATGAATCGAATCGGTCGTACGACACGCTTACAACATCACGTAAGCTAAGAACACCTCCGTTTGTCAAAAGGAATAAAATGTTGGTTTTTCGCTCATTATTGGCAAACCACAGTGCATAAACCTGTAAAAATTTGCATTCATATTCAATAGACGAGGCTGTAGCATCTATATATAAAAGGAAAAAATTGGCCACGCCTACCAAATTTTAATTTTCTTTTCAATATTCTTATAACGCGCAGAAGCAAGCTTCAACAATCCCATAAAGTATATAAATTCTAGGTTAATTTCAAACTTTGCGTGCACTTAAGCACGTTTGCCTGTCCGCCTGTCCAACTGTGTCTGCGGTAAACATTCTCTGGTTCGCAAAAGAACTGAAGATATCGCCAGCAAATTTGCTAAAGAAATTCTTTCCAATCCATTCAAACCGGTTAAAGGACACGCCTACAATGCACGTATGCCATATAAATTTCCACTTTTTCTGCGCAAAAGAAACGTATAGACGACAATTTAACTCTCTTCCTTTTTTTTCGTTTTTACGATTACGGTGATCGGCGTCAGGATCGGATGTAGTTTTCTTATTTGTTAGTATTATAAGCATACGACGTCGCACAATAAAATAATAAAGTGATCCGAGTAGATATTCTCTCATAAGATCAAAAATTTCATATCATTTCGATGCGTTGCATTTCATATAAAGTCAATTCGTTTCATCGGTTTGAAGCAACTTCATATATATTTTTTATATGAAGAGATTAATTTGATGCATATGGTACTTAAGCAGTTGAAGGCCGTGGTTTAGTCGGTTATAAATGATAGATGCCTATAATGTTTGTATGCACACCAGCTAAACTAGCACACACGACTTTGATTGATTGAAAGAGATGTTTGCTTGGACTTGAGGCGAGTGTTAATTTTCAAACACATGTACACACGCGTGCAATAGCAGACGATAAACAAGAGAACTTTTAAAGAAAAATTCGCATATATCTCTAACCATAATAATGATAAAAACAAAAAAAAAAAAAAAGTTATATATATATAAATATATATAAATCGTAATCGGCTTACACCGAATCTTTTAACACTTTTCAACAGTAGCTTGTGTAAAGTATTTGACTAGGGATAAAGGAAACGGAACGCAAATTCATTCACTTTGTCCGCATCATCCTGTACAGGTGAAATCACTTTGACAGCACTTTATAGATGAAATTTCATACCTTAAACCGGGATTTTTAATCACGGATCAGGTCAATGTAAATTTTTTAGAAAATCTGACATTATTTTTTTTTTATTGATTTAAATGATCCCTTAAACTCTAGAAGAATGGGATTAAAAGGCAAAACTTGAAATGGTCAAAATATTCTGATATTTCCTATGGGCGTCTTTTGATAAGTGTGGGAAAGCAGTGTAAATTACACATGTCAAGCGAAAATACGATGAATATTTTCGAAAAGAAATAGAAGACTGCTTTTCCTTTCTCCTTTCCTCGAGAAATAAATTTTTTTCATTTCGCACACTCGGCAATCACACGAAAAGAATACTTTTTACATATCCTACGTATTTCTCAAGCCATAGGTATGTATAGACTAAATGATATTTTTGTTTGTTTTTCTTCTTCTGACTCCAGTGTAGCTAGTTTTTTAGAATATTTCAAAGGTAACCTTCTTTTTTGTTTTTCTCTAACACTCGACAATATGTGCTCTTGAGACTCTTTCAGTATTGTAATACTATTATTGTTCCTTCCTTCACTTTCTTTTTTGCGTTTAAGGGATAATAAAACTCTAAATCAAGAGGTGATAGCTTAAGGAAACAGAAGAAGACGAAGAAGAAGACGAAGAAGTTCAGTATTTATTAGGAAATTTATTGATCGACATTTTTTAATCGATACTTTTACGAATTGAAAGGCAGAAAAACATAGAGATAGACAGATAGACAGATATAATTAAATCGGTTTCGATTATTCATTTTAATGCACGTGATGATACGTTCTGGGGGTCTCTGTGTTACAAACATCTGAAAAATCTAATACAACCCGTGTGATGTGGATATAATAATAAAACAAAGTCGGACCATCACACCATCATAAATGATTGATGATTAAGACGAAGAAGCATAAGACGACTATACTGAATAATGTACAAAAATATTCTCTTTTATTTTATTTATTTATTTATTTTTTTTTTTTTTTGTTTTAAATTATAAATCATAACAGAAATGGTTTAAGGAAATAAGCTATACAATTAAATTAACACGAGCCTATGGGGGTGAAAGAAAGACAAACGAAAGATGAAATGCGCAAATGCCGCAAAAACTATATATATATATATGTGTATTTTTTTAACGGACCGAATTGGAGATTTGTAAGAACTTTTCAAGCATCGAGATGCTTGAAGATGACGTTCGTAAAAACTACTCACAATTTTAACAAATAACGAGATTTTCACAAGATTAATAATTTAAAATATCATATATATACTGTGCAAACTTTGCCTGCTACTGTGATCAAAAATTAAAATCAATTTAATTGTACATCGTTTTTTTGATATCTATTTATTATTTCATTCAACTCTATATCGTGGCCTTCAAAGTGATCTCCGTTGTGCCTCTGGCGTGGTACTCAAAGCTTTCTGCGATTTAGCTTGTATCTCTTCAATCGAGTGAGGAAAACGTCAGCCCCGGGGCAGTCTATTGAGTGTAGAAAAAATAGCCAGAAGTCACATGGGACTAAATCAGATGAATACGATGATTATGGAGCGATGTGCGGAAATTGAGCGTTTTTAATACCGAATCTTTGATTTGTTTGACGTGACTTTCATCGGTACAGATTAAGGGTCGTCTTAGGTATTTGAATATATTCTGATCATTTTTTCACTTGAAAAGGGAACTTATTAAGAAAACAAACAAAAACATTCTAGACGGGTAAGGTAGACCACTAAATACCCTACACTACATTATCTAACACAGTGCTTATTGTTATTATAGAATACAAAAACTATATTTTGTTTCTATATAAAGGCATGTTTTTCATGCAGGATCCAAAAATAGGCGTAGATGGTCTGAGCTATGTACAGTTCATTTTTATATGAAATTATCATAATATTATTGGTCAATTACCATCACCACATATTAAAACCTAGACTTTTCTGCTCTACAAACGATCGATTTTGGTGAAAATTCTTGTTAGGGTAGGATCCAAAAAATAGGCCGAGATGACCTGAAATATCTTAAAATTTGCGACTTGTAGCTTGAACCTAAATTTACAGAGATCAGAAGGACCGACATGTTTAGATCAATTCAGATTATGATTCTAAAATAATAAAAGGTGAGTTTATATTAAGCCCTTCTGCGTGTTACATACGTCCGCACTAACTTAATGTACTCTGCACTACAAGTGGTGTAGGGTGACGTTAATTAGTTGATGCACTCAATAAATTTTTAAAGGCGATCAACAGGCAATGCCTTAAAAATACGTTCTCTTCTTATTCCCCATACACCTTATCGAAGGAATCGAACGTATACTGATTTAATAACACTGTTAGCAACATTGTTTCATAAGCATTGGAGAAGAAAAAATTATAAACAAATTTATAGTAGCCGAGAGATTCAGCGTCGACTTAATCTAACACGGGTCTAACTGTGTATGACGAATATATACGTAATGATCCGTCCATCTGTCCTTGTCGCATTTCCTCAAAAAATTTGATCATCATGAATGTCGATTTGCCATAACAATGCATTTTATTTAGAAAATATTTTTTGGCATTTTGTCATGTCGTTTCATTGCACCCTAATTTCATATTAATATACATATGCTATGTATTTGACAAGTATACCGTATAGTATATCGTTAAGGAGATCGACATGGTTAACTGGTCAATCAAAATCGTTCCTTCTACATGTTTTAAATATTCTCGGTTGTCGTGAAAATAGCTTTAAAAATGTACAGATCTGCGCTGGACAGCTTCGTTACTTCCCGGCAGCAGCAACTAAAGAATAGTAAAAAACTGAACATTTAATGCATTTATTGAAGTCCTTTCAAGTTAGCGTAAGGCAAAAAGAGATAACAGGTAATAAGTATCCGTTATCCTAAACTGAAATAAGTCTTAAGACTATCTTTCAATAAAGACTTCTGTCTATGGATTGGGAGGACTTGAAAAGTTATTAGGATTGGCGAAAGCGGGCGAGCATCTAAAAGAAATGATAGGACTTTAGGAAATGAAGCTGCAAAATATTTTTTGTTGAATTTTCCTACGTGATCCGTTTGTCCAACTGGCGAACTGGAAACGGATACACTATGACAATCTTAAATGTAAAAAATCGTAAGCAAAGCCCTACGACATACGAGCTTATAGGAAGAGAGAAAGGGCTCACATGCTCTTATGCCTTTTTTTTCGTACGATCAAAAGTGGGTCCTGGCCGAGCCGAGCCGAGTCGGGCTGAGCTCGAGCATGCCCAACCTGGGAAAGTCGGACGTTTCCTCAGTGCACTGCCCTCATGAAGAAAAGTTTAAGAAACACTGAATTTAAATATGCTACAACACCCGCCATATTCATCAGACGTTGCTTTCTTTCACGATTTGCGACTGGCAGTAATTACATTAGCAATATAGGTCGACTAGTGGGTTTGTCGATTCAAATGACGAATTATTCGTTCGACACGAACGATTCATATGTTAAAACATATGCGGGAGAGGAGAGGAGCTAAACTAAGTACTAATTGATGCATCTGTTTAGCTATAGAGAGGCGATGATTAGAAAAATGATCAAGTCGTTGCTCTTTTTCGTTTTCTTCATTACTTCAATTACTTCACGTTTTTAGAAAGTTAACTTTCACCTAACGAATATTGCTGTATCTTCTTGCTTTCTCCCTGCCTGATTAACAGGGATTTACAGTCCACATAGTTTTACGATATATGATAATTAAATGTTAATAGGCATTAAATGACGCAGACGCTTACTTTCTGATATTCTTTAGTTATTCGTAATTCGTAATTAAATAGTTTTTTCTCTTCACAATAGAGTTTTATATACTTTTTTTATTAGGTTTTTTTTTTTTTTTTTCTATTTAACAATAATCCGAAGATTCCATGATGAATCGAATATGAACACTTTTTTGGTTATCGCATCAATTATCTAAATGATTGCTTCTGTCTGCAGTTGAACAGAAAATCGCCTTAAAATCTTTTTGAATAAATTTACATTTTATGATGAATTGAAAAGCGAGAGTAATGACACACGAATGAGTGACATTTGAAAAAAGGGTAAAATTATAGAAAATAAAAAATAAATCAAAAAGAACAAACCGCTATCCACCCAGACAGATAAAATAAAATTGAAATAAACGATATTTACGAATTCATTTAACCAACATTTAGGAAAGAAAGGAAAGGAGACTGGCTCAGGAAGAAGGCAAAGAAGAAGATTTGTAGAAAAATAGCAAAAATTTACACTAAAGCAACAAAATTCGACTGTAGGGCATTTTAAGTAATGACAGAAATATCAAAAACAAAAAAAAGAAAAAAAGTTGAAATGAAAGATAGAAGTGAGATGAATTTTTCTTCTCCAATTGACTTTGTTTGTTAAGCTGCTTTAAGTTGCTCTTAAGTGCAATTCTTAAGGTGCATGTAACCATGCAGGTGCATAAAGCCAGAGATGGTTTGATTTAATGCTTAAAAAATTTTGCACCTTGAAATTAACGCATAATTGCACGTATATACCGTCACCACCACCGCCACCGCTACCGCTATCGCCGACCCATAAAATTAGTTACTAGCAGATAAATAATTAGATAATGGGGCCTTTTGCGTGCTGGTCACAATATATAAGCAAGTATTCATTTTTCATTTTCTTCTTCTTTCATTCGCAGAGCTTAACAGAATATTTATTGTCATTAAGCTACTTGTGCTGCGTGTGCGTGTATATGTGTGTAGATATGAGTCGGAAAGCTTAAAAATTCTTTCTGCAGCAAGTTACTGTTACACATGAATTACTTCCCAAGAAGCTTAACCTTTGGTTTCTTATTATTTTAAATCGCTCCTAGATATGATTCGTCTCCATGATTACCCAAAGGTGTTAACGCTAATACGCTAATATGTATAATGATAGGCAGCAAGCAATAGCCAGCGAGCAACAGGCAGCAGTAATTTTTTGCTGCTTTACTTGTTTAATTAATACGATAATATTATGAATTCTCGTTAATTTTTTGTATTTAGCAAAAACACGGCATTAGTTAGTTAACTAATTTATTAACACTTTATTTAAGTCTTTTTCGTTTATGAAAAAGTTCATTGAAATTTGATTTGTATGCAAAGCCAGTATCAACGCAACCGTAGATTTGCGATAAAAGCATCATCAACACGAGTTAAGAGAATCAAGAAAAAAAAAAAAAAAATAGCCAATTGTTTGAAAGAAAGTGCGTTGAAGTTGAACGTTTCGAAAAAACATTTTTCATTAACTTTTTATATGATATGTACGTATGTATGTATGTATGTGT
This sequence comes from Glossina pallidipes, assembly GCA_000688715.1. NCBI lineage: Eukaryota > Metazoa > Arthropoda > Insecta > Diptera > Glossinidae > Glossina > Glossina pallidipes. The sequence goes on from KK499768.1 coordinate 2,839,466, forward strand.
GTATGCATGTGTGATCATAAACAATTCTAGCATTAACTTGAATCAGTTTAGCCAAACCCAATTAATTTGTCTGATCTGATTCCTTTGTTGGTTTTTTTTTCATCATAAACATATCTGCAACACCAGCTTATAAATTGTGTTGTCAGTGTTGCTTGAAAACAGAATGTTAACTAACTTCACGATAATCATAATAATTGAATGTTGACCTCCAGGCGCATCATGTTTGCTGATAGATAGATAGATAGATAGATAGATAGATAGATAGATAGATAGGACAAATTCTTCTTAAATGTTTGAAATACAATTATGGCTTTTAATGTTCAAGTTGCTTAAAGTCAATAAGATGGCGAGTGACCTCGTCGACCTATTAAAGGCCGACGCGTGGAAGAAAATATTACATCCATCATCCAAGCGTCAAAAAGAAAGAAACAACAAGTTTTGTAGGAATTTGTAAAAGTCGGAAGTGTTCGTCGCATTTCAGTGGCCTTCTCACTTTTGATACGTCATCTTGTCAATGTGTCACATGTTTCATAACTTTCTTGTCGAAATTCGTTTTCGATCACAGTCCACATGCATTAATGCCAAATAGCGATCATTTCCAATCCTCTCGATAAGCTCATAATTCAATGTCTTATCAAATAATTTGAATTTGCTGTATACGCTTCATCATGTTGTCGTGCTTGTAAGAACAAGAAAATAAAAACAACTAAGGAAATTAATTATATTCAGCTTCGGTCGAATCTTTTATACCCGTCACGTTTTTCTTAAAAAAAAAAATAAATAAATAATTAACAGAAAAAAAATGAAAATTTCGACACTCTATACTGCTAAGTAGGCGTGGCCAATGTTTTCCATTATTATAAAGATACTGTAGAATCATCCATAGAATAGAGTAATGACCAAAAAATCCAATTTTGTTATGCTGTATGTGCGTGGCTGGGTGCGTGTGTGTGTGTACTTTGATTGATTTCGCCAAATTTCATGCAAGAATTTCCAATATTTCTAATTTGAGTCCAATAACTTAGTTTGTGCGGTTACCACAACCATTACATGAACGGGCAGATGGCTCGCTGAAGCTTGCTCTCGCGTATTGGAAATGTTTTGACAAAACGAACATATCTCCCAACGTTAGGTGGTGAGTACAAAAACGCCAGGTTCAGAGTATAACGAAATTGTAAGAGAATGCGTTAATAATGATTTCAAATTATTGATTAAATGCTATTCTAATGAACTGATGAACACTTTTACCTGGCATCAGTGTAAAGCTTACTCTTAGCTCTTGCAATAATATAAATATTATATATACTTATATAAGATAGTTAGTCAAAATGGCTTTGCAGTTTAACGCAGTAACTTTCCTACGAAAATATGATCGATTCCACGGCCACTAGGAATAGTGCAACGCCTTAAGTGTAGAGTCTCCGTGCGTTTCAAAAATGGCAATCATTTAGGAGACGTAAAAACTTCGTAAATCCCCGAACAAATGTAAATGTCTATAACCTTTACCTCAAATCCGGTACGGTAATCATAATCACTCTTTTCGACAACCAGGACGGAATCTCCTAATAGTCGTAGTACGCTACGTTATTGCATAAAGCTGTAAGTAATACCTTAGTAGACATTTCCCATAAAATCTCGCATCAACAAACTTTTCTCTCTCTCACTCTGTCATCAGTATATAGCTTTTCAATGTTCTCAGATCGGTTATTCCGTCTTAGACATAAATGACGTGAACTCGTCAGTAATGTTTGTATGGAGAAAGGAAATCTATTTTTTGAAAAAGAATCTCTTCCGCGGCCTTGTTAAGGTCTACTATGCAATATATATGTGAATATCGGAAACCCTGAGACTTGCTCTAAAACATAATTTAACAATTTTATTGAGACGTAAGTGCACATTCATCCGCATAAGTTATTCATTGAATTCAACAGTTCAACTATATTAATAATCATCCATTCAGCAGATGTAAAATATATTTGCCTGTCTGGCTGCATTATTACAGTCTATACAGTCGGTTTGTGTGCAAATCAATAAATAATTTTTTCTTACAATACAGTAAGTAACCTGCCTTTTTCATCTTATCATCGACTTTGCAAAAAGTATATTGACTTGGTCCTGGCAATTGCAACAGACGAATGAAATATATAGGAACGAGGATGACTTATTTCTTTTGTAGTACATGCAATGTTCGTTTGATCGTTCCCGGTTATCCATGCCCGAGTTTTACGCATAAATACGCACAATATGAATATCTATCTACCTTACTTAGACCTATAGAGATTTTGCATAGTTTCCTTATATCAAGGTGTATGCGTTCATACGTTCATAAACCCCTTAACTTTTAAGAAGGAAAAGCTGACTTATCTGGATTCACATAATCCATTTCTATAGTTTATCTCGATGTTTGTCCGATTTGACGAAAGCAAGACAATAAGAAAGAAGAAGTTAATCTAAATTCATATAAATCTCCTTCAAAGTTATGCTCTCTCCGTCTGTATCTGCCTTGTCATTTCTCTCTTTTGCTCTCTCTCTCTCTCTCTCTGTCTACCTCTCGCTACCTGTCGAAATATGTACATTTACGTGTACGTATGTCTGTCCATCTTTTTAAATAAGACTTAATGCCGTTCGTTTATCTCTTATGCTCGCGCTCTCGTTCTCTCTCTCTCTCTCTCTCTCTCTCTCTCTCTCTCTCTCTCTCTGTCTAACTCTCGCTACCTGTCGAAATATGTACATTCATGTGTACGTATGTCTGTCCGTTTCTTTAAATGAGTCTTAATTGCCATTTATAAATATTTAATAAGAATCTAAAGAATGTTTTTTTTATCTCTTATTCTCTCTCTCTCTCTCTCTCTCTCTCTGTTCATGTATTTAGAAACAGCTTCGTTTGTAATATATCCTCACGCGGTTTAAGTGAATTAATTACGCATTAAATTTGCCCCCTAAAGCGTTTAATGTTTCCCGTGAAATAAAATCGTTTCGAAGAAATGAAAAAACTTTTTTGTTCTCTTTATCGCTAGTACAGATGGTAACGCGTTAACAGTCTGTAATGAGATAGATATTTTCAATTAGAAAGAATTCCAGTAAATTTCTAATATTTTTTTAAATTTATATATGTATGTATACATGTATGTATATATATATATATATATCTTACAATACCGTTATAACGTATTATACTACAAAATACACGTTTGAACGATTGATGAGAGGTGTCCGAGAATCGTTCTAAGGCATACGTAACTTTCCTTTTTGCTCATTTTGTTGCGTTTTAAATAATGTTCCAGACGTTATGTCTGGCTGCATATACTTTGAAAGAAATGTGTGCCAGAAAAAGAAAAAAAAAAAAAAAGAGAAGACAAATAAACAAAAATAAAATATTATTTAAGAAAAATATTCATACATATATATGTATTTAGGTATGTATTTAATGAATAATCATGCATATTATGAATAGTTATTGTGTCTGACGGCAGCATACGTATATATATGACTGTGAATGCAATGGAGAGACGTAGACTTTTTTTCTTTTTTTTTTTTTGTACACAAGCGAAGAATATGACTGTACATGTGTATATGCTTTTTTATTTTTATTACTATTCTGTATTTTTTCGAGTCATGACGTATTTGTTGTACGCCTTTTGTAACTGTATATAATGCAACAATAAATAAGGAATAATATGAAATCTATTGTTGTCTGGGTTTAGTCTGGGGTAAAAAAAAAAATAAATATAAAAAAAAAATGAAAAAAACTTTTTTTTTTGATTTTTTTTTTTTTTGTGTTTTTGGTTACAAATGTACATATAATTCCATGTTATTGTAGGTGCATGAGTGTAATAATATTCTTATCATGCGTAGAAAACAGAGAGATTGACTGTTAGGATTTATTTACTTATTTGCTTATTTACAATATTTATGTATTTAGTTTATTTTTCAAATTTTCTTTTATTGGTGTAAGGTTTTTTAAGGTGCTATAGTTGTTAGGGTTGTTGCTATTGGTTTTGTTGTTGTAAAGAAAATTTCTCTCATCAACGGTTTTTCAATCATAATAAATCTCTATTACTGGCGAAGAAGAACTTTTCGACAGATATTTATGAATTTTTCTTTTCCTCGTTTTATTTATTTATTTTTTAATTGTTTTTTTTTTTTTTTTTTTTTTTTTTTTTTTTTTTTTTTTTTTTTTTTCTATATATGTATATATTATTTTAATCTATATATATATATATATATATATATATATATATGTATTTGGTTTATGTGCGGCGACATTTGTTTTTGTGTTGCCTGTCATATGAAATGCTATGTTAAAACTTGCTATATGCCAAAAAGCGAAGAGATAACAAAAACCAGCACTGAATGTCACATGTCGACAGCAATTATTGTACAGTGCGGACGGCAGTCGCTACTAAGGTGGTAATAGCTGCTCGTAATTGTGTCAAAACTGTTCAATCCCTGTTCGGTGTGCCATTGGTCGTTTGTTTACTAGCGGGATATATAATAAGTTTTTTAATAGATCTTAAAAATAGATGATAATGGAAAAATTAATTTTGTCTTACACTGAACATACATGCACAAGTATATTGCACTATTGCTTCTTATCAACATAAATACACACATACATTCGTATCTAAGCAAATCTTGCTTTCTTTGCGCTCTCATTCAATTCAATAAATATTTCTGCAAAATCTTACATCAATATCTGATAATATCTGATACATGTGTATATAAATTTATATATAATTTTCTTTCCATTTTTTGACAAAATTTAACTCTATTTAAAATATACTTTATAATGGAAATTTGGGCCATCATTATATTTGCCATTTATAGGGTAGCTTGTAGATGTTGTCGAAGGTAGAAACTTTTCGATTTTTCCGAGAGACGAAAGAGCGATAGTGTGCTGGCGAATATGCGGGCAAATTGTGCCAAACTAAACTGAAAGTTAATTCCTTGATTGCTTTTTCTGGAGACAGACAGACGTGCGTAGGCGAATTTTTGCCCGAAATCTGTAAGGCCACAATCATAGCTTCAGTTACCTTTTTTTCCGACTAAAACACAATAACATGCAACGGCGTAAATACTGATTGTTCACATCCATTTCGTAAAAACTTTGATTTATAGCGTGTCCATCAATTTAATTTGTTCCTATTTAAATCTATTCATCACCTTCAAAGTAATCCTCAGGCTTAAATAATTTCCCTTATTAACAGTTTGGATCGGCGAAAGGAAAATTCTCAATAATACCTTGATTTTTGGACGAACTTGGCGAGGCTTTTTCGATCTTGGTTCACTTATTGCACGATATTCCTTCGATTGATCGATTGCTCCCGGGTCGTATGCGTAGATCCAAGCCTCATCTCTCGTAATAGAGCGTTTCATGACCGGTTAATAGTTCTTTACTCAACGAGATCACACATTGTAGAAATCGGAAATCGGAAAATACTTCTTGTGTCGTACAAAATCAAGCTTACCTGTGCTCTAATAATGTGTTTTGGATGTGAAAATTGACACAGATATCTATTATATGTCTGCGCTATCAATTTAGAAGAAAAATCTGTTCCCATTGTTCCATATAATCGCATAATTTAGCTTGGTCTTGCTTGCTGATCACAGTACCACAATGAACGATAACTTGTCAACAATTAAATCACTCAAACATCAATACCTAAGTTATCTAGACCTGAAATTTCGGGAAAAACAAAAGCGTTTAGATGTACCTTAGGAGGCAATCAATTTCAGCGGAGGGAATCTATTTGTACAGCCATTATATTGAAAGTAAAGTTTAATCTAAATAAATATATTTGAAAGAAAGAGTTTATATATAAAAACAAATAAGAATATTATAGGCGGGCAAGGCCGACCATTAAATACTTTACACCACATTGCCTAACACAACTCTTATTTTTATTATAGAACACAAATATTATATATTGCTTCTATATGAAGATATCGCTTCCATGGAGAAGCGGGCCCGAAAAGCAACCTAATGTAGTCCTTACATAAGGCAAGTCCAAATTAAGTGAAGTTTATTTTTGGCAGAAATTACTATTGTGGGTCAATTTTCATCATCACATATTAATACATAGACTTTTGCTACTCTACAAAGCATCAATTTCCGCGAAAATTCTCATTAGGCTAGGATCCAAAAAATAGGCCGGGATGATCCAAACTTGGCACGGTTGATTTTTTTATGTTAAATTACTATTGTGATATAATTCTGCTCAAGAAGCATTGAAAATTATAAATTTTTGTCGTATGAATTTCAACTTCCGTTATATGAGAGGGGTTCAAAAATTGCCCCAGCCGGTCGAAAGTTTTCATACCAATTTAGAATGTCGACATACTACTGCTTAGCCATTTTTGATGTCAAAATTTGAAAATTGCAACTTTTTTCATATAACGGGTTTCCAGAATGGGGCGTTATATGGGTGGTGGTCCGAACCATTTTCAATAGCGTTCGTCCTTGGGTCAAAACACGTCACTGTACTAAATTTCATTAAAATATGTCAAAAATTGCGATCTGTAGCTTGAACATAAATTAATATGGCCAGATATCTAGACGACAGACAGTTTTAGATCAATTCAGATTATGATTCTGAATGGATTGGTGTAATCAAAGGTGGGTCTATCTTAAGCCCTTCTGCGCGTTACATACGTCCGCACTAGTTTAATGCACCCTGTACCACAAATGGTGTAGGGTATAAAAGGCTCCAAGGGTGTGAGTAAATCAACTTAGAATTTCATGTACATTTCCTGCCGGTTTGTAGTGGCCTTTAAAAACTGACAAAAGAGAAGAGAAAAAACGAAACTTGACGAGAAAGCTTTACTATGCAGCGATGACGCGGAGAACGGGCTTGACGATTACTTGAAAGGTAATGTAGACATCATATTATTTAGAAAGATATTAATTTTTACGCTAAGCAATCTTCTTACCTTGGAACGTAGAAGTTATTTCAGATTAATCTTACTTTCTTCTTTCAAGTCTTTTGACTCTTCTTCAAGAAGTTCACGCTGCGGATTTGGTTCAGAGAGACAAATATTATTAGTGTCGAATGCTGCGATGATGAATACTCGAAGTTACTTCAAAATTTACTTTTCTGTAACATTTCGAAACTTTGTCTTTCAATTAGCTATCAGAATTCGACTCCATCTTACCATCTTACCCATACAGTGTTATTATAAATTTACACGCATTATAATAACGATAGTTATACTTCAACTTTTATAGTTCAACTTATTATTTTCCTTCATATGATCGATTGTCTTGGCAATAAGGGGTAGAATGAAGAAAACACAACATTATCGTCTTCTATTAAAGTCTTACTTGATAATGGACCTTTTTTAGAAATATCGGACATTATGCTTCGGCCAGTTTGTAAACTGCTCTTGGCATAAAATGAGAAGCAATAACTTTCAAAAATTTAATCAAATACTCCTTACACTGTAAGTGTAGCTTGCACATTAGCTGACTAATTATAAAAAGGTTAATAATAATTTCTTGCTTATCAAATATATGTAGTATGCATACATGTATATATATATATATATATATATATATATAGATTTAGTTATCTTTTTTCTTTGCAGTGATATATGTATATATGTATTATAAAACGTGTCACTATTTTATTGTACATTAACTTGGCAACGCAACAGTTGCCGCATGAAACGACGGAACAGCATATATTAATTTCATTATATGATTGGTGACGTCTAACAATTTATTTACATTATCTTCTTCTAAGTCTTACACCTCAGTACCATAGTTAAAAGACAACTTGAAACAATTTCAAAAAATTTCTTACCGATATACCCACAAAGATGCGCTGAATATGCTGGACTCGTTTTCATTGTTTTAAAACAAACAATATCTCGATATAGAGGAGAAGAATGGTGACTTTTAAGGGCTATACGGGTAGGCGCATCTAAATTTCCTAGGCACACTATCTCAATTTTTTTATAACTCATTACCGATATGTGTGGCCTGTAGATATATGATGGTTGATTCTGGAAATTCTGGAAACCTTACCTCGATTGCGCTGATTGACAATAGAGATTGAAATCCATCGTCTCGACTCGTAGTACATCAAATATTATCTCATGCATGGCGTCGATCCGGGCTTTCGTTCCATTTGAAAAGCTTCATTCTTCTTGGACTACTCTCTTCTTCACTCAGTGTACGTAATACGCCTTTCATGGCCTAATTTCAATTTGTTAAGAAACTCATCGGATTCGTTTCAACAACTGTGTGAAGATGAAACATGGATTCATTATATTTTTCACTGTTAATTCATATAGTAGCTTAGTACTGAATGATCTTCTTCTTGCACCCACATTTACGCAAGTCGTCTAAAACTGTTTAACACTAGATTTACGGAAACCCGTCACAGGCGCAAAAACGAAGATAGGAAGTTGAAGTTTATCAAAAAATATTCCGCGATCGGTTAAGAATGTGGAGTTAAAAAATAAACATGATCTATTCGCACACACGCCTACAATGCGGAACAAACTGAAACAGCCTTGGAAGCTATTGACAATTTGTTCTTACTTTCATCTAGAATTTTCCATGATTCCGCGAATATATTTTCGAATATATTTTCCGAGAGAAAAATGCTTCCAACCGATTCAGTAAACCGTCCACAATTAACGACAAACTTCGATCTAATATGCTTTAGAGTAAGTGGGAAATAAATTGGAATCAAAATTTCGCCATTAATTGTATGGGGATATTAGTAAGATGTTTGGGGCAATTTTTGCACTAAATATGCCAATGGTTCTGACGAATCATTGGTTAGTAGTTTGTCACAAATATATTCATAGAATCGTAAGTTACACACGAAAATATAAAAAAAATTGTCGGTATCTTTTGTGATTATTTCAGCTTCTTCTGCATTGTGGGCGTATCTGTAAACACGTCGCACATGTTTTCTGAGCTCGTGTTTACAATCGATCAGGGAATGTTTGCGTCAAATTTCAACTTCCCATTTGCATAGTTCGCAAAAAAATGTAATCGTTAAACTGACGGGCTTTCGCAAATAGCAAAAATGGGCGTGTCCCAGAAAAATAAACTAAATATACACGATACAACACGACAACGATTATGCTGAATTTTTAAAATTAAGAACGAGTCAATCTAATGTTAAGAATAGTTGAAGTAGTGGCTAATTTCTGGTTCCATTTTTGAGCTTCTCTGATATAGTTAGTTGTTCTGTAACAATTATTGAGTTTTACTTAAAATCAAATTCGGTTTTGCTTCGGGTCGGAGCGCCGCAAAAAACCAAACAAAAAACATATTCAATTTTCTTATATTTGGATAATTTTTTTGTCCGGATATATGATATACATTTATAACTTTTTAATAATTTTATTCATTTAAATCTCAGGAACTATATTCTGAAAAATTGAATTTAGCAAAGATTACGAAATTAACCATGCCCCAGTCTTGCGTTTTCCATAATTTCGAGTTTACGGAAGAATAGATTATAGTCCAGAATGTGGTAGAAATAGTTATGAGAAATATTTAAAATTTTGGAGCAGAGATGTACATCATGATCCTGTCTACAAATCCTTTAAGCCTATACTTTATAGCAAATATTGATCTAACGTTTAATATTAACACTTCGGCGGAGTCTAATCAAAAGTGAGGAGGAAAGTAATCCGAATAGGATAACCAAAATGCCTACAATTAACAAAATGCATTTTTATATATCTAGTAGACTCGACATGGAGAAGGCATCAACGGTTGGTTCGCCTTTCTAGCTTTCTTTTCCCCGTTCACTTTTGAATATCTTGTGTCACTTTTCAAGCTCTCAAGTGCTCTCTTTTAGAGTTTTCGCGACTAAGGCTAGGCGATTTTTTTTTCTTTCTTTCTTTAACCCCGTCTTTACTACTTTCAGGTTTGGAAAAGAAGGAGGCAGAATCTTTTGCAAAGCTTTAAAGGTTAATCGCCTCTAATAACTCCGCACTTTTTATTTTGTTTAGCCAACCAATCCGTCGCTGGCCAGAGGATTTGAAATATTTATCCAATTTACTCGACCTTTTCTCCACGTGTGTACACAAAAAAGCCTGTAAGCAGATCGATATGTAGTTTTATTTTTTTTTTAAATATGATGATACGAATAGACGATATTAAGAGACTCGATCGAAGCCAAATAAGACTTCATCGTAGATTTTTTTATATTATTTGACTTACGTTGTTCATACGCTTGAATTGTTCTTAGAAGAGAAAACATTTTGAAATTTATTTGATTCAAAAAAAAAAATTCTTTTTTAAATAAATATTTAACTTGAGTTAAGTAAACCCAGACAATTTTCAGACTGAAAACAAGAGACATACACACACTTCATATAATTAACACAATTAACGGCATGGGACTGATAATTATACTTATATATATATATATATATATATATACATACGTTTGCATGTAAGTGAGCTCGACTGCGAAATGTATGATGATAGCAATAATGAGTGGTGACCTTAGAAACAAGTTCCGTCTGAATGCCAGCAATAATAAAGTGAAACAAAAAAAAATCACTTTTTTTATATGTTTAAGATAAACATGTTTCCAGTTAATGAAACAAGAACAAAAATCAAGTGAAGGCAGTTTATAAAAAAAAAAAAAAAAATTCAAACATTAATATATATAACATATAGCATATCATGAGAATATTAATTCATATAGACCGATTGAATTCAATTTCCTTTACAAATGAATTGCAATTAGATATAAAAATAAATTAACATTTTGAGAAATTAATCAAAAAAAAAAACAAATAAACAAATACATAAAATAAACGTAGTACTTGTAATAAATAAAAAATTGAAAAATCTAATAATAATAGAAAAAAAAAAAAAAACCAAAATACTTTATTGACCTTGTTTAGATCGTTTTTTTAAGCAAAAACGAAAACCTGAGATATTTCCGTAACGCTCTCCGGATTGCTTTTAAAGGCCATTTATTTTATAAATGTGTCAAATTAAGCATTTAGTTTGACATTTATTAACACATCTCGTAAAGAGAATTAATGAAAAATAAGAAATTATAATAATAACAAATAAAAAGGGCTTTAAAACGAATCTTCAATACCCTTCATCTAAGAATACCGGACTAGATACATGTTAACTGTGCACTATGGTCCATAAGATGATCAAGAGCATACTCGCATCATATTAAATTTTCATATCGACATTGCTGGAGTTAATAGATACATTTTGTACTTTTCATCCTTCTTTAAAAGTGTTTTCAATTATTACGAGCATAATAGCGGACGATTTACAAATACAAGACGAAGGCAAGCGTCGTGTTTCAGCTTTCTAAATAAGCGCTTTTGACTATGTTTTACTAGAAATGAAACTGATAAGTCTTGGCATCTCAACCGTCCACATATACCAAAAAATTTGTATATTTTTATTCTATAAGAATTTCGTGTAGCATACTATAACAAACGTTATGATTGAATAAATATAACGCCTCGCTCTGATAATAAATACATACTGCAATGTAAAAATCTATGATACGAATGTAAAGTGAGCGAAATTGAAAATGTTAGAAAGCGCATCAGCGAGTTCACTGTTAAATGGCAAGAGATGCCAAGAGAGTGATGTGATAAAAAGAGAAAGAGAGAGGGACAGAGAGAGACCATAAAGCACTAGACAATATAGTTACAATACGATAAGCAATTAAGTATTAATGTAATAAAAGATTGAGAAGGATTGATGTAAGAAATATTTTACACATTAAAATTTTTCAAATCTGACTTAATTACTTCTCTTTTATATATAGTTTTCATTTCAATTTTTAAATTGACTTTTATCAAATGAAAACAAAACAAACACAATTCAATCGATTGCACGTGAATTTAAGTTCTCTATGAAATTACAGTGAAAAGAGTCAAGACGGAGAGAGGGAGTGTGTGTGTGTGTGAACGAGAAATAGAGAGAGAGAGAGAAAAGAATGCGTACAAAACAACCACTTGACGTGTGTGGAGACGATATGATTACTCACTCCTCAAACAAATTTCATGTCAATAAAATGACAAAAAAAAGCAAAAATTGTCAGACATATGCAACAAACATTTAAGGTCTAATTATAGAAACCTGACAAGAGTTAACATAGCTAAGCGTACTAGCGCAAGACATTCATAGAAAAGGCTTTTTGGAAATAAAATGTGTAAAAGAGCAGATCGTTTCATATATATAGGTACAAGACAAAATTCTCTGGATTCTCTGTTTTAATCTACAAAACTTTGTTTAATCTAAATACTCACAAATCTTGTTATGTATACGGTCGCAACGACTGGATGGTGAGTGTTTACGTCAAGTTGTGTTAAGTTTCTGCAATTAAGCCTTTATATTGGGCTATGCATTTATTGCTCTCGCCATATAACCGAACTGCATGCGAGAGTTACAACTACAGCGCTTTCGTTACATTAACGAAAGTAAATTTTACTCTCAGAAAATAGATTTTTCTCTCAGCAGAATGAGATTTGATGGGTTAAAGAGCCCAGCCATTTGTTTCGTTCGTTTCAAGTGCTTTTTTATTTAAATGTTTCTTTTTGCTTTGCTGAGAATAAAATTCTATTTTTGAGAGTAAAATTTACTTTGCTATCTTTTATCGTGCATTTCTTATCGAGGCCCTGAAACAATACTGAGAATAATAAAATTCTATTTCTGAGAGTAAAATTTACTTTGCTGTCTTTGCCATGCAAAAATACTGCAAATAATAATAAAAGTTATAAATGCTCGCGAATCATTGTAACGAGCGCAAGTTTATAGAGTTGTGTTTTATTGTAATGCAATACTACAAAAAAAAAAAAAATTTGAAGTGCAATATTTAAAGAAAATTTTTGTAGTATAAAAACAAATTTCATTAAATAATTTAAAAGCAAAGTTTCACCCTATCGATATTCTAAAGACAAAATTGTTTAATACGAAAATAAATTTTAAATAATTTTACGCTGGAATTCTAAAGAAAATTTGCGAAAGAAGTGTTTATTATCGGCGACATGTGGAAATATATATATATATAAATATATTTATACCAACCTATATGTATATTTATATATATATATATATGTATTGATTTTCTGATATAAAGTAATGTGTGACACACGAATAACCAGATGAAAATGTATGAAGCAAAAAAAAACCAGTATGTGGAGAATATAATGTAAAGAAATTTAAGACAATTTAAAAAAAAATGCAAAAATATTTAAAGAGAGATCTTTTGTTTAGAGATGTATGGAGGAAAATAATTTGTAATAAGGGGAGGAGCGTATTTAAATGAAAGATATAAATAAAATAAAATTTTAGGAAAACATAATTTTCATTAAATATTTGAAGTCGCCAAAACAACATCAAACAGCCGAAAACTTTGTATGTCGTGTGCTCGCGTATTTGTAATAAATATTTTAAAACTAATTATAGGGCACACAACAGCAGAATGGATTAAACATTATGATCAGAGTGAAATTTTGTGATAATTGTAAACGACGCTACGCGCGCGTTACATCATTTACACAAAAGCACGCAACAACAGTGCGAAACCTACCCAAAACCATGCAAAACACAACACACCAAGCCATACCACCACAATAGAAGGTAAAAAAAACAGAAAAAATTAAAAAATAAGAAAGAAAAATGCAAGAGACCAGACGCAAAGTCAAAAGCAGGAAACATAAGCACCAACAACAGAAATGTGTGCATGCACAAAGTTTCCATGAGCGAGCATAACTTAGGAGCTAAATTTTGGCACTAGTTACTACACAATATTCTCTCGTTTCTTTTTTTTTTTGTTATTTATTATTCTCATTCTCTTTTTTGTGTTTTGGATTTTTTTTTGTTGCGCTAAAAAGCTTTACAAAGATAAGCTCTTCGTTTTTGCATTAAATAAAGCTCTCAGTTAACGTAACAGCTAACACTCGCTCTCAACACTTAACACATGTAGTAAAGTAGAAATATTCATATCTGTTTCGTGTAAAGAGCTAACGAGAGAGTGAGAGCAAATAAAGAAGAGGAAGAGGGTAGAAGAGCAAGATAAAGTAATGCCAATCAATGTATTTAAAAGAAACTGTAAAACTTTATGTTCACACAGTTCACATTCAAATCACAGAGTTAGGAGATGTTGCAAGATTGCGTCTTGCATATCGGTATATTTTATCTTATTTAAATATTAAAAATTAAAAAGATTGAAATAAACTTTAATTTAATTTATTATAAAAGAGATATAAAAATTAAAATGAAATGTCAATCTGTCTGCGTTCCTGTATTTAAACATTCCTAAATCACTAAAAGCAATTATTTAAGAGATAATTTAATTACAAATTTTGTGAAAATCGTATAATATAAATAAAAAAATAATCGAAATTTATCTTAAAATTAGCATTCGTTAAAAAGAAGACGGCTTGACATAGAAGAAATAAAAAAAAAGTAAAGAAATTTGAATAATTAAATAAACTCTTAGTCCAAATATCATAAAAATCGAATCAATCCCTCCTAAGCCTTTTTCCATTTAAAAAAAAACAAAAAAAACAAAAAGAAGAAAATTTATAAAAATTTTGGAAACTACAAGAAAAACAACGATATCGCAACCATAAACAACAAATTATTTTAAAATAGAAACGGATTAAAAAAGAACACTTTTTAAATATCCTTTAAATTATAAAACGTAAGTGTTTTACTTTTAATTAATTAGAAACAATTTCAAAAATCTTTCAAGTACTTGTATCGCATTTAATTAGAAAATATTATCACAAAAAATAAAAATAAAAAATAAAAGCTTTGATCAGGATAACCATGCAACCAACCAATGACTATTGAATAAAATCTAGCTTCAAAACCAAAGCTACAGGGGGCCTGAACTTTCCGCACAACATATCATGAATATTGCAGCCAAAGTATAATACTAAAAAAAAAAAAAAAACAATGATATCCATCGTGGACATATATATATGTGGTTGCAACATTTTCAAATCCGCATCGCGAAACCCCAAAAAAGCATATAACTCTGTCTCTATTTATCCAAACTTGCAGAAGAATGAGAAGAATGCGAATGCAATAAATTGGTTAAAGGCAATCGTAACTGTTTATAATGATGGGTCATTATAGCAAGTAGATTGATTAACTTAAAGACGCAAGCAATAGCTAAACAATAAGGTTATTGGGAATAAACGTTTAAAGTCCACCCATTAGAATTGATGAAAGCTCACAATGCAATTCACAGACAGCTAATGATAACTTAGACAGACACATGCCTGAGTCCTGCATAAAAAAAGAAAAAAGAAAAAATACTTGATGCATACATACTATGTGACAAAATTTGCTTTTTATCAGAAATGCGATCGGATGGAAACGCTAGCAGAATTTGCTTAAAGGCTTTCACTAAACTTTCGATCATATTCTTGTATTGAATAATTCGATTTTCTTTTTTCAAGTTATTTGAAGTGAAGTACTCGTGCATTAGATCTGTTCGATCTGTTTTTTATATATGAACGAGGTGTTTTCCTCTTTGCTGTAAATAGATTCTTACTTTTCGTGGAGGATAATAGGAAATATGGCAGTGATAAAAGGGATTTGAAAAGTGATTAAATCATAATATAATCGACATTATGATATAATGCTGTCAGCATATGGAAGCGATGAAGAACTAGCGACCATCAAGTCGGCATATCCGGGTTCAATTCTCATTGTGCTAGAGATCATATTTTACTATAGACGACAGGTGTGCGCGGTCGAAGTAGCTGTAGTGACTGTTCGATAGGTAACAAGGCATAACATTTACCAATCAGAATGTACATGCGTATGTGCTGATCAGCAAAGAAACGCAATGTATCTATGGATTACTATCTTCTATTGATAAATAGAGATAACGAGCCTACACATCGATGTGTATATATGGAGAATGAAGAATTTCTAGATAAAAATCGTATATTTGAGCTTTTATTGTGTTAGTGTTGTTGTACCTTACCTGGGATTTCAAACATGCATGTAAAACTAATAGAATAAACGTAAGTAAGTGATCTTATATTTATTAATATGTGAGAATTAAAAGACAGGAAATAGAAGATTCTTGTAACTCCACAAAAGAGAAGCACAAGTGAAGCAAAGATGAAGTCTCGCAACTGTTTCTCTAGAAATAAGACAGATTAGGGAAAACAACGTGCCTTGCTCCCAAACTGTACTCCCGCCTGCATCTGAGCTACAACAAAGTCCACGAGATACGATACGAAGGGAAAAAAATCATCTGTTATTTCGATCTTTAAACTATCATTGAACTCCTCGATCAGTTAATCAAGCGCTCTAGCAAATGGGGGTAACTTGCAAAAGATAGATAGAGAGAGAGACAGAAAGAGAGACACCGGAAAAAGATAATTTCAAAATGTTTTTTCAAGAAAATCTATTGACTTTAAAATAAATCTTAGCTGCATGAATGAATCCAGTATCAGGAAGCAAAAGTTTTAGCTGAAGAAACAGCGAAATGCGAACAGAATATATCTATAAAGAAAGGATCGTAACTCTTTTTAGGGGAATAAGATATTCCAGCTTTAGATATCCTCTCACGATCCACTACCCAGGGCACGTTCCCTACACATATATACAGACGACGATGGTAAAGAAAGAGGGCCTCAACAGATCTGTAGAGAGGTAATAGCAAGAAATGCGGCCACTTGCTAATCATTCTATTCATTTATTTATCTATTCAAGCTGATGTAACCTCGAATCCATTAAGACCTATTATAATAGATTACGATGTCTACCATTTGTCTGCCATATGTCTAGCATTTTCTACGGTGTTCAATTGGGAAGTGAAAGCACTGTTTATGCCGACCTGATAGTCACGCTCCTTAATTGCTATGCTATGCTGCGGTAGCCTAAAATTCCGATTTTAATACGACCAATAATACATTCTGAGATAATATGGATTAGAAAAATGTTGGCACTTTGCTACGCATATACGTTTTATGGGAACTGAATTGAATTGCTTTTGAAGGAAATCAGTAAAAAGTATGTTTTATTTATTTTGGCACTGATTCCGAAATCTTAGCTTAAAATTTTTGCTTTCATTCATAATAGTTATTGCATTTTGTTTTCGAAAGCACTGGCAGACCTACAAGTCTTTAACTTTTTTTTTTTTTTAATTTATAGTATTGTGAAGAACATTTACAAATTACCTAACAAAGTCATTTCATAATCAATAGGCAATAAAGAAATTGCAAAACAATTTTTATATGTATCAATTAAGTCACCAGGCCATGATATTTTGCACCGACAAAAACTGCGTGGAATGTCTTTATTCTTGCATGTCTATAATCGTCAGGGCCATGACGAGGTGGATTCGCGAACGGAAGCCTACCACGGCAAGTAATAGACTGAAATGGTTTGCCTTTACCGAAGACGTGGATGGTAAAATGATTCCAAATCATAAACTGACCGACGGACAACGCTTTAGGACGGATGATGGACTCTGTCTTAACCGGCCTAGATCGATAGGTGTTACAGATAGATGTTGTTGTAGCCTTAGTTGGCTCTCTCTCTCTCTCTCTCTCTCTCTCTCTCTCTCTCTCTCTCCCTCTCCCTCTCTCTCTCTCTCAAGAGAGAGTTAGCATAGGTAGCTATCCTTGAAAACATTGATATATATGTATATGCGTGTGTAAGGCGACCTGTAAGTCTGCCAGAAAAATATTTGCCTGATTAGATTATCTGAATGAAACAAGCCCTTTTGCTAATCATCAAGCAGTTATCTGTCGCAAAAAGCATTGATTTGGATTTTCTTTATCGAAAGCTATTCCCAAGTGTTTACCCCAATTGATTTTAGGTCAAGCAAGCAAGACGGCACTTATATCGCAGACATGATCGAAGTGTGAGAAAGCCAAACGAATCGATCTGTCTTCATTCTGGAAATATTAAATGATATTGATCAATATATCAATAAGATTTCAAACCAATATCCCAGAGTTCTGCGAGTCCAGAAGGTCTAAAATAAAATTTTGAATCTTACCAAAGCAAACTTTATACGAAACGAAGTTATATTTAATTAAATTATTTCATACTATAATTACTTTACATCTGGTTGTTGTCGTTCAAATTTTGCAATCTCTACACGCCCATTTTATGGGCGAATCGTGTTTAATTGCTTATTCTCTGAGTAGGATTGAATATAAGTAAGAATAAAAAATCGAATCATATAAAAATTTCTTATTATATACTTACTACAAGTGCGATAAGTTATATCGATGTCCGTCCATGTTTTTTTAAATACTCAAAATTTTACCTGAAAAGTTTTAAAGTTTTAAAAACGTAACTTTATACAAATCAGTGGCAAATGATGTGACTAATGACATATTTATAATATCTCGAGTGATGAGTATTGAGATATTCGGCCCAAACCGAAAATAGTTTACTATTTTTTTTTCCGTTTTTTTTCACCTTTTTTTTTACATTATTCAAGTATTTTGCCTGTTTGGCGCTGTAAGCTTTATCAGTTTTACGTTCTAATTAACATAAAACTGCAATTTATCATGTTTTTCTCTATTTTTCAACATTCAACATAAATTGTTACTATATACAGTAGATGTCGATAGTAAATAATTTTGCATTCTCACTTAAAAGAGTGTGGAATTGAGAGCAAGAGAGAAAGTGAGAGAGAGAGAGAGAGGGAAAGAAAGTGAAGAGAGTGTCGCGAGGAGAAAGAGATGATGGCTTGGTTAGAGTATGGGTTTTCTTAAAAACGAGGTGCAAGGCTAATTATCTACCATTAGGTTTGTTGGATTTACATACATGCGTGTTTAAATGCCGGGGATGGCATATACGCGCTAACAACACGTATGCACATGCATGTACATAGATATTCTGCCATACGATTAAAGTTACCTTAACATATTCTGCACTTGAGTGTCTATGGTATAATAGAAAAAGTTTTTTTTTTTTTTTTTAAATTTTCTTTTAATTGTTTTTTGTTTTTTTTCTCTAGCCTTTGGTGCAATTTTTTTTTTTTTTTTTTTTTTTTTTTTTTTTTTTTTTTNATGCATGTACATAGATATTCTGCCATACGATTAAAGTTACCTTAACATATTCTGCACTTGAGTGTCTATGGTATAATAGAAAAAGTTTTTTTTTTGTTTTTTAAATTTTCTTTTAATTGTTTTTTGTTTTTTTTCTCTATGACATGATAAAGTTTTTTTTTTTTTTTTTTTTTTTGCATAGTTTGTTCTTTTCCATCCTCTTCTTCCAGTCTTTTTACAACCTTTTTACACTGTCTTTGTCTGTCCTACTATTATTTGTCTCACTTCGTCGTGTTTTAGTTGGGGAGTAAATGAGGTTTGTTAAGAGTCGTAAAGCTCCTCTTTTTGCGTTTTTTTTTTTTTTTTTTCTTACTGCCAACAATTTCATTTTACGACCATGCAAATCATTTCAAAGTTCAACGAACTTTGAATGCAAAAGCAAAACAAGAAGACAAGTTGTATGCTTGCACATGTACACACAATATATATATATTTTAATGAAATTTAGTCATTAGAATAAAGAGAATTATTACAAAAATACTAAAATTTTATTATTAACGTTCATCAATTATTATTATTATTATTATTTTATTTATCTATTTTTTTTTTTTTTTTTTTCAAATTAAATCTAAAATCTAGGATCGTTCACTGAAAATACCGAATTTTCCTCACAAAGTGCTAATTGTACTAATGTAATAACAAATATATTTAAAATGATAATATTTGTCTAGTCAGCATTGAACGATAAAAGAATTTCATTTCCAAGAAGCCGACAATAAAGTAACATATATATAATAATCAATATATATAATGTATGTATATTATTGATTATATATGTAATCTTGAAACTCATAAGCATTCTTTTGCAATCATTTTAACGGAGAGTGTTTGGCCCATGAACTAAACTCTTTTGAAAATTTACTTGCTTTTTTTTTAATACAGTATCACTTGTTTTTATTGATACCCATCATCGAACGATGATTGTTAAAACGTTTGCAACGCTCAGAAGGAGGCATCAGCGACCCCGCAAAACATGTATATATAGAAATATATTCGATCAGCATCAAATTCTTAGTGGATTTAAACGGATTCATTTGTCCGTCTGTGTAATGTTTGTTCTAAACATTCTCAAAGTCAAATCGGTCAAAAGTCACGTCTACAGTATTGGGTAAAGTGAAGATGCCTCTGTTCTTCAAAACGAAAAGAAAATTGTTTTATTTCCTGCACGCAGGTTGCGCAAAATTCGGAGTCGATTTGGTTATGTCCGTCCATCTGTGTGTGTTTTTGGCAGACTCTTGGTCGCAAAAATGAAGATATCGACTTCAAATTTGGCAGAAATATTGGATGTTTCTGCACGCAGGTTGGTATTGAAAAGGGGCCAAATCAGCCGGAGCAGAAGGGCGTAATGTAATCTGAACGCAACTCCGTTCTTTTTAACAAGAATTTTTGCATTTTTGCTCGTTACTTGGAGAGTTGAAGGGCTGAAATTTTCCACATTTAGTTTACGAAGCACTCTGCTGCTTACGTGCAAAAATGGCAAACATAATCCATGCCGACGCAAAGTTACAAGTGATTAGATTTTGTTTTTCTCACTGTTTTTAAGTTTTATCCTTATTTATTATAAAGCAAGCAAGATCGAATGTTTAAAACTGTTTTGTACATTCCACAAACAAAGATATATTATCTGTGTAAAAATAGGTTCATTTTAAACCGAAGATGGTAGGCAATGCGATTAATTTTTTCTTACTAATACCAGCGATATGGGTATCAAATAAAAGAACTTGGAGAGTAGAATGCGAAAAGCACAGTGGTGAGTATGCGAGATTCGGCTCCCGTTGAATATAACTTTCTTACTTGTTCATATACTTTTTTGTTTTTGAAAAATTACTGGTTACTTCGACAATTGTTGTTTGCTTTGTTTCCTATGGCTGGTGTTTGTTCAAGATTTGTCGCTAATGTTTGCGAGGATTCCTGTATTGAAACTATTTACACATGTCCCTATTCGGTTCCACTTAATCAGGCTAAGCTTTCTTTTTGCCAGGCTTAGGAAGACAATAAAAAATATAATAAAAAAAAAAAAAAATGAAAAAACGATCGATTGATCTTTTTTCTAATATATAAGACGGTCGTACGATCATAACCAAAGTCTTTACTGCTTCGAATACTATCCAAGGGCACGTATTTTTCCAATATCGTTTCATCTTACATCACTTATGGCACTGGTTTTGTACGAATGTATAGAACACCCAGAGAGACTTAACACCTCCTGGCAATTGAACTTATCCGCCTGCTTGTCTGAGTTTTGCCCATAGTTTCCTTTTTTTTTAATATTTCGACGAAATACGTTACAACCTTTCGAAAGCGGATTGGATTAGACTGCACACTCCCTATAAAAAGTCCTATTTTAAAAAAAATTTACATTATATGAAAAATAAGGTTGTAATTTTTTTAAATATTCGAAATCTATTTTGGTGAGCATTTTTTTGACCCCATCCCACCTAAGCTTTTATATGAGGACAAGGTCGAATATTTAAAATTTTATGATGCAATTTTCCCAGCCATTTGGCATGTAAATTCTCTGTAGTACATGGCCATACATACATGGCAATTATTGGGGCTCCTTTCCAAGGGGTCGTTTTATGGTAACACAGTCCATGTTGGGACGTTTTACAGCCAGAATCGGTGAAGAATAACAAGCTCTTCAGATAAAAAGTAACCTTTTCAGAATCTAAGTCGTGTCGGTTAAATTCTTGACCTCCCTTCTCTATAAGGCTTCGTTTCAAAAGTCGTCTTATTTGTTGTACTGAAACTTTTTCCACACCCATTATCGCTAACGGGTAATTTTATAAAGATTCTTTCCTCACATCTGGCTTGCGTTAGAGCAGCTGACCTGATGTATATTATGTTTATCGATCATAGAATAATAATACGAAATACAAACGAATACAAATTGGAAATGGAAGAAAAGCTTTTATTATCAATCATAGTTCAATGCGAAAAACTTTTTCCCTTTGATCTTTCGGAGCAGAATTTCGTAAGTAGGAAAACGCCGTTCGACGTCTTTTCTATTGAACTGCATGCGGCATTCAATTTTTCTATATTTTTTAAAGTATTGCGTAAAAAAAACTCTCAACCCTCTTTTAAGAGTTTATTGCATTGCATTTATGCGCACCATTGAAGAGTAAGCAGCGTATGCTCAATTGGTCGAAACGTTCGCGTCGTCCCGAAGGAAGTTTCACGTTGCTAATATTTCTGTTTACTTTCCAATCGCAAAAATAAGATAACGATTATAAATTGAGTAAAAACCTTGGAAGTTCCTGCATAATTTTTTCAATAACCGACCGACTCGATTCGTTTCAAATCAGATAGCACTTTTTGCACAAACCGTCTTTCGATTTGCTGGCTTAAGTTCATATTTCATTTTGGAAGTAGTCAAAAACAGACAAGGGTGTGAAAGTAAATTCCAATTTAACTAGCAAAGATACCCCGGGTAAATACCTACTGCCTTAACAGGGCTCTATTAGTCTATACGATCAAGATATGGTCGGAGTTGAAAGCTTACTATCATCCAATTTAGGAACCGTAAGATATTTTTGCGGACACAAGGCATTTCCATATAGTTTCGCATGCTACGGGTGGATATGGGCGAGTTTTTCTAGTTTTTATGGCGCTAGAGAATTTGCAAAAAATTTTTAGAAATAGTTCTGGAAAGAAAAGTTTGAATTTCTTTAACTCGCTCAAAAATTATTTTCATACAAAGTCACGGGATGTTTGCAAAAATAGCTTACGTGTCCTAATTTGAACGGAATAGAATACCAACTGAATTCAATCATATCCTGGTTCGAACTGCTTAACAGAGTCATGTTAAGGGATTTGATAAATAACTTTACCAATTGAACTCGGATTTACCCTCACAACCTCTTGAAAGACAGCACTCTATACACTTGAACATGGACTCAAGACAAAATGATGAATGGAACAGAAATGAAAGGTGAAACAAAATTAATGTTTAAGTAAGACACACAGACAGACAGACAGGCAGATTTAAATATCTCTGACTTTGATAATCAAACAAATATCAAAAAAAAAAAAAAAAAAAAAAAAATATCAAAACTATAATAAAATCGTAGGAAGAATACTAAAGACGTAACACTATCTCTCATGAGAAGGGAAACATTCAAACACACTTTTTGCAACTTGAGATCTAAGTATAAAAATCATATTTATAAACACACGTGCACACATGCATGCAAATGTCCTCGTATACCTAGGTGCGTATGCTTGAATAATACTCTATAATAATATGTAAAAGCAATCTTATCTACACTGCATGATAAAAGTCATCGTCTTTGCAGATTTGCCCATGTTTTCTTAAAGTTAATTATCATTTCATATGGCTCCGTCTTGGAGAATTAATCCAGTAATGACGGAAGACATTAATTGCCATCTCATTCTTACCGTTAGCGAAGGATATACCAATAACCTGCTAAACTGCTCTCTCTAATGGTCTTTAGATGGCATCGCAGGTATTGTAGTAATACTTTAGCAATTTCCCTAAAGTAATCCCTTCAGCGTCAATTATACCTCTACAGGAGTGTATTATTTGTTGTAACGCCTTGAAGTAGGTAAGTAAAATAATTTTTATTTTATTTTATTTTTTTTTTTTGAGCATTAACAACTTCGTTGGAGCACTGATTTTGACCTTCAAAAAAAAAGAAATTGCACCCTTTTCCAGTCGTTCTTGTCGGCTAAAGTTTGAAAATCAATTCAATGGAAACCAGCTTAGTCCATATATGTGCATATAATTAATATAATATAAGCACTACATAAGTGTATCGCCACTATTTCATAAGACACAAATGTTGTAGTGTGACGCTGCGCACAATATCCAGATTTTTCCATTGTAACGTCCTAAAGTAACGTCACTAAAACAGCTCTACCTTGACCGAAATATTATGAAATTTTGGCATTTCTCGTTTGAATGATGGTCCTATCGAAAGATCATAAGGATTCTTCAATGGTCGTCTTACGTCTGTATGATATCCTATCCTTATTGATTGATCTGTTATACATATCTATATATATATATATATATATATATATGTTTTTTTTTTTTCTTTTTTCATTCGACACAAATTTTTGTATCTTTATTTTGATTATCTCCTCTTTTCCCTCATTGAGGAGAATACTTTTGCATTAATTGATTAAGTGAAACCGTCCATCAAGTAGGACAAAAAGTTCTCAACACACTCTCAACTCAATACGTTATATGATTCGTAGTAGGTAATCGTCTGAAATAGATTTTCGTATGCTCTGCAAAATGATCTCGCTGAACTCGTTGCTATCAATACTATACGATATTACAATATACATATGTACTTTCGATCGTAAGTACATCTTTTCCACATTCACTTTGTTACTTACTTTATACAGATTAGTTTATGAAGCAAAAAAAAAAAAAATTGTAATAAAAATTATTGTTTTAATTAATTCGCAAATATGAGGCTTTTAAATATATCTGGGGAACGAAAACTTTTGCTCTTCACTATACATATATGTGGTGGTACTTGAGAACAAACTACTGACCTACATTTTAAAAATTCAAGGATTTTTAATTAAAAAGACAGAGAGAGAGAGGGAGAGAGGGAGAAAAAAAAAAGCAGAAAAATTCAACAAGAAGAACGACCACAACAACAACAACGAACCTAAGAGGGTTTTAATAGATATGCATGCAAATGAACGCATATTCCCATAAAATACGTGTGTTAGTGATTAAAATTTTTAGCTAAACGTCAATGCATTCATAGCAGAAGAAAATGAAAAAAAAAAAATAATAAAAAAAAATGCAAAAAACCAGGTTAAGTTTTCAATCAGAACCATATCTTTACATAATATACAATATATACACATATACGTACGCACGTAAAGATATTCTATGTAGAAAAGGATACAACACAAGAAATACCCGTATATAACACCATCACCATCATTATCATCAAACCAACTTCCTACACAATTTTTCACAGCAAGCAATACGCATATAGATCACTAAAAACTATATATATATGTATATATATGGCTGTGTGTGTGTGTGTGTGTGTAAGTGTGTAAGAGAGAAATAGAGCAACAAAATAAAAACAAAAGTAAAAAAAGTCATAAAAATTTGGGGCAACTCTTAACAGCAGACGTAAGATATGACGGCTTATCTTTGTGCACAATAAGGTAGATAGATAGATACACATTCATACACACGCACACACACACACACACACACACACATGTATATATATATATATATATATATATATATATGACATATTTTGGGTGCTGAGTTAGCCAAAGTTGTATCGTAACGTATTGTATCGTTTGTTAAATGTTTCATTTTATTTCCAAGAAGTATTTTATATTACAGTAAGTAGCACGTACATACCTATGCTTCGATTTACCATATGCCAGAATAAAACAGCGGAGTAACTAAACGCCGCACCGCAACATTTTAATGGCTAATGTAGTCATTATGCGGATGTATTTGCTTGCTTGTTACTACTTACCTGCTTTTACATTGATATAAACTCAAGCATGGTTTAGACAAATATTTGGCATATGCACGAATGTAGGCCAACATTGTCTGTCACAGTGTTTTGGTCAAAACTCTGTACGTGTGTATATATGCTTACGTGTATATACTTTTTTTTTTTATGTTTAAGATTTTACGTAGCTGTATAGAGTGTGTGTGTGTGTGTGTGTGTGTGCACGAGCGCATATATGTACGTGTGTGTTTGTATGCATTTATAAATGAGGTTTTTTGTTGTTTTTTTTTTTTTTTTTTTTTTTGCTTATTTTCTTTTTTTGTTAAATACATAGTAATAAAACAATATTGTTTGATTATTTTCTGTCTGCACTGAAAAATTTTGAATTTCTTGTAAGTGCGAGTGTAAGTACATGAAATCATTCAATTCTCTGCGTGCGTGCGATTTTTTTTTTTTTTTTTCGTTTTTCCTCTCTTTCTTTATCTCTTTTTCACACTCTCTGCCTTTCTGTCTCCTTTAGGGGTTTTTTTTTTTTTTTTTATATATATATTTTTTTATTTACGGCGGCGAGGCAGCAGTTTTCGTCTGAGATTTCGCTAAGGAATTTCTTTGTGAGTGTAAGGTAAACAGCAGACAAAATTCTTTGAATTTTTTCTTCTCTCTCTCTCTCTCTCTCTCTCTCTCTCTCTTTCTTTCTCTCTCTCTCTCTCTCTCTCTCTCTCTCTCTCTCCCTCGGTTTTCGGGTACACTTCAGTCTGAGATGTCTGTGCTCAATTTTCGTGACTAAACAAATTTCAATTTACAAGGAAACGAAGAACAAACTATTTGAGTGCAGCACAGCACCATCATATTCGATACTTTACCTGATCTTTGATCGTCTGGCTGTGTATTTTTTAACTGTCTGAGTAATATTTGTTTGTCTATATAGTTGAGATAATCAATTATTAAAAGACGAATTAATAATAATAATAATAATTTTTTTTTTTTTATTTTTATTTACCTTATCATTCACGTTTTCAAGACCTTACAAAAAATTTGATTTGTAACTCGTTCACTTCAATTCATCTACTTTTACTTACTACTTTTTTTACATCATTTGCAAGCAAGAATGTCGTAAATTTGCTTAATAGGAGTTTTTTTTTTTTTTTTTTTTTGGTTTTTTAATTGTTGAAAAGTTAAAAAACAATTTGAAAGTTCTTTCTTCACACTTCGACACAAATCTGAAGATATATGTAACCAACGAGAAATGGATATAGATTTGATAATCAAAACAAAGTTTTCAGATATTTTGCGTTAATCGTATTTTCAATGGACGTAAGCGTCTTAATTAAATTAATGCCATCATTCAAGATGATCAAGAATTGCATAAATTATATATATATATATATATATATATATATATATATATTACATGGTACCCTATGAATATCTCTAGCCATTGCAAACACCTGACACATTACCGTAGTGAATGTAAAAGAAAAAACAACCGGTTTTCCTGCATATTATACCTTAGTTGATGGGTACAAAAAACAAATTCGTGTATTATAAATTTTGTATATTTCTTTTTTTATTTTTGTTCATTTACAATATTATTTATATACCAATGTCGTTGGGCTGCATTACGTGTTCATTAGGCATTGTCGCAGAAAAAATTGAACTATTTGTGCAAACGTGTAAAGTGTCTGTAATTGGTGATCGCGCTCTTATCAACGTTTCCAGACACCTACAGAGCAAAGTCCATTTTTCTATATTAGCAAAAAATTAAAAATATCAGCAATTCGACTTAAAAAAATTGCAACAAATCAAATGAAAATAAAAAACAAAAAACAAAAAACAAAAAAAAATAATGAAGACAATAATAATAATAATAATAATAATAAATATTCATCGTGCCGTAGACAACGTTATGATTAGTAAAATTCCAAAAAAAAATAATAAAATAAATAAATAAAAAATAATTAATAACATTTAAATTATTTTTATTGTAAACGATCGCATAGCAATCAAGTTTTAACTCATTTTGTTTTTTTCTTATAAAAAAAAAAAAAAAAAAAAAAACAAACGCAAACACTATGGACCTAAATCTGAAAATCGATGATCCTCATCAAGTAAACTTTTCGAAACATTCTTCTTTTGCAATGTTCAGCACATAAAGTAAAATCGGTAAATCAAAAAAAAAAAAAATAAAAGGAAAGAAAAAATAAGCAGACAATTCGTAGCGTTAAGCGGAAGAAAAAAAAAAAAATTGTCAGAACGACCTTGACTTTTAGTGGACTTTGAAGTCTTATACGTTTTCGTTTTCCATATTGCAGTATTTCGAAAAGCTTTTTATCACATCTTCGAAAAAATAACACAACACAAACTAATAAACAAACTCTCTGCGGAACATTTTTGTGCAATACGAGGCATAAGCAGTAGTCGTCTGTATTTAATGCAATATGAGGATCGTATTAATAGACATAATGTGCCATTTACGTGCTAAATTTTGACATTTTTTACGTCTTATCGCTACGCTACGCTACGGACGATATTTGCTTTAGTTTCATTGCATATAAAAATCACGTCTCAGTCAAATAAAAAAAAAAAAAAAAGGGAGAAAATTTTTTTTTTTTTTTTTTTTTTTGACATTTTTTACTAACTCAATTAGATCGCGATAACCCAATTATCAAACCGATTTATTCAAATGTTGTTTATTAACGCATAACGCATAAAAGGTCACAAAATATCACTGCCTGATTAAAGAAAACCCTTCGATAATTCGATCGACACGATATGCAAACTAATAAAATTAAGGTACAAAAATTCTCCTTCAGTTGTCCGATGTATGAACAATTAAAGGACGGATCATTGAGAACACATTGCGCAGATTGATGAATTATCTTACGGTAATTGAAGAAAAATAAGTGATGTCCAACTTGATGGACATCAAGATGGACATGGACGTCATCTCATTTTCGTAACATAGGAAAGTACTTTTATCCTACACCACTGAGGTACATTAGGTTTGTGCAGATGTGTGCAGCAGTCAGATCCTTCTTTCATTATAAATATGAGGTGGGCCATTAGTGTACCCTCCCCCTCATTTTTGAAAAATTTTAAAAAATGTAATGATGGGCGATGGCTCACAATGGCGTTATAAATCCATCGTAGACGCAAATATCTAACCTAACTAATCTTGGATATAGTCGTCCTAAGTGTTGAGGGATAGTTGATGACGAGCCGTGGACCATTATAGTGTTTTGAGCTCTTCTTAATTGAAATGCAAATATGGAAAACTTTAGAGCAATAATGAACGACAAATTTTAATAAATCCATCGTAGGCGTAAATACCTAATCCAACTAATCTTGGATATAGTGCTAATTTGGTACCTGATCATTTCTTTCCAACTGAATGAAGGTTTTTGCCGCGTAAGCTTAGACACTTAAAAAGGAATATTGAGAGATGATTATGCAATAAATTATATAAATCATTAGTGGAAATTAATTATCATCCGTCCCGCTCGTTAATTGCAGTAATCATTTCTTACATTCAGAATATCTTAAGCATAATAAAGGGGCAGTTCGAGGATCAAAAAAGCTTCTGTAATCAAACTATTTATCGTATTTAACGCTCATCGTTACTTCATACTGAACATTTGTCCCTAGACGTATTCCAATCCGCATACGAGAACTGCCAATGGTGTTACTAAATTTGAAGAGAATGTCTACTCAAAGACGTTGTTCAGACAGACGGACAAATATACCAAAATCGATTCGAAATTTGAAGCGTATTTCTGAGGATTGAATTCGTCGGACGTGGCCGATTTTTTATTTCCTATACGTACTGAAGGTTCATTTATAAAACGTAAAAGCAATTTACTGCTGTCGTAGCTGTTTGCAGTTTGTTCGTAGAGAGGAAAGAAGTCTTGTTTTTTGCTTTTTAGTTTTAAACACAAAAGTTTTCTCTCAGCTCACTTCGCGGTACGGGCGTGTCCCTAGACGAATGCCGGTTCATTTTGAAACCGATATACTTAAATCGGTTTCGAATTCCCGAATAAATAGATACGAGTATATATTTTATTGCGTCTGTCCATTTTCTTCGATATGTGGAACGTATATCAGATATCGGAAAAGCAAGGCTGCAATAAAAATCTGTGTGATGAACTTGCTATACTTACCTTAAGTGTGTAATGCATGCATCTGAATGCGCTTGTTCTACGCCGTACTGCTAACACGGCATAATGTGCTTGAAGAGTCACTTCAATGATAACATACATATAAAAAATGCAAATAATTATTTATTCACTTTTGCAAAAAATTTAAAAAATCAAATAAAAATTTTCTTTGTGCGAAAACACTTTTTTTTTATCATAATTTAATTTTTAAATTATTTTATACAATCAATTGTGAGAAGAGGAGTCGCCTACTTTAGTTATGAAATCGTCTACATTGTTGCTAAGTTTTACACATATATGCATATACAAAAAAAAAGAGTATATGTAAAAAAAAATTCTTTTTTTTATTTATTTATTATTATTATTATTTTTTTTTTTTGTTTTTTTTTTATGAAACAACAGCTAACTGGCGGTAACGGCAGTAGCTTATCAAACCTCTCAAGGCATATGAATAATAAATAAACAATATATTCATGAGTTCAGTACAAGATAAAGTCCATATATTGCACATATATACGTATATATGGTTATAAATGTCTAGACGTTATAGACACGATTAAGAAACCACGCAGGCACACATGTATACATAAACACATATACATGTACAGAATTGAGTTGAAAAACCCCAAACCGTATTTGTTTTGAAAATATCAACATTAAATAGATTTAGTAATCTTATCGTTAAAATGTCAGGTTTACTACTATTCTTTAGCAAATAACCATAAAAATTATACAAAGTTGAATAGAGAAAACGTATATAATAATGAAGAATGCATTTGCGTTTAAGAATTAAAGTAACACGAGCTTGATGATTGATGAGCGTGAAAATGAAGTAAAAAAAAAAAATTTTTTTCTTTTTTTGTTTAATTTGTTTATAATAAAATTTTAAAAAATTCGTAGATGTTTTATTGCATAACATGAGAATGCGAGAGGGCAACAGAAAATAGCTAGACGGGTTAAGGTAAAAATATTTGATTTGAATTTATCTCTAAATCGTATTTATACATTTTTTGATTGCACCCCCATAAAGCTTTTTATCTTGCATTGAATAAATTGTAGGAGATACATTAACTACGTTTATTGCCATCATAAACGATATATACATATATATATATATACATATAATGGGTCATATAAAAATTCCTGGCGGTTTTTTTTACGTTTGCTCTTTTCACACGATCTCAAACTGTCATGTGGTTGAAGGTTTGCGTCTGCCCGCGCCACTCTTGCTCTATCAATTGCAAAATTTCATCGACTTCTTCGACCAGAGCAAGGTGCATCCTTGCCTTCGAAATATCCGAAACGGAATCGAGCAAACCACCCCTGGGTCGTTCGTTCGCTCACAGCATTCTCATCACACACTTTATAAATAAAAGAGCATTACATGGCGTATTTCTTCAGATATTTCACCCAAGAAGGTAAAATTTCTTCATAGTAAAAAAGCATCACATACTGCATTTCTTCAGATATTTCAATTCAGTTAATGCAACTTTTCACACAAGCAAAGAATTAGAAAACTATCTTCACAAAAAATGTAAGCTAAAAAGTCACCTTTTAAGCACATGTTCGCTTGAAAAAAACCGCGAATAAATAACCTAATATATTGTGATTTGTCTTGGCGACGTCCAGAAGAAAGCTTCAGTACATATATTCTTGATCAAGTTCTAATCGCGTCCGTCTATCCATCTATCCAACTGATTGTAATTATGTAATATCTGTTGTAAACGTTGTCCTGGCCGCAAAAAAAGAATCCGCAAACACTTTTTATACGCCCTAATATATATATATATATATACCTTACTATACCTATATATATATATGTGTATGGGTATCAGCATTAAAAAGTGAAAAATTCCCCTCAAAAACGATTTTATTTTCTTCAACGTACTTTCGTTTCAATGACGGTCAGAGATCTGCTCAGAGATTGTCTTCAGAATTTCAACTTAACTAATTCAACATTAATTTTATACATAGTGAACTTATTCTTTCTTCTTTAGAGCTAAGAAACAAATGATCAACGCTAGGAGCTGAACTTAAAGATGCTAACAGGATATAATCGTAATATGTTTTTTCAAACACATGCTTTTCGTGAATGTAAAGATAAGCACAAGTACCATCGTCTCAGAGAAAAATCATTTTCGCGGCACATATCAGATCAACAACATGTGGGTAGATTAAATTTGTCACTTCTTTTGTCGCAAATATAAATTACATGTCACAGGTCTTATAACACAATGTACTCGGTCCTCGTTTCGTTGCTTATTATTGCAATGTTTATGCTTTGCCTTTGCTTACACCCTACATCAGTTGTGATTCAGGGTGTAATTGTGCTGACGTATGTAACACCCAGAAGGGGTTAAAACGGATTCATCCTTTATTATGCCGGTCGATCTAAGATTTGTCTGTGTAATGTTTGTCTACGAATTTTTGTTTTCAACCTATAGGACGCAAGTTTTTGGGTTAATTTGATGAAACTTGGTATACCTAAGTGCCTTGCCCCAAGTACGAATCCTTTTAAAAAAGATGAAAGAATATTTTAATATGCAAAACTTAGCGACAAAAATCGTTTAATATTAATATTTTAATGGGGAAACTTTTGCTCGGCTTGGGCAATTTTTAGAACCCGAACTTTGAAAATTTCGTGAAAATTTTCGTATGCCTTTCATGCAAAGGCAAAATAATGCATAATTTTTGGTGTAATAAGTGAATAACTGGACCAGATAAAGTCAAGTAAGGTATCGAACGGTCGGCTTTACCCAATTATAATGTTTTTATTGCTTTTGAAATGAATTTGAGTTGAATTTAAAATTTTGCAACATCCAACTTGTAGCCGATCTGGAATCATTGGAAAGCTAGTTATTAGATATCGAACATTTTCTCCAAAATGAATATAACCGCCACCGCTTAGCTTATTCGCCAAAAATTACACTCGCAAATATCGACAAGCGTTTCTCATCACATTTATACTATTTTTCGTTTGTTAATCTGTTGTCAACTTTTTGTATAAAATTTGCTATCTACTACACGGTGCAAGACAAGTAATTTTGGTGTACCGTGAAATTTTCACGAGACATTTTCTTAAGTATTATACCTTAAGACCGCACGACACGTAACAATGTTGTCCCTCGTTGCTATATCAAAAGAGTAAATGATTTTGTAATTCTTTATAAATCTTTATTATTTACCAATTAGTCACTTTTACATATATCTAGTGGTAGGTCTAAGGCAAAATAGTCAAATTTTATTTTCATTAAATTCGAATACATGGGAAAATCGGATTAGGCCCGCTTCAGCCAATAGTGAATATGATTTCCTCAATTCGTTTCTCCTAAAGCGTCTCATTTGAAATGCTTTAAAATTATGTATAAAGATTTGTGTCACCCCCTCCCCTCCCCCGTTCCCCAAGTCCCTTCTAACCATCTCTTAGCCAATCGCCTCACATTATTTTGTCTTATATCTCCGCAAAAATAAGTAAAATAAAAAATAATGAACACCGTTATAGTCGGGCAAGGCCGACCAGTAAATACCCTACACCATATCATTGAATACAATATATATTTTTGTACGAAATTACTATTACGAGTCAATTTTCATCGCCCCCACCATATTAAACTTAGACTTTTATGCTCTACAAACGATCAGTTCAATTCTTGTGAAAATTCTTATTAGGATAGGAACCAAAAAATAGGGCGAGATGATCCAAATTTGGTGCAGTTCATTTTTTTATATCGAATTACTATCACGATATAATTTTGATCATGGAGCATTGAAAATGATGCCTTTTTGTCGCATGAACTTCAGTTTTCATTGTTTGAGAGGGGGTTTTGAAAAATTGCCTCCAACCTGGTCCAAGGTTTCCATACCAATTTAGAATGACGAAATACTACTACTTAACCACTTTTGCTGAGAAATTTGGAAAAATTGCAATTTTTCTTCCAAATAACGACATTTCAGAATAGGGCGTTGTATGGGTAGCGGACGAAAAACTGAACCGATCCGAACCATTTTCCAAAGCGTTCATCCTTGGGTCAAAACATGTGACTGCAACAAATTTCACCAAAATATCTCAAAAACTGCTTGACTGCTGTAGTTTTAACACAAATTTACATGGACAGACGCACAGACAGGCTTAGACCAATGCAGATTATGATTCAGAATTGATCCGTGTACGAATAGAAGGTGGATCTGTCTTAAGCCCTTCTGCGTGTTACATACGTGAAATTGTGGTGTGGGATATAAAAATCATCAAATCGTCTAAATCGATAATATTGAGTGGTTTTTTTTGTCTTCGCTAGCATTCATTCTTTGGAGTATCTATTAAACGTAGACTTTAAGTGATGTATGAATTCATGTCGACATATATTGCAATCTTAACCTTCAATATTTGGATGCTAACTTGGCTGGATTTAATATCTTTACAATATTATCGATTTAGTTCATTCAATTCTGATAGTCCGGCTCTCATGCTTCTAATGAAGATAATAAAATTCGAAAATTAAGAATTATTTTTACGGGAGTTTCAGCGAATTCGAGCACAGTTAGAGATTGTGAGCGTCGTTTTATGCTTTTGATCGTTGAATGGCTGTTGTCCGCGTATTAATGAAATTAATTTGCCTTCTGAGGCTGGTGAATAGTATTCTCATCGCATTAAAAACATTTTTCCCAAATTGCGTTATCAATTTTATTTAGTCTGGCGGCATGGCATTTATTTTATTTCGCTACATTATTATTTATGACTATGAGCGACTTAGCTAAAGTTGTCTTACAATAATAGGGAATAATGGAAAAAAAGTGTATTCCATTATAATATAATAATAAAATTGATATTATTTGAAGGCTGTGTGTGTGTGTGTGTGTGTGTGTGCCGCTTTATATCTTTCTAACTTATGTCTTTCTTCTCTTTTCTCTTTCTCTTCCCCGAAACCACTTTTCATCGTTCATCCTATCTCTATCTTTTCTTTCTCTCTCTCTCTCTCTCTCTCTCTCTCTCTCTCTCTCTCTTTCTCTTTCTCTCTCTCTCGCTATCTCTATCTCTCCTTGGCCTTACATATCTCTCTTAAACTTCGCTGCTATAGTATGTAAGCCACAATGCGTATTTATATACTCCCTTAATTAATTTTGTATGTTTTTACGTGTGTATAGATGTATGTATACATATATATATACATATATATATGGGCGCGTATGTATTCGCGTACATGTTAGAAAATTAAGAGCCGTCCTAGTTTATCGTTTATTTATGTTGCTGTTTAAGCAAATAAATTGGATATTACCGCAAGACTTTACAATTACTTGAATTTGTTTAATTTTTTTCTTTTTTTAACTTAAAACTATTAAAATTTTTATGCCCATCAGGGGAGGTATATTAAATTTGTCAAATGCTTGCAATGCGCAAACACATAAACACAAATCACAAATCGCATAAATCAAATACAGTAAATGCACAGCGTGAAATACCCGTCTTAATTGGCTGTCCGAGTAAATGCTTCTCAGTATAACTTTTAAATTTTGCCTGGAAAGTTGGACACAAGTTCTTCAAATTTTTTTTTTTTATTTTGTATATTATGTTGGTGCGGATGTATGTAATATGCACTATGATAGAGCCACCTTTTTTCATATCGAACGAAGCTTGTCTGTCTGTCTGTCTGTCCACCTATCCGTCTGTCTGTTTTGTTTTCACTTGGTACACTTGCATGTTTTGGCCTAAGAACGAACGCTATTACAAATAATTCGGATCGGATCACTCTTACGACCATTTCCCATAAGATGCCTTATTTTCGACGAGACGATATATGAATAACTGCATACATTATATTGTTTTCGGTTGTTATATTTTTATTTTTAGTTTCACAAAGCAGCTAAATAAGTTCGTTCCCAATTAGAAGAACGTCAACCTTATAGACATGTTCTTCTACTTTGCCCTAAAAAATATATATATATATATGCAATTCACTGTTAAATATACTGTTGTTCGGCTTTGTTATATGAAAGATATATTTAATTTTTTATACAAAATGAATGGAAATTCCTAAAGCCTCTTTTGTATATTTCATAAGTAAGCTAAGTTTGGTCACGTTTACCTGCTTGTGTCAGTCCATTGTGATCACAAAAAGATTTTAATCTTAAATTTTGTTGCTCTCTCAACCCTCTAAGTTTGAAAATCAACTAACCGATCTATACTTCCGAGCACTTTTTTTTTTTTGCTTGAATTGAAAGGTTTCTCTGCTGTTTCTTAAATTTTATCTAAAAAAAAGTTCATATTGTGGCTGACACGAATGAAAAATGCGAACATTACCGCTTCATTTGTCAAGCGAATCGATTTATCGCTCTACCTTGAGTAATCGAACCGTAGACATAAGCTACTGTCGGAAATATAATTTTTTCTTTGTCACTAAGTTCGTACGATAACTATTGGGCAGTCGATGAAAGTCACATAAAAGCGATATCCATATGTCGTCCCATGAACTTATTCAATTAGGTGTCATATACATATATATTGCATATGATATCGTTTATTAAAATCATATGTTTATACTACTTCTCAAACATCCCGAAATATGGACAAATCAGATAGCAGCATTTTGTTTACATTCGATCTCTTGATAATACCGAGCGAACTCTTTGTCCGATTTTTCAGTTGTTAGGACTTGAATTAACTTCAATGGAAGGGATAATATCTTGGTGCAAGACAAAAAAAAAGAAAACACTAAAAGCTGATGGACATGACTAAAAACATTCTTCCCTTTCAAGGAATATATGCATGTATGAAATTCCTAAATTATATGTCTAGACGTTGACGGCATTTCATATATGTATTTCAAATATCCAATCCAATGATCATAAAGCACTAACAATGCCCGCTAAATTCATAATGGAACAAAAAAGTTACTCACCGAAAAGAAGTATTCACGTTCACATACATATATACATACATACATACATACATACATACATACATACATACATACATACATATATTTTACAAAATCTAAAGACACTTCCAATTAATGTCAAGGTTAGTCGTTATGTGTGATGTCTCGTTTTTATTTATTTATAACTTGAATTACACGCGCCAGTAGCAGTTGAATTGTGTTAATAAAATTATCTGAAAAAAATTCACTTTCAAATTTCAAACTTTAACAATAATGAACTCGACTCGAAATATGAAATCGCAAATAAATTGCTTTTAAAAGAAAATTTATTTGAAAAAGAAAAACAAAATGGAAAATTTTTTTGTAAATGTGTAAAGCACAGTAAGCAATTTAAGTCATGCCAAATTCATCATCTTACGTGTACCGCTTAGTACTATTAGGGGGACCGGAAAATAATCACGTTTTCTTACATCAAATTCAGTTAAACATTTAAATTTTTAATCAATAATGTAATCACATCCACACCCTGACAATCTGTTGCCATCTAGTGTCCAAAATGTTCAATCCTGGATCGATAAAAATCAATTGGGTTTTTGAGTAAAATATCCCGAGATGGCATTTCGGACATCATCCAAATTTTCAAATTTTTTGCCACTAAGAAAATGTTGTAAGGATCGGAATACGTGGAAATCCGAGGATGCGATATCGGGCGAGTATGATGGGTGAGGCAGTAACCCCATTCCAATTCATTAATTTTTTTCAGTGTTCGCCTTGCACAGTACGGTCTTGCCTGGTCGTGTTGCCGAATGACGGCCTTTCCGTTGACAATCGCCGAATACTTTTCGATTAAAGAATCGTTCGCTCGATCCAATTGTGCACAATAAAGGTGTGCATTAAAAGTTTTTCCAGGTCTCAGCAATTCCTCGAATACTCGGCCAAACACACAGAATCGCCTTTTTGGGATGTGAACCCGGCTTCGCAGCGGCACTTCGTGGCGATTCATTTGGAAAGATCCAGTGCCTTTTGCGTTTTGGATTATCATATAGGACCCATTTTTCGTCTACAGTGATCAAAGGTTCAAAAAACGGTACTATTCTGTATGGTGCCGTTGAAGCAATACGTTGCATGTGATGGATCGGTTGGTCTTGTTCTCTTCGGACAGATTATGGGGGACCCAAACACGTGCTCCGCATATTTTACCAATCTGCTGTAAATGTTCCTCGATGGTCGACCAAGGTTGGTTAAGGGTATTTGACAGGTTTTCGATTGTTTGACATAGATTTGCTTCCACTTCTGGCCTTAGCATATCATTGTCTAATAGTGTTGGTCTTTCTGATCGATAGGAGTCACAGAGATCAAAATTATCGGATTTGAACTTGGGTAACCATCTTTGGACGCACGCCTAATGCGCTTGGATATACATCGCAAATGTTTTTGGTCACAACTGTTGCGTTACTACTCTTGCGAAATTCAAAAAGCATACAATCCCGGACATGGACGTCTTCTGGTATTTGGCTGGCCATTTCGCCATAAACTGAAAAAACCATTTAAGATTTTATTATGCCCGAGTAAACAACTCATTCTAAGTTTAAAATGTCTTTGGTACGACTTGAAAGCACACAGTGGACTGATAAATGGCTAACGAATATCGATATTCACAAAAACGACATCACTTTCCGGTCCTCGTATTAATTAGACCACGATGACCTTTTTGAGGATTATTTGTACGAAATCCGTTTGAGTGGCCGAGCAGGCAAAGAGTCTCGACTAGCAACTCAATGGGTCGTGGGTTCAAACCTCAAGTGCGTT
The DNA here is from genome assembly GCA_000688715.1 of Glossina pallidipes. Classification (NCBI taxonomy): domain Eukaryota; kingdom Metazoa; phylum Arthropoda; class Insecta; order Diptera; family Glossinidae; genus Glossina; species Glossina pallidipes. Next base: position 2,877,830 of record KK499768.1, read on the forward strand.
AGAGTTTTTAATGAAGCCGTTAGTTATCCTTAGATTCTAGTGCTTCAAGATTTTAATCTTAGAATTTATTTCTCTGGCTAAATAAATGATAATATTTGTACTAAATGCATGTAAGTGTGTAGTTTGAAGTTTGCATTTTGTTTTTGCGTCCTTTTCAACTTCACGTTCACTTCTCGGCGGAAACAAAATTGTGCATTAGAACTGATTTAGACTAGACGAGCTTAGGCATGGAGGCAACATAGGCTGAAAAGGACTTTTTTCGTCTTAAACACGGCAGACAGGTTTGAAACACGGTCAGACATATCCGATGTCTTTGTAACTTGCACGCCCTTTTTGTTTCCTTTCTTGTTACTCGTATAACGAACCAACGCAAACGTGCATCACGAACACGTTCTGTACGCTTTATTCTTTTCGACGAGCGGTGCAAGAATCAATCAATATCGACATTGAACGCAGCGAAGTCAGTGCTGTTAGGAAAATAAATATTGCATTAATGATGAAAACTAAATATAATGAACTAAGCTTTTCGTTGTAAATCAATTCCTTATTAACTCAATTTCACTTGAAGAAAGCCTCAATAGCAAAAGATTTAATTGAGAGTAAGAAATATCTGACGGAATAACTGTTTGTATATCGTGTGCCTATAGGACATTTCAGCAGAAGTCGTTTTTCTTTACTTTGCTGACTTATAGGCAGCATAGCTTAAGCTTACACGCTTTCTAAACTAATAGTCAACGTTAGGGAAGAAAAAGGGAGAAAAGGCAACTGTCTATTATTAACTGTTATGTAGGGATTTGAACGAAGATCATTACCAATAACGTTTTAACGAGGGCTGGCATATAAATCGATAGATAATAAACGCGAGTACCAGGTTGGTGGTCGCGGGTTCGTATCTCGACGCGATTAGAAATTATATTGAATGCTTAATCGGTATAGGAACAACGCTCACCGCCTAAACTGTCCCCACTCCCTATCTCTTTTTCCTCCCGTATTTCTTTGTGGCCATCAATCTGGTTATATTTGTTGTTGACATCATCCCCTGAGTGAGTGATCGTAATTAAAAAGAAAAAAACCAAGTAAGATCGTAGTCAGGCAAGGTCGAACAATGGATAGTCTATCCCGCATTGCCTGATACAGTCATTCATTCATTTTTATGATAATAAGCCAAAAATTATACGTTATGTTTATGTGAAGACATACGCCCCATGAAAGCCCTTATATTGGAGGATGGACTCAACATCACCTAACTTGGCCCAAACTTAATTTACTTGTCAAAAACATTTCAATATTTCTCAGTTGTTTTCGTTACAAAACGTTACAAATAAGACTTTGCCGCATTGGAAGGGGTAAGGTTTACGTGATAGGCCCTGTGTATGGTGGGATTTAAAAAATAGATCTATGTGACCCAAATCTCCTGCGATTAATTTACGATAAACCATGTTCCCTTAGAAACATTTTTACCGTATAAGAGTTGAATATTTCATGACAATCCTGCAGGCGATGAGGCCGAGGAGATGGACCTGACTGCTCCAAAATTGATACTTTTACAAATCATTTTTCATCGTAAAATATTAAAATTTACAAATTTTTCCCATATAAAGGTTTATTTTTTTTATTTTTTTTTTTAAATGTGAAAGGGACATACAAAGGGGAAAATCAAACAAAACAAGAAAACAAGAAAATACATAACAAACACTTTAGCAGGTGCAGGTAAAATAGACAGAAACCAGACGATAGACAGACAAGACACTGTGTGTGAAAGTTAAAAACAGAAAAAAATAATAATAATAATAATAATAATACCATAATAATAATAATAATAATAATAATAATACAACAAAATAGGCAAACCCTGAGGGATGAAAAAATCAGTTGAAAAACAAGAGGCAAAATAAAAAAAAAAAATTTGATAAATAAAAGGTAAAATAAAACGAAAACGACTCAACGGTAGCAACAGACAAACTCAACAACTGTAAAATATGCAAAACCGTCTTCAGTTGCACGCACATACAAACCAATACGCCACGTATAACACACCGGCGGCAATTAAAAGTCTACAACAGCAGCAACAAAACAAGTGCACATATACAATATTATAAAAGTGTAGAAAAACAACGAGAAAAATACTTATACGCACACATTGCTATATAGATACAAAAGAAAACAAAAATTATGTATGTACTAAGAAAATTACATCACATTGCGAACCGATGAGAGGGATATAAAAAATTCAGACAAAGTTTTTAGACATAAAATACAAATGTTTATGAACATGCACACGTCTGTGGTGGGTAAAAAGTTTTTTGCTTTTTTCTTTTTTTTTTTTTTTTATCTCTTGATTTTTTATGTTTCATATAAAGGAAAAATTTCTATCCCGACGACCGACCAAAAAGTAATACCCGTTCGTGCGTTCGTTCGTCCGCCTGTGCGGTATGACTGTGACGTTTTCGCAAAAATGCCGAAAGCAAGTAACAACCTTGAATACATGCTCTGCCAAGCACCCACATAGTAGTTCCGATACATCTAACAAATGATAAAATCAATATAAAATTTATTAAGATATGAGACTGATGGCAGGACCGCCAAAAAAAAAACTTTAAATCTAACTATGCCGCAGTTCGTAGGGTACTAATGAAAGTTTCGATTCTCTTTCAAGGTTAGTTTTCTTTTTTTGCTCAAATATGTGGAGTACAGTCGAAAATAGATGCGTCAATGTTCGAGATGTTGAACTATTTTTTTTTTTTTTTATCGACAAAAGTTGATTTCGCTTGATTGTAATGTTGCGACAATCAAAATCAAGTGAATTAAATAGATAAGTAAGGTATCCAGTAAAGCCATGAAGAAGTATTAATTTCACAATCGACGATCGATGTACGTTCAATGCAACACCGTCCACATGCACCGTAATAAGCACTGAAGTATAGAAAATTAGAATATATTTATCAGTTTGTGTTTACATTACCCTGCCCCAATACCGCCTGCCCCCTTTTGCTCTAATTTTATAGATCCAGTTCGAATATGGGCATTATTCGCCCACGAGGACGCTGACAGAAGCTAAACAATTCCGAGAGTTCTGGAATGCGTTGGCCAAGTAAAAAAGATAAGTTGATCTGTGTGGGCTGAAATCTTAGTGCGGTAAACTATACTCGATCGTAGCTATGTGTCGAGTGCTTAGTCGGTAAATCGGTCGCGGGCACATTCACTAAACTGCATCTACTCCCCATCTCTTTGCGTATTTCTTTCTGACCGTCACCCCTTCCCTTCAAAAGAAAAAAGTAAGAAAATTATATTCGGCCATAACCGAATCTTTTATATTAGGCGATGCTGATTCTTCTTATTTTCAAAATAAAAATTTTGGCCAAGAGCTTATGTACTTTACGGTGCTTGCGGAGCTTCTATCTACATTTTATGAAGGTATTGAAGAAAAAATTAAATTTTAATGCACTATAATAGAGGGTAGGCGTGGTTAATTTTCTCAATTTGTGGACAGATGCTACAGCATCGGCCATAGAACATGCGTTCAAATTTTTGTATATTTATTTGCTGTAAATAAAATAATTTTTTCTTCCTTTTGAAAAACAGAGGCGTCTTCACTTTACGCAATCCTGTAGGCGTGTCTTTTGACCGATTTGACTTCGAGAATGTTTAAAATAAACATTACACAGACGGACAGACGGACGTGCTTAAATCAATTTAGACTTTGATACTGATCAAGAATATATATATACTTTGTGAGGTCTATGAAGCTTCCTTTTGGGCGTTGCAAACGTTTTGACGAAATCATCATTTGGTGATGGGTATAAAAATTTGAAAAATTCCTCCACATATAAAGAATATATAAAGCATAAAAGCTATACTCTCTTACGATCTATTCAAGTCCAAGGTAACGAAAGGTACGCAGTTTTTGTACTTTGGATTACTAACTGAAATAAAAGCGTTCAGGTTTGTTATAACCAACATGAGTTTCCCCAAAAATTTCAATTATATTCCGATCTACTTTTTCAAACAGATCTCTGTCTTCAAATGCAAATCGTGCATCAACAAGTTGAAGCTTGCAAAGAAACTGAAATAAATGTTGTCATATAAAGTTCAGAAAACAAAAAAAAAAGAAAGAAAAAAGTAACTGAATCGTCTCTATATAAAAAGGTGATAGTAATATAGGTTCATAGAAGTGTTCAAAATAGATTTTTTCCTGAATTCTGCCACCCTTCTGATTTTAATCAAAACGTTGTGTGTGTGTGTGTGTGTGTGTGTGTGTGTGTGTGTGTGTGTGTGAACGATAAGTTACGTTGTACACTGTATTGCATATGTACAGGCAATCTTAGAGTAGATTTTACTATAACGCTGACCTTTAATGACAAGAGCAACGAAAATAAGATAAAGCAAACCGCCGAGTTATTCATTAGTTTTATATATAGGGGTATATACATATATATATTATGTAGGTTTGCTTAGACACAAATTCATTCGCCATACACAACGCCAGACACAACGTCATTTTTCAAATAGTAACTAAATTTAAACACACACATGCATATACATTCACCGACGCAGACTAATCAATATTTTCGTTAGCCTGCCTGACAAGCAAATGCAATGAAAACAAGAAGAAGCAATTTTATTTATCTTAAGTCGAATCTCTTGATCCTCATAATCTTTATCTTTGAATAATGAAAAAAAAAAAGAAGAAAATTCTATTCATTCATGACTTGCTTGGACCTATGCGGACCCAAAATTCTTACAAAATTAAAACTTTATTTCTCGAAGATTACATTAGCAGCTTACGCATGAACAAGTGAATTTTTAAAAGAAAATTTTTTCAAAGCCGTTTTAATATCTGACCTCTGTCATGGCTAAGCCCGAACGGAACGACATCAGAATCAAGACTTCTATAACGAAGTTTCGCAAACTTGTTTTGATACATGATTTCGCTAACGGCTTTCGATCTATGCACGAATTCGAGATTTCGCGCTTTTGATTTTTTTTTTTTTTGCATAAAATATATGCGTTTTCCTCCTTTCCTCATTCCTTTCGGATGAGCTTCCTTTTCGGGTACGATAAACAGGCATAGATATGGTCATACGTCAACGTATATCTTTCTGGCTTAACTTTTTTTTCTTGAACTGAAATTCCGAATCTTCTTAAAATCGCCAATTTAGAATCACATTCGAAAACCCATTCGCTTAGCGAGACAAGAACAAAAATGAAGAAGAAATGAAGGCAGATGATCGCCCTGTAGGCGCGTGGGAAAGCCGCTGAATCTCTGCTTCCTTATCTTCGTCTTAATGGGCTTAATGGACAATGATGTTTCAGTCTTTGCGTCCTAGGTACCCATCAAGCTTAGTCCACTTCTGCAGGAGACCTAGTACTCTTTCTCTAGTTCAAGTGGAAATCTTACTCATGCAATTTTCTTGAAATTCATGTATTTGTTGTTTGTTTTTATTACTATTTTGTTTGCTGCTTTTCTCTTCTTTTCACGTTGTGGCGTATGCGTATTTCGAGGGAATATGTCGCAATAAATTTTCAATTTCTTTGATAATAACATTACATAAGAGTGTGTATGTATCAATGTCTGTTTATTGCTCGGATTTGTTTTATTTTTGTTTTCTCTATAAATTATTATCTTATAAAAGTAATAATTAATTAATAAATTATTTTCAATATATACAATATATACAATACGTACAATATATATATATATATATATATGTATATATGTATGTTTGTGTCTGCATGTATTTGCATGTTTATTACTTATACGCAGGTGCCTAAAGAATATATGCAAGTGAGAGAAACTTAACCATTGAAGAAAATATTGAAAACAACCAACTTTTCTATGGAAAGCTACGCCAAACTATTTCATATACAAAGTAGTTCTTATATATATTGTAGACGCATTCAAACAACTGGTTATACTTATATGCATAAATATGGGCAAACACTCGTATGTTATGTAAAAAAAAAAAAAAAAAAAAAAAGTTACTGCATGAGGGTTTTTATATTTTTGTTTTAGACTCTTTTGTTGTTGTTGTTGCTTTTATTTTCTATTTACACACACATACATATAATTCTTGTATTAAAACGGTCAATGACTCATTGACCCCGTTCTATGAAGCTGTTGCTGTTTTTATTATTGTGCTTATTTCTTATACATTACTCCATACATATACACAAACACATATATACATATATATATACATATATATATAATATAGATGTATGGATATATAAAGATATATATATATATATATATATTTGCAAGTAAATATAATTGTATTGTACATGTTCATATATAATGCATGGGTCAATAATTCCCGGGGATAAGTAAGAAAAAAAAAACTTTGTTTGTTTGCATGTTTGCAAAATTCCTTTTTATTATTCATCAACATTGTGTTCAAGAATAATGCACTCAAGCCAATCCTCCTTTAACATTTTCAATGCACTTTTTATTGATCGATTTGTCAAGACCCACAAAATATGCTTTAGTATACAGGATGACCTCATTATATGATTAAAATCTTCTGCCTTGCAGTAGCGTTTTGGAGATTTGCAAACCAATAAAGGTCGCTGGGGCCCACACCTGGACGATACAGTTTATGCTCCCCCGTACGATGCCAGCAAATCACCAATAAATTCTTATCTTCGACTGAGACGAGTGGCCATAACATCCTTCAAGTCAAGTGTTGACTCTATAGGACATTTTTCCACCTTTCAAAGAAAGCAAAATTCAATCAATCGAAGAGATATAGATTTTTGTATTGCCTTGAAAATAACAAAAGTAGCGCCGCTAACACCGCCGTGAGACACAAGCAAATGATCGAAAGAACATATAATTTTGAAAAGCAGAGATGGTCGGAAAGAAGTAAGGAGAAGAGGGGTAAGCAGTGGATATATAACATAGGAAGTGTGTACCCGATCAGCAAGTGTTATATCCCTCCCGACCTAGGACTTCTTGTAGCTATGGCTAAATACTAATCGTAATTAAAGTATGGTCTACGGCGCTGAGAATTGAATCCGAGTGCGATGGACTTTATGTCGTGTTTCTTGACAACCTGACTGACTGACCCAGTCAGTCCGTTCACCCATTGTAAACGTAAGAAATACTGTACATATTTTGTTATGAGATGATATTTACTTGTCAGTTCTGGGAGTTATTGACCGATGTATTATGTAATATCTATGCGATAATGGTTGTATTGTTTATTTATTTGCATAAACATCGACAAGTAAATTTTTTTCTATTTTTTTTTATCTTTGCCACTCTGTCTCTCTCTCTCTCTCTCTCTTTCTCTCTCTCTCTCTTTCTCTCTCTTTCACTCTTTCACTCTTCCCCTGTTGGCTATATTGGTAACTAAATAGTTTGCTTGCTTAGAATTATATAACATGGTTGATGTTTACATACTCGAATATGTTACACATGGCTTGAGTATGTATTGCAGTATAGGTGACAAAAAAATATTTTCTAGGGTATAAAAATATAATATATAGACACCACAAAACAGTTAGTTTACAGAGAATAGTTAGTAGAGGAACATAAATAAATTGTGCACATCTGCATGCATAGAATGAATACACAATAAGTCTTCGGGGAGCGAGATATGAAGAATAAAAAGTGCTTATGTAAAAATACTTTGCCTTTTTCTAATCTTAAGAACCTCTTAAGTGTGGATAGTGAATGTCCAAGGCATGCCCTGAAGATCATTTTGTTTATAAAATTTAACTTTTCTTCTTTCTTCAATATAATCGAATGTATCAACGTGCGACCTTCTTTTGGTATTTATTTAAAAAAAAAAAAAAAAAACAAAAAAAAATTTTGCAATGCATCCTAAAGCTGTCAGTAAGAGAAAAGAAAAATCTTTTTTCTTTTTTTTTAAATTTATTTGTATATAAAGGCTTTATATAGGCTGTCATACACTGCAATTCTTGATGACTCAATCTATTGTTATTAGTGTTATTATAATTTCCCTAGACTAAAGAAGTGAACTCTGGTACTAAAAAAGTAGGATGAGCATTAGCAAAAAAGATTAGCATCGACTCGATTTCTTCAAAAGGTCAAAGTACTATAAAACTTAATTTTAGTTTTTTTTTTTTTATTATTTGAATTTCAAGTTGAGCACAAAAATACATGGATGGACGGACAGTCAAGCTTGAATGGCTTCAGAAAATGAATCGGTGGCTCTATCTTAAGCCCTTTTAAGATGTGACATACGTCCGCACAAACTTAACATACCTCGTGCCGCAAGTGATGTAGGGTATAGCCACCAAGAATTGCGAAACGGATAAGTTTTTTAATTAACTATAAAGATTTACGTTTGTGTTCTTTGAAGACATGATTCATCTGAACCATTGCAATGTCCTTTCGAAAATTCCGTACAATTTTTTCTTGGAATTTTCTTTTTTAGCATCGGTTGACATTAATTGCTTTATATGAAGCCGAGTTTGAGTGTTTGGAAAGAAGAATAGTTGCGTGCGGTAGGCACGAGACTTGGTCAATCATTGCCCTCCGAACTGGCAGCTAAAATTTTAAAACAAGCTGATAGGTGCTACCTAATCAAGCGTGCATTGAAATCATAACGAAGAAAAACAATGTAAGAAGGGCTGAGGACGAATCTCGTTTTTATTTATTGAATGGAATAAAATCTATCTTTCATCTTTTATTTCGCTAGAAGGTATTGTTAAGCAAAGATTTATCCATCACGTCGTGACGCCCACCATAGTTAATTTAGAACACTTAGCTTTTCGCATTCTACTCCCTAAGTCTTTTCATCTGATACCCATACCAAAAAAATTCATTCACTATGTCGTCACGCCCTCTATGAATTAATTTAGAACACACTTACCTTGTCGCCTTCCAGTTTCCTAATCCTTTTATTTTATATCGTTATCGCTGACATGATCAAAAAAAAAATTTGATACAGAAGGTCGTGGTTCTTAGGCAGATAGGGAGAGGGATATCATCATTTGAGAAGTGTACAAAGCAGTTTTAAACATTCCGTCTTGTTTTCCTTATGATCAATAAGCATAAAATGTCACAAAAGTGAAAAAAACAATTGAATTACTTGTAACTTTGTGTGGGCATGACCGACTTTTTCCATTTCCATTCTTTTCATTGTTGTTTTCCATAATGAGCAAAAAACGAGAAATTTTTATTTAAAAAAATGGAGTTGCGTTCAGTTTACGCCCGATTGCGGGCTTGTGTTTTGACCAAATTCATCCATTTCCAATACCAAGTTACGTGCAGGATATTTCAATGTTTCAACCAACTTCGATGTCGACATCTTCATATTTGCGAACAGGAGAGTGTCAATAACACATAATAACACACAGAAGGACAGACATAACTTAATCAATTCGTAATTTCACGCTGATCAAGAAGTTATATGCTTGGTAGCATATATATTTACACACACACACACACACACACATATATATATATATATATATATATATATATATATTTATATATTACTTATATTTATATATATGCAAAGACTTTTTGTCGATGGCACAATTCGAAAACCGATTTGCACCACAGCTAACGTGAACAACCACCGTAGACCAAGGCCCTTGGGAGACAGATCTGAAATCATTATCATTGCACCACTGCAAGAAGCAATCACGTTTCTCAAGAATATTCTGATCAGGAAAAAATTTTTAAAAAAATGAATTTTAGTGTATCTCTGAGATAAGTTAAATTCATACACTTTTTTTTGCGAATTCGTTCTTATGCGTGATCCAAAAGAAAGGGAACTTGTATAGAATTGTATCAATACGTGCTTTCGCTCACCTGAGAAAATGTAAAGCATTTAAGGCTAAACTAAAAATGATAATCAAATTAGCAAAAATGAATAAACAAACGAAGAAAAAAAAAAACCGAAAGAAGTTTTCAATTGTCCGTTGCCGCAAAACACATTAAAACAACTCTCCATGCCCTTCGATAAAGTTTCAATGATACGGTCGCAACTTATCAAACTTAAAGGAATCGAATAATTTCACAAAACTCTCTCTCTCTCTCTCTGTCTCCATTTCCGTTTTTATTAATTTTTGAATAAAATTACGGATTAACGGACAGTTACTTTTTGAACGCATGCACTCGTGTGCGCATATATGTGTGAATGTATAAACTAATTTCAGATGACATTGATTTTAAAAAATGTCGTATTTTTTTTCATTTTTGGTAAGAGGTTTAACATTTTTACTTGTTAGACTTGATCTAAAGTCTTTACGTTATTCGATTTTTTGCTCAATTCTTGCAATCCCGAGAATACCGCCTACAGAGAGACCGATATGGAAAAGTCCACAAAACGGAATGAGAATATCTTCCGGAGATTGTTTAAAAAAATATATATATATATATATATATATATATATATATATATATTCTTCTTGCACAAAATTTAATATAAACACATA
>KK499768.1:2891048-3000751 GCA_000688715.1 Glossina pallidipes
AGAAAAGGGAAAAAAAAAATTTTTTTTTTTAAAAAAAAAAAAAAAAAAAAAAAAAAAAAAAAAAAAAAAAAAAAAAAAAAAAAAAGGAAGAGAGAAGCACAACTTTGTCCTTTCATAGTTGGTTTTGAAATCCATCACTAAAGGACGATTTTGTCAAAACGTTTGCAATGCCCAAAATTAAGCTTCAGAGACGCCACAAAGTATGTATATATTCTTGATCAGCATCACATGTCCGTCTGTCCGTCTACTGTAAACATTCTCCTCGCTGCACAATTAAAGCTATCAACTCTAACTTTGACAGAAACATTGGAAGGCCTTGCACGCATGTTAGTATTGAAAATTCAACAAATTGATCAAAGCATACAGCCATAGTAGAGCGTGACATAAAACGTTCTCCAAAAGGAAAAAAATGTAGCGCTAGAAATTAAAACTAGAGCAAATAAACTTTAAAAATTTGAACATATATCCTATGTGCGAGGCTATAGTATCTGTACAACACTTGAAAGAATCGATCACTGCTACCTAATGTTATAGTATACCAAAATTTTCTGACGACCCAGCGACCCAACCTTGAAGAACCTCATAAAGTATATACATTGTTGATCAGTGTCAAATTCGAAATGTTTCTAAATATGTCTCTCGATTTGTCTGTCCGACTGGATAATATCCGTAGCGAAGATTATTCCGTTCGGAGGAATGAAGACCGAAACCAGCTAAAGAACACTGCTACCATAAAATGGGAATACTTATAAACTACAACAGACACACATACAATATAAATTTCTACTCTACGTCCATCCAATAGTCAATCAAGTAAAGAAATTTTTTTTTTTTTTTTTACTGATGGATATAAAAGATTCGATCACTTACTTTCTTTATTAGGTTTCTTAGAGACGGTTATACAGCTAAAGAATCACATTTTGAAAGTAGAATCGGCCAGCAATTAAATTCAAGATATATTACATTTCCGAGACCTTGAATAAGTGCAACGATTCGGAATCTGAATATCATGAAAATTTAGATTTGTTTGAATTTTTCTCCGCTACGTATTGAATAAAAAGATGAGTATATTCGTTTTTTGAGATAGTGCACCATCTAGAAACATTTATCAAAATTTACGAAGCGTGACTTGTCGCAATGAAACTGTATAAGTAACACGCCACAGGGCACAAAAATGTTTATCACAGCAATTGTTTAACATTATTGCCAATTCGTTAGTAATTGCAAGCAACATTGTTGCGTCAATTGTGTTAAAATTATTATTATTATTATTATTATTTTTATTATTTTGATGCGCTGCCATTTTGCGTTAGGGTTTTCTTGTTATTCTCTCTTATTTTATTTATATATATATGTATTTTTTTTTTTTCTATTAACTGATTCTCTCAACTGTATCTCGTTAATTGCTGTTAATTATCATTCATTATCCAATTCTTTCCTTTTTCTTTCTCAATTTTAGGTTTTCTCCTATTGTTAATATACTAGCACGTACTACAAACAATAGTTCCACTGATCAAAAAAGAGCAAATTGTTTAAAAAGTTATAACCAAAGCAGAAAGGAAAGCAACGCATTAACGAATAGCAAGTGTTCTTAAATATCGCTACAATAACTATTTTGAGTGCTACAACTGGTGCTCTGGCTCTAGGCATACAGCTAGCGCCAGAAGAACATCAGACACTTTTAAGAAGTAAGCCGGAACATCCTGTATCCGTAAGTTAATTATCCTTTTCTTTTTTTTTTTTTTTTTGTTACTATTTCTGTTAAGCTTATCGCTTATTATAAAATCGATTATATAACCTCTTGTACATTGTAGAAAATAATTTATTAGCCGACAATTTAGAGTCCACCTAATTTGATTTAATTTGTTTCGAACTTTCTTTCTCTTACTCACTTAAATCTCTGTATATTTTTTTTACTAAGAAAGTTCAAGTAAAAACACCTTTCGATTAATATGAATGATCCGCCGGTTAAATGAAATTTCGAAAAAAAGTGTTTTATTTATTTATTTTATTTGAACGTCGAAAAGTTCGATCCCAAGATATTTTGAAATTAATTAGCATGAGTCAGTTTTCGCGTTCGGAACATTTGTTAATACAAGCGATGAGTGAATGACTTAACCATGACGGATTATATAAGCGTGAATCGGCGTCCCCCAGTAAGTGTGATACTCGCCATAAGGTACGAAAGCAATTACATTTCCAGTATATGGTTGGGCAACCGTTCGAGTTCTATCTGCACCTCATTTTTTATGGTTCGCGCGTTAATACGAATAGAAGACGCGCTTGTTATGAGCCATTTAGATTTTATCAATACATGAGCCGTTCACAGGCCAAAACGATTAACTCACTAATTGTATTATATTTAAAATAGCTTCCTTTAATAATCAGGCTTTGTTGTTTTTCATAACAGAAATAGAGAGAGAGAGAGAGAGAGAGAGAGAGGAATCTCATTCCTTTACCCATGTTATGTGAGCTTCTTCTAGCGTGTTATACGAAACAGTCACAAATTTTTCATCATAATATACGAATCCGTCTAATATTAATACGTGCTATGTAGAGGGGGAACTACTGCGTATTTTGGACTCCAGCGTATGGGGTGGCCTGTTAAAGGGGCACTAACACACCCGTAAAGCAATTCGGAAAGCGTTAAAAAGTAGAAATTCTTGGAAATCAATTGCTAATCAATATCGCTCGTGTCCCCCGAAAAATAAAATTTACGATACATAATCCTTTTGAACGCAGGAAGTTTCAAATCAGTGTGATTTAGTCTGTCTATACTTTTCCGAACAAATAATTTGAATAAAATTAAAAAAAAAAAAAAAAAAATGATTTTTTTATTAAGTGCTTGCATGTATTTTGGTAGTTTTTTTACTTGAAAAAAGCATTTATTGGGACAACTTGGTGCAATGCGTATTAATGAAAATCTTTGACATCATCTTCTATAACATCTTACCATATCTTTGGCAACATGGGGATATCGCGTCGAAAGAATTTATATTGGTTAGGCAGCGATCCAATTAGCGATCCATTTTCAGTGCTAATCAGAAGCCGCCTCTCGGTCTCGTGCATACGCTGGGAGTGGCAGAAATTCCCATTTGAGCCGCAACAGTGTATCCTTGACAATTCTTGCAGCAAGTGGCCAAAAAATGGCATTTTGAGTCAATTCATGCCGCCACTTTTAAACCGTTAAAACCAAAGCCATCAATTGAGCAGCATCGCCATTAGCGTCTTCTGAACGTGTTTGGAGGGCTTCGGCAGCACATTTTTTCAAATAAGCAACAAAAGTAATGAAGGTTGAAAATGCAATTTTAAGCTCTCCCAGCGATGAGCGTCAGCATGTGCTGAATAACTCAATAAAATTAAGTGGAAAACGGTTATTTTATGTAGGGAAAGGTCAAAACCATTGAATTTAATCGTTATGTACACTGGTATTTCTCATTCCTTTATCATATTTACCTGCAGACGTCGCCTATCAAAATACCTGCAACCACCTAATGTATGAGAAGATTTTACACACTGCCTTCAAAATATGCCACATATTGAATACATTCGTAGAATACGCATGTGTTTGTTATAGGTTTATTAGTGATTTGAGATATCCACCAAGACTCTTCCAAGTTGTATTTTTCATACTTACTTGTTTACTTGTATATATAAATACATATATATATATATATATATTTTTTTTTTTTTGCTTCCTTTAACTATGTCTGGCTGCAGGAAAATAAGGAAGCAAAAGTCCTTGAAGCTACAAATAAAAAAAAAAAACAAAAACAAAGAACTAAGCAGACTTTTAAATTGCTTCTCACAATCTTTTTGTTGAGTAAATTACGTATACTTACATATAGGAAGAGAAAAAGTAAAGAAAAACAACAAAACAAAGGGAAGCAAAGAAAGAAAGAAAAAAAAGATAAAAAGAAGAAGAAGCAAACTGACTGCTGTTACTACTTGCCAAATGCAATATTAAGTCTGCTTTTAGGCTCACATGTTATATAAGAGCAGGTATCTGCTTGTTTTTTTTTTTTTTTTTTTTTTTCTCTCAACACTAGAAACACTCGTCCATGCATTTATGTATGTGAAGGCATACCGTACACAACGACTTAATGTATATAAAAGCGATTATGTTGAAAATGTATATAAGATGGTGTAACCAATACTAACATAAAATGTATAATATATAAAAATATATGTAATATATGTGTAAGTATGATATGCTTTGAGTACACAGATGTTTATATGTGTTTTCGTACTAGCATATATATACTAACGTTTAATCGTATATACATATTTTTGCATATACTTTTGTCTCCATTTTATATTCGGTAATTTTATGCTGTGTGTGAATATTATGTTTTTATGTTATGTTTTTGCGTTCGCTTGGTTGTTTGTGCTTTTAAAAAATCCCAGGATTACTTTGTTTAGCGAGTGAGTGTGGCCATGCCTATGCCTATGTCGATATCGGTGTCTGTGTCTGCGCTTCCACTACTTATTTCCCTCACTTTTGCACTACGTGCACGTGCGTGTGTTGCCTTGCATCAGCCTTTCTCCACACAATTGCAGTAGATTTTAGTTTTATATTTAATCGAGAGATTTAATTTTTTTTTTTTTATACTCTACTTATAAGCGTGAGTTCATCTAATATCAAAGCCCCTTGACGACATTGCTAGCCAATGTTAAGAAAATCAAGTCATACACACACGCGCGCACATGAAATTCTTTAAAGAAGTTTTCGCTATTAAGTCAAATGTAGACTTTTTAACTTAAAAACTACTGAGTTACATACTTGATGAAGATTTTATATAATAATATTAATTTTTGTTGTGTCCGAATTAATTTTGGATATTGAGCCAATGTATAAAGGATGTGGAATTTTTGAAGAAAAAAGCAAGTAAAAATACGATAATGGGCCCATTAGCCTACCATTACATATCCTATGCTAGGTACATGCACATATTCATATAAGGACTTCGCTCCAAACTGAAATGTTATATGGGAAATGGTCTAAAAGTAACCAAAGCCGAACCATTTTCAAAACACATGAGTGTACCAAATATACATTGAAAATAAAAAAACACGGCGGACAGATGGACAGAGAAGCTTTTATCATTTCGGAAATCCATTCTGAATCGATCGATATACTAAAAGTTCTTTTGAGTGTTATACACATCCGCACAAACTTAATACATATTCTTATGGTAAAAGGGCTGTAGGGTCAAAAATGCAATTCATTCTTTAAAATTTGATTTTTTCGCTTAGAGTATAGGCTGGGTTCATCGTTTACAAGCAATACACTTACGTTAATAGTTCGTATTTTCATCATTTTATTTTTCTTCGTCTACAGTTAATGCAAACTTTTTTCATATATTGATCGATTGATTCAAAATCCATTCGGGAAAGTGATCATTTTGTGTATATTATAAAAAGAAGGCTTAGTAAAGCCATAATAACCCATAAATAATCTTATTTTCATCTACATTAATAAATTTTTTAAATAAAAAATCATTTGAGAATATTTTAGTCGGGCGGCACCGACAACTACATACCCTACACTACTTCGCCGAGTACACTCATTCGCTCGTAATAAGACTACAGAAAGTGCACATAACTTTCAGGCAAAGCTAATGGGGCTAAACAAAATACACCTATGTGATCCAAATTTATTACCGTTAACTTTTGGGTTGAAACGCTTCAATGAATCAATTTTCTTCATAAAATATTAAAAAGTAAGCCTTCTTGCGAAGTGCTTACTACTCATGACATATTTTATATGAACGAGTGCCAAGAAATAGACCCCCGTGGTTTAAATTTGATTCACATCATCTTTTTACTTAATTATTTATTTTAATTGTTGTGAACAAGTTTTCGTCACAAAAAGGTTAAAAATTCGGATTTTTTGGCATGTAAGTGTTTTCAAGCTTCAAGTAAGCGTTTCATGACAAATCCTTATATGCTGCAGTATTCAAAAAATAGATCTACATGGTCCAAATTCGGTAAGCTAAATTTTTTTGCCAATTTACTATTATGAGCCACTCTTTATCATGAAATATTGAAAATTCTAACTTTCTACCATATAAAGCTTCCATTTTCGTAGGAGCGTTTATAGGAGAGTGGGCCGAAAAAATTACCTCAGCCGGTCTAAAAGTTTCATACCAATTTAGAATCCTACTCAGCCACTTTTGCCGAGAAATTTTGAATTTGCATTTTTTCCATATAACGATTTGTCACGTGCGAATAGCGAGAATGGCCGAAGAAGTGGATTTTGAATTTGAATCATTTTCAATAGCGTTCAAGCACTTGAGCCAAAATACATCTTTGCAGTAAATTTCATCTAAATATTTTAAACATTGAACACAAAAATACATGGATAGATTTCAGACGGACGGGCGCGCTTAGATCGATTTAGAAAATGATTCTGAATTGATCGGTATAATACAATGGGGGCCTATTTTAAGCTCTTGTACCTCCTGTACCACAAGTAGTGTAGTTAAGAGAAAAACAACAATAGTTTTGTGACCTTACATTACTTATAGTTATCTCAAAAATATTAGCCAGAATATGATCAACCTGGTGATGTTCATTCACTATTTTTTAACTTCAAGTTCTAAATATATATGTATATGTACATGTAAAATATCATTCCAGAGCTCCCATAATTCATATACATATATATATTCTTTCTTGATCAGCATAAGAATCTGAATATTTTTACCGTCAGTTAACCAATACTATGGACTGACTGCATAGTATACGTGTACACATACATATATATATGTTTTTTTGTACTTCTTTTTCTTTTCATATTTACTCTTTTTCTCAGTAGGACGTTTTTCTGTCACATTTTTTACTTATGCGTGTTTGTGTTTTGAAAGTTTATACTCTTTCACCTTCAGATTGCGATTCACACAACGTTTCACACATTGTTTTATATTCAGCTGTTGTTCGTTTAGTTCTTTGCATATATAGGGTTTGCACTTTTTTTTGTTTTACTTTTTTTTTTTTTTTGTTTTATTTTTGTTTTTGTAATCTGATAATTTTGTTTTGATTACTTTCGATATACACGAGTACACATACGCAGTCATACTTGAGTCAACCTTCCTTGAACGAAATTTGGGTTAAAGTGTTTACGCACGCATAATATTATTAATTAAAAGTTAACCTTGCTTCGAGTTTTTATTCAAAATATTACAAAAATATTGTAATAAATAACAATATTTTTATTATTTACATTTTATTCTTGCTATTATTACTATTATTATCGTTATTATTATTATTATGGTTGTGCTTATATCTTTTAATACTGATCGGACAATGAATATATATATTTATTTAGTCACATCTAATGTCAGTCTTCTTGTTTGAATCACGTTTATGACATTTTTTCTTTACGTGGAATACCAAAAAAAAGATCTATTTCTTCTTCTTCTTCTTCTTCTTCTTCTCAATAAAATCGCTTTAACACTATAGAGTGTATCGTCAATTTGATTTCTTTCAACTTACGAACATTTATGTACATCATCGTCATATCTCTATCTACACTCCAAGTCCTTTTATTTGACACCAACATCGATCGGTGTGTGGAGTAAACATTAATCCTTCATGTCGTGATGTTGGCGACATTTAATTTAGAATTAACATACCTAGCATGTAGCATTCTATGTATGCTTATTTGGTACCCAACTGATTATACTGATAAGCAAAAATGAATCCTCCACCTTAGATAGGAGTCTAACATATATTTGTAGGCAGATAATGTATTGTCTTCATGTGAGGAGCACAGTACAAAATAATTTTCAACATTCTTTCTTATTCACCTCGGGAGTAATAAGTAAAATAAAAAGATTATCACTTATAACTTTTCATGGTTTTGGCAGATTTTTTTCATTGTTCTACATGAATAGTGAGATCCCCTATAAAATGAATATAGAAAATTTCATCCCTCTATCTTGCATATTTTATGAGTAATAAGCAAAAAAAACACAAATTTTTGCTTAAAGAAACGCATATGTGTCCAGTTTATGCTTTGGAGGGAGCGAGGACTTTGATCAATTTGTCCCATTTTCAATACCAACCTGCGCGCAAGAACCTCCAATGTTTCTGCCAAATTTCACATCGATAGTTTCATTTCTGCGACCAGAGGCATTCCACAGAGAGACGGATAGATGGACATGCTCAAATTTGTTTACAATTTTATGCTGATCCAGAACATATATATATATATATATATATATAAATATATATATATATATTTTATTAGGTATTTGGAATTTCTTTTTTAGTGTTGCAAACGTTTTGACAAAACGAATATAGCCCTTATCCTTTAGTGATGACAGTAAAAAAAAATGCTCATAGAACTTGTAATGTTTGAGAAAATTTTGATGACTTTATTAAATGCATACATCTTGTTTTTTATCTATTCGGGACTTACTGATGACATTTACTACCAACTATTTTTTTTTTTTTTTTATTGGTGAAAATGTCACAATAGGAAAAAGTTAAAATAACTTATCAGCTGCGGTAAATTCACTAATGCAATCCGTTTGAAGAGTGATAGTACATTCATTTCAGCGCCTCTCTAGCATTTTCTATGCATTTGTTGTAACGATTGTTGAAGTATTTGTCCGACGTTTCAAAGCATTTTGCAATTTGCCCGTGTCTCTTTCCTTTAAGCTTCTTATACCCTACACCACTTGTGGTACAGGGTATATTAAGTTAGTGCGAATGTATGTAACATCAAGAAGTGCTCTAAATAGACCCACCTTTTATTACACCTATCGATCCAGAAATCATTTTCTACATCGATCTAAGCCTATCTGTCCGTCTGATGTCTGTCCATGTAAATTTGTGTCCAAACTAAAAGTCGCAATTTTTAAAATATATTGATGAAAGTTAGTACAGTGACGTGTTTTGACCCAAGGACAAACGCTATTGAAAATGGTTCAGATCGGTTGACTATTTTGACCACTACCCATACAATGCCCTATTCTCCCTAAAGTCGTTATATGGAAAAAATTGCAAATTCTCAAAATTTCTCAACAAAAGTGGCTAAGTAACAATAGGATTCCGGCATAGGTATGAAAACTTTGGATTAGCTGAGGCAACGAAAATTGAAGTTCACATGACAAAAAAGTCCAATTTTCAATCACATTAGTAATTTAAGATAAAAAAATTTACTGTTTCAAATTTGGACGACCCACGCCTATTTTTCGATCCTACACTATATAGGAATTTTTACGAAAATTTCTGTTTTTTATGACAAGAGAGCATCCATTATAGTAATTTGATATAAAAACTGACTGTCCTGAATTTTGAATACGTAGCACAATTTGTAAACCTCTTGGGCGCAACCATTCTTACGGAAAGTAAGCCTTTATTTGCAAGGGGCCTAATTTTTAATACACAGTCCCATAACAGTAAGATCCTATAAAAACAGGATACAATTTTTGTGTTCTAAGGCGAAAATACGAATTGTGTCAGACAATATGGTGTAGGGTATTTAAAAGTCGACCTAACCCGACTATAATGTTTTCAGTTTTTTTTTTTTTACCAATTTCCTTCATTCAAATGCACTAATAATGTTATGTAATATGCGCTATTGATCACTTGCCTCTTTTCAAAATAGTCGCTGAATATTTTACCATGCGGATGGCAAAATACAGATGCGACAATCTTGTGAGCGTTCTGTTAGCTTTCCGATCGCTTTGGAAAACTTTCGCCAATCGCTCACAGCCGATTTGGCTACGAAGTGTATAGATGAATCCTAGTTTCATTTAATGTCCCATACCAGATGCAAAAATGGTAAAAGGTAAAGCTCCAAACAACGCTTTGAATCCTCAACCGCAAACAGGATTATTCACTTCGAACAGAGCTCTCTTATGGACAAATGTTTATGCGCAATAGTAGTTCGATTGCCTTCGGATATCGTGAAAGTGTCAGCTGTTTCACGCAAATCCAATTTTTAACTTTCCACAATGGTTTTGTGTGCTTTCTGTTTCTATGTCTTCTGGAACTGTTGCAATGTGTGCTACATTGTTATATCAATCAATTGGCTTCAACACATTAAGCACAGTACTCATGGAAAGCTCTAACCCCCCCCCCTTCCCCCCTCCTTCTCCTCCACCTCCTCCTCTTCCTTCTCCACAGTTTCACAATAATAATAAGAAGAGGATTTTTCGAAAATGTTCAGCTTGGCAAGATCTTTATTAATGATCTGTCAATGAAGCATTTAAAATTTATCACGACATTTAATGGGGAAGACGATAATGATCATAAGTTGACCTGAAGCGCTTTTGCTTTTAAAGTAATTCGTATATTGTTCTACGATCGTAGACATTTGAGACTATGTGCTCGCTATAAAGAGATACGAATAAAACTGGGTCATAACGGGTCACGAAAGGATGTAGAACAGGGTAGAGTGTCGTGAATAAATGAATTGAGCAAATTTTTCTCAGCTGGGTTTTGTTTTGTTTCGATACGGTACACATTGATCTAAAATATTGTATAATTGGGTTACGAAAGTAAATTCAAAGAACATAAGCCCGATTCGACGCGTTTTCTTCTTCTTCTTCTTTTTCCTTTTTTTTTTTTTTTCTTTTCTTTTGCTTTATTTGGCCAAGATATTCAAAAAATTTCACATTCTATATATTATGTATATATATATATATATATATATATATAATTGTGTACGTGTGTATGCGTGTATGAAATACGAGGATGGGTGTTAAGTGTCTCATGCGCTTTCTTACATTCGTCGGTTGGTATATATTGAACAAAAGAACTTAAAGAGTTGTTTTGGAGAACATTTTTTGTTTTTGGTTTTTCGTTTAGTAGCAAGTGTGTGCATATATAAGTTTTTGTGTCTGTGCATGCATCATATATGTACATATATGTCGATATAAATATAGGTTTTAAGTTTGTTTATGTTTTGTCGGCGTCGCATCTGTTGTTTACTTTATATTTAGTTTAATTTTAAATTGTATTACGTTATGTGGAAGTTAATCTCTTCGTTTTTTTTTTTTTTTTTTCTTTTTTTTCTTACTTCCGCAAGTCGAACATTTTTTAATAACAATTACACAAATTTGATAGTATACTAAATTTGATAATCGGATTGTAACGCGAAGGAGGCAAACGTAGCATAAAAAACATTTATTGATATTCTCCGTTAAACGCACGCGTCTATGAGACGCGTAATGATATATGAATTTTTATTCAAAGTATTACCCATCCATCCGTAACAACTGTACATTACTTATTGCGTATTCACATACCAGGCAATACACTGAAACGATTTCATCATGTCTTCTATGTGCAATCAATCGATTTGCGAATCTCACATACATCAGACTTATTATCTGTTGTTCATAAATAAAAATTTTCATATGAACATCTTATAAAGACAACACCGAAAGAACTCTTATTTTTTTCGCTTCTCGTCATGTTATCAGAAACATTTCAAATATAGGCGAGTAAATTAAATAATTTTGTAACATAATCGCATATACTTCTATATATTCATATTCATATTCATATTCATATTATGTTTTTAGTAATCAATCACTTTTTAATACGTGCGGAATTTGCTGAAATGGCAAGTCTTCTGCTTAATATTATTTGAGGTCTTGTCCTCTTTTAATCACGTGAATGATACGATTGACTTATTAAATTTGAGTGAGAGGCACGATAGCATTTATTCTTGTTAGAATTCATTATAACCCATCGGCGATCAAGACCAAGAGCAAAATTTTGACTTAAATCGATAAAAAACGTTTCACACGTCACACCCATCACCAGATAATAGATGAATTTTTTTTTTTTTTTTAATTATTACCATAGTCGCGTTGTGAAGAAAGAATACACTGCACGGTCATTTTGCATTCTTCTTTCACCTGATATTTAAAAAATTCTTTTGAATTTTACTTAAATATTCCTTACACTAAGGCCGAGTAAGTTCTTATTTAGGCTATTTCTCCACTATGCGTTCCCTCTACAGATTGTCTTCTCAACGTAATCTAAGCGTCTTTGGTCCTGAATTTGACTCGTTTTCTCCAACTTGACAAAAGAAATTTAACACAAAATCCCATCTATGCTTTCATTATATCCTACATCGCTTGCGGCACAAGGACATATTAAGTTTGTGTGGTTGTGTACAACACCCAGAAAAACTTGGGATATACCCCTTCTTTCTGTTATACCGATCGATTCGGAATCATTTTGTTTATCGATTATATTTGTCTGTCCGTATGTCCATGTATTTTTTTCAGCCTACAAGTTACAATTTTTGAGATAATTTGATGAAACTTAGTCGACTGACATGCCTTGATCCAAGGACGAATGTTACTGGCAATGTTTCAGATCGCTTCACTTTCCCAACCACTCTCCATACCATGCCTGATACTAAAAAAAAAAAAAATAAAATTTTCAACATTTGTTTAACAACACTCGCTGATTAATAATGCTTTGATATTCTAAATTAGTAAAAAAATTTGGTTCTGCTGCTGCGATTTTCTAAACTCCCTCTCATCCCTCTCTCTCTCTCTCTCTCTCTATCTCTCTCTCTCTCTCTCTCTCTCTCTCTTTCTTTCTTTCTCTCTGTTCCTACAAAAACTGACAAAGCGCTATAATTTTCAAAATTTTGTTGAGAAAATTGACTCATAATATTAAGTTGACAATGAAGCCAACCTAGCCAAATTTGGACCACGTAAATCTATGCTTTGGATGTCACCGCATATAAATATTCTCGGGAAGTGTACACTTTTATATAATAAAAAGTTGAATGATTTGTGAACAAAATTTGTTCATAATACTAAAATAATTTGACATAAAAATGAAATGAACCAAATTTGAAGCACATTGATCTATTTTTTGGATCCCACTTCACGAATGGTAAGCCCTTCAGAAAAATATTTAACTTTTAATATTTTATGATGAAAATTTGTCCATAATAGCAAGTTAGTAAAAAAAAAAATGAACGGTAGGGAATTTGGATCACGTGGGTGTAATATTTTAGGTCTTAACACATGTAGGGGCTATCATGAAAATCAAGCCGTTACATGGACAGAAAAGGAAAGTGTCATTTTTAGTTTTTTATAAGGGAAACTGAAAATTAAGAAAATTTTTAAAAATGTTTAAGTGTTTTTGATCCCTTCGTAGGCCAATCTTGCAAAAGCCATTAATTTCGATATATGTGATCGAGTAAATGAGAATCATCCTAATTTAATCACATCCCAACAACATGCTCACATTCCATGCAACATGCACATCACAAAAAAAGGCCAATTTTTTGGAGAAGTGTATACTTGGCTAACTAAGTATTATATTGTTGTATGTATGTATGTATGTATGTATGTATGTATATATGTATGTATGTAAAATGTTTGTAATCTACTATTTTATATGATATTATAATCGTATCAGTAATGCGACAAGCAGGGCCGTTTTCAGTACATATGTTTTTACTTCATATATTTTAACATTGTAAGCAATTCGTAAATCGTTCAAGTATTTATTTTTTTGCATAAATTTCTTAACCATTATAAGATTTGCATCGCACTTATTTTCGAAATTGCGACCTGAGAAATTGAAAATCAAAAGAGATCAAACTTATGCCGTTCTATTTCTTCTTTCATTTTACAAGTCTAGCACAAAATATCGGACGGATGGATGGATGTACACGACAAATTATCGCCTCCAATCGTCTATGATGATGAAAAGGGTTCACTTTATTTCATTTTTATTACTTACCTATTTCTGTCTATGTTACCAACGCAATCACAAAATCAATATAACTTTTTTAAATCGATGGCTAAAATGAAAAAGCTTTACAATCTACTTATGCATCAAGCGACGACATACATTTTCATCGAGAGAATAGAAAACAAGAAAACATGAAAACAAGAGAGAGATTTTTGTATGTTTACGTGCCTTTAATGGTTTGTCTCCGTTTCTGTCTCTGTCATGGTTCCCAAAATTGATAACAATAACATTAAAAGCGTTATAACAATTCGAAAAGCATTGCATAAAGTCTATGCACAAAATGTTTATTTTGTTATTTTGGCCAAATGCCAAAGTGAGGCAAATGCACTCGTTCGCCAATATTGTTTACAAAAATCCCTACGTGCATGCATATAAACGCACGACATTACACATAAACTCCATTAAAAAAGTATCGGGAATTATTAATAGCAAAAAGCACAATATTTCGTTCATCATCAATCTCTTCTTCATCTAGAAAATCATATCGTCTTCAGACAATCAATCATTGATATTTTTCGCAATCATCATCAGCTTCGCAATGTTAAGCGGAAGTCCTGTACATTTCTTATTTTTTTTTTTTTCCTAACTCTATAGACGCCTTGAAGATTCGAAAAAAAAAAAAAAAATGCATTAACAGAAAGAAATTTTTTCCTTGAAATATCGATCAATCGAATCCTTATCGTTTTACGATCGTCGATCGTGTCTAAGTTTGCGAATCCTTTCTAAACAGAAATGCCCTAGTTTTAGCTTCATCATCAAGACGACTGACCGTTGAGTAAATAGGAGATGGAAGGCGATTCGATTCAAAACGATGCGCTCGTGCGTGTGCGTGTCTGTGATCAAGGTTGTCATATAAATTATGCATTTAGATATAGAAATAGAAATTCGGTTTTCGTTTTCTCTGCATTTGCGCAACGCAACGTTATGGGTGAAACATGCGTTTCTGTCTTTCCGCCAGCCTTCTCTGGCAGACAAATTTTCGAGGAGGAAACGTTTAACGAGAAGAATGTTTCCCAAAACACAATTTTTCAAAATGCCCGCCATTCGAGTCTAAGTACCAGGATTTTTTTTTATTAAAATCATATCATTTTGTTGTGAAAAGCGTAACTTATTAATGGACAAAAGATTGGATTTTATTTATTTATTTTTTTTTTTTTGGTCGAATAATGTAATTTTGTAAAGATGCCTCACAGATGGGTGGTGTTATTTAATGTATTTTTTAATTTTTAAATTAACGCTTAATGACCTGACTTCTCGGATGCTATTATTCTATTACTTTTCGTTTTCTTTATGTGATGATTTTTCAATATAATTATTTTACCCATTGCGCGTTATTGATGAGCCACAGACTACATCATCAAGTGTTTACAGCTTGTCCTCTCGAATTCTTTGCACAAGTTATATAATACCGAGAGCATGAAGTCGATCAAATCATTCATTGATCATCGAACTTCTGTTCTCTGTCTCCCTCTCTCTCCCTCTCTCTCTCTCTCTTTTTACCTATCTATCTATTTATCTATCTATCTATCTATCTATCTATCTATCTCTCTCTCTCTCTCTCTGTGACAATTAACACATAAACAGAACAATGAACAGATATCGAACCAGAAGTTGGTATTCATATTAGAGCTTCTCAGTTGGGGTCGTATAAAAATTAATAAATTATTAGTTATCGTAGGAGAGTTAAGTGGAAGTTTTAATAGACAATTCCCGGTATTTATTTGCCAATATCTTTGCACTGTGCTCTTTACAGATTATCAACAAAACGATATGTATATTTGCAATAACACAATAAAACGCAGACACACACAAACACACACACACACACACAGACACTAACACCATAATAAAATATTTGACAAGAACATTACAACCACCAGCCATCTGTATGGGTATAATAATATATAATAATATATATATATATATATATATATATATATATATATATATATATATATATATATATGTGTGTGTGTATGTGTCTTTGTATGTTTATTTGAATATTAGACCATAAACCAACAAAACGTTTGTATTCGCACACGCTGACAAAACATACAAAGTATTTCAACTTTTTTCGTGTCTTTACATACCTTCATGTATGTGATATATGTAAATGGATGCACTTCCTTTCAATGACAATTGTTCAGACAGTTGTTGTTATTGTTTTGTTGTTTTTTTCTTTTTCTCTTATATATAAGTATAAAAAATTGAGAATATGTTGCACACAAAGAAAGCTTTTTAAAGTATTTGCCATAATAAAATCGCTAAATTATTATTTGCCCGAAAGGAAATGTTTGTAAAGTCAAATAAGCAAACAAACAAATGCAAATGTAAGAGGATAATAAAAGCACACGTGTGTGAACATATGTATGTATAAAAATAAATATATTACAACATATAAGGAAAATTAACACATAGTTGTTTGGGTGTCTGTGTGTGTGTGTGTGTGTGTGTGTGTGTGTGTGTGTGCCAATTTATATATATGTTTGTCTTACGTTTAGTGAGAAACCAGCGAAAACAAACCGGCACATTTGCCAATGGGAGATTTTAAGTCACTAAAAAATATCTATGCTGCTGACTCTTTCCTATGGCACGACCGCCTAAACATGTCTTCACGGAAGGGGTTGCCATTTAGGTATTATCTGTAAATATATATATATATATGTATGTATAGGTGTGTATGTATGTGTTTGTATGCGTGTGTTTGTTTGTTTGTATACTTACTATAGTCAGTCTGTTATCTAATACCGTGTATGCGCAGCTCATCATAACTGCGTCCGTTACCTTATACATACAATCAACAAACTGCTGTTATATTGCCACGACACTGATAGTTGATTATTATGTCATTTATACATTTATTTACATTTACGTGCAAGCCCGTGTGTATTATTCGATTAATTAAGCGATCTACATTTCAAAATAATTCGCGCGTGCATCATCAATCAAACAAAGGTTAATTCTTAAATTCTTATTTAACAAATTTCTAGCTAAGATCGCATTGATCTTCACTTGTTTAAAAGAGAAAACGAGAAACTAACTTTCATTTCTAGCTGAAGCATATTCAAAAGTATATATTTATACAGCACTGGACAGCTTTTGCATGCATTACTTACTATACACTCTTCAATCTTCACTCTTCACTCTTCGCACTCCTGCTAAACGCTTTAGTAATAATTGCTGCTTTTAAAAACCGACTTCACACAGTCACTAAAATTATGTACTCGATTCTGAAGCAATATACATTTCTAATAATATGACAAGTGAAATGATGATAGTCGCCCAAGGCCCTGCAACCTACGCATCGTCTAATACAGTTATTCATATAATGACTTTGCAAAATAAGGCGTTAGATGGGAAACGGTGCTCTATAATTACGCTCCGATCCGAATCACTTTCAATACAAACGCGCCAAATCTACCAAATTTCATCGAAATATCTGAAAAATTTGCAATGTGTTGTGTATTGAGGACAAGAACAGGCGGAGAGATAATAAGATCGATCGCTATAATCATAGGTTGATCTATCTCAAGTCCTTTTGCGTGTTGTACAATGCAATCGCGCAAGCTTCACACCTAATCCATACCGCAAACGGTGTAGAGTAGTAATTTATTGATTTTTAATTAATTCAAGCTTCAAGATCTTATTTTCATAGTCTGTGTTATGTTCATTGACAATAGAAGTTTTATAAAAATGAAAGGATTTTTAATTTATTTATTTTTAGATGCTATCGGTACAGACAGCCGGCTGCGCGGGAATGGAGCGGCTTGGCGTTCCGACCCGCACATCATTGACTACACCTCCCGATACCAGGTAAACAGCCTATTAAATGCCTTCTTTTTTTTTTTTATTTTTTTTTTTTCCTAATCTAGTTTAGCTTAATTAACTTTTTTTTTTAATGTAATTTCACGGCAGGGGTCAATATATCTGTAGAATGCGTATAGATGCGGCAAGAGAATTGTTGGCAGTACGTAGTGAAACTGTGATTCGCAGCAACAACAGTAGCAGCGGTAATAGCATTAACGGCACTAGTAATAATTGCAATAATACCTCTAGTAAAAATATTAGCAATATTGGTAGCAACCAAAAGCAACCGCAACAACAACAACAACAACAATTGTTATATCATCACATCAGTAATAGCAGCAATAGTAGCGGCATTAATAATAGCGATAGCAGCAGCAACGGACATTCCCACTACCAACAAGATAATCAACAGCAACATCATCAAAATCATCACATACAACGTATGACAACGACAACAACAACAACAGCAACAACAGCAGTAGCAGCAGCGGCAGAAGCAGCAGAAGCAACGGCAGTCGCACTGAATAACAGCAGCAACTTGACAAGTGGCATTAATAGTATTAGCAACAATAATAATAATCATAATAATAACAACAACAATATTAGCTCAATGACTAACAGCAGTGGTGGCGCTAGCGGCGGCAATTGTAATAGCAATAGTAATATAGCACGAGGTGGCATAGAAGCCACAACCCTTAAATATGGTAATACGGGCAGTGGGAGCGGCCATTTCAATAAAGACGAATCTTGTGGCAGCAGCAGGTCTGGTTGTTCCTTAAGTAGTCACAGTCATGATCATCATCAACATTATCAATACCATTTGCAAAAACAGCAAACACTATGTTGCCCCCATCATGTACCACTGCCGGACAGTGAATGGGGTCATGAGCGCTGCGCACAATTACGCACTAATTATCAGGTCAGTTTACTATATAATTTATCTTTTTATTTATTTATTTTCTTTATAAGCGTTTTATCATTCGCTTCCCGTCAAATACTGCAATTATTCGTTTTTTTTTGTTTTTGTTTTTGTTTTTTCTTCTAGCAATCTGAAATAACGCGATCCTATATAAAACCGCCACCAAATAAAAGCATTAAAGACGTTCCAGACCAGTCCAATTATAATTTCTATACGCTATCAACACACAGCTCTAGCTCAGGTTTGCATTCCTCTATGGCCTTACCTCAGTATCAGGCCAGTATCAGCTCTAGTGGCAGTAGCAGTAGCAGTTGCACTAGTAGCGGCAGTATAACAAAATCTAAACCGAATGTCATTACTAAATTCTTTTATCGGAAAAGTTCCCCTAAATCTCCAAATACGCTATCAAACACTTTATCATCATCAATGGCGTGCTCATCACCGCTGGTTTCATCGACATCAATGTTGTCCTCAGTTTCATCTTTAGCATCAACTAGTGCATCATCTTCAGCATCAAGTTCGTCGTCGGCTTCATCACTGACCTCTGCACCAATAGCCGCATTGCCGATCTCATCAACATCCAGCCTAAAGACTACCCCGTGCAGTTACGGTAGCTCTAGCAATAATGCATTGACCGGTCTTGTGCCCAGCACTCAACAGTTATCAACAACATTGGGCGTTTCATCATCGGTTACGGTCAATGTAAACACAACATTCCTACAAACATCCTCATATATGGAACGCATACCTACGCCACCATTATCGGTGACTGTACCCATTGGTTCATCGTATCAGCAACAGCAGCTGCAAGTGCAACAGCAAAGACAACAACAGCAGCAACTGTTATTAGATAGTTTAGTGGCAGAACCTTCTACCGCGGCATCGGCTTTAAATACATTAAAAAGTAGCGGTTGCAGTCCCATTACAATTTCACCCACAGCCCAAACAACCAATCGATATGAGTGGTCGCAAATGGATTTTCAGCCCACCGCAGGTAACATTACCCGCAACGATAGCAATACAAGCATGCAGAGTCTAATAACAAGTTGCAATTGCCAAAATCGCAAATGCCATCAATGTGACGGCAGCAGTGGCTCATCGGGCAACGCAGAGACGACATAGTAAAGTAACATGTTTCTATAAAACGAAACCAGATGAAAAACATTTTCTTAGAAAAATTGCAACACCAATAATAATAATAATAATAATAATAATAATAATAACAAAAACAAAAATAATAATAATAACAACAAAAACAAGGAGAAGAAGAAGAAGAAGAAGAACAACAACAACAACAACAAAACCAAGTTCTAAATTAAAGACTGTTTTGTAACACACGAATAGTCCTTAGATAAAATTCTATGAAACTTAAAATATTATAGGCGTTTGCATGGCAAGGTAATCTGGCAACATGTTGTTATGTTGCTAGAGCAAAGCAAACAATACATACTTGAAGATTACAACACGCATAATCATTTCCATTTGTAACTAATGTCGCTATTAAATGCTTTATCAACTACATTATTATTATTATTATTTTATTATCATTATTATTATCCTTTTTTTTTTTTTGTAATTAATATTATTTTATGATTTTTATGTACCGATTAAATACTAAGCGCTCAACATAAATTTAAAGAAAAAAAAAAAAGAAAAAGCTTTAAACGAAAAAAGACAGAAAATCCGGTAAGCATTGCTGGTATATTTTGAATGTGTTCGCGTTTGTTCGTTTGTAGAGTTATAATTGAATTAGCTTAATATAGAAAATGTACAAAATTCAAAGAAATTTTGAAAAACAAACTTTTAACAAAAAAAATAAATAAATAAATAAATAAATAAAAATTTGGCTTAAAAAAATTTATTAAAATTTTTCAAAATTTAATGTTTATGCTATAAAAACAAAAAAAAAAAAATTATTGTTAATAATTATTTTCATTTTTTTTTTTTTTTTATAGAAAATTTACTTAATTTTTTAGTAAAATCGAAACTTGGTTTTTAGTCATGTTCTCAAAGGCTGACTCTACTGGCAATGCTTACTATAAAGTATTGTGAAAAATTATTAAATAAATAAAAGCAAATAAAATAAAATAAAAAGAGAAGGGAAGAGAAAATAAATAATAGCACGTTAGCACCAAGGCGAAAGCGGCCTTTTTGTTTTGAAAACATCTTAACCTACCGTTATATTCAAATTATAAAGAGAAATAATATATTTAAACAGGAACATCATAATGTGCTTGTTGTTGTTTTTCAATACAAAACGAAAACACTCTCATGACAAGTGTTTATAATCCACATTGGGTACTTAATCTGACGACGCTGGTTCCTTCTTATATATTCACTTTTTCACTTTTCATTTTATAATAACCGGTACGAAAGTCGGGTGGCGTTAAACAAATCCGACCAGGAAAATGCACAATAATACATTCTTAATAATGCGTGTCGTACCCTTTGATGAAACTAAACTAACGAAAAACAAAAAAATAATGTATATATATATATATCTACATATTCCCCGTCAATCTTTAGTTTTGACTTAAATTTATGACCGAATATGATGAGCCGCTAACACCTGTTAAATGATATAAAAAAAAAACCGAAATATTTCGAAAACATGGCAATAAGGCTATGGAAATATCTTAGATAAAAACAGATAGCTTGGGGTCTATTAAAGCAGCCACATCTAAGCAAGAACTTTGTGCGGTTTCCCTGGCGGTATCCAAGAAAAAAAAAACAACAAAAATGCAATGTAAATATCTTTGCATTGAAATGAAAACTGTTTACGCATGCGTATGTTTTCGTTTTGGTGCGGACGGACTATATAAAAGCGCAATTTTTATATATAATATTATTGATTTTGCATTTTATTATTATTTGATTTTAATTTATTTCTTTTATTTTTTTTATTTTTTTTGTTTTAAATAAATTATTATTAATAATTTGTTTTTTTCTTTTCTCGGGAAAGTGTTACACTTATATAGGGGATTTTATAAACCGAAGTAAAGAACTTGTTTTTGATTATATGGTACATTTCGAACGAGAGCTCATTTCACCTAAGAATGACTTTTAGGGGAGGAAAAGGAAAAGAGATTTGAAAACTAAGTCTTCTTTAAATCGATTCTAAATGAATAACAATTTATTACCTAAAGTTTATTACTTAACTTGGAAGGGGGTAGCAGCGCTCTCGTTAATCTTTATCGCTCTGCTTGCAAAATGGTTTCATTGAACAATGACTCGGTTTGGCATTAAATTTTTGTGCATTTCTTGCAGTCGTTGCTGAAGAACAATTGTCTCTTTTATTTATCAGTCAACTTATATATATATATTTATATATATAGACTATATAGATAGATAGACAAACGGAATATATATATGTATACATATGTATTTCCCATTCAAAGATTTTATACCCTACATCGCTTACGGTAAGCTTGTGCGAATGCATACAACATTCAGAAAGAGTTGAGGACTTGAGACACTTTACCATACCGATCGTTTCATCTCGTATTCTTGCGTTTAATCTACAGGTCGCAATTTTTGAGTTAGTTTGATGAAATGTGGTTCGCTGACGTGTTCTGGCCCATGGACGAACGCTACCGAAAACATTTCGAATCGGACTACTTTTTCGGCCGCTTTTCATATAACGTCTTATTTTGAAAAGTCATTATAAATGGGCCGTCGCCCGCTATAATGCCTTTAGTTGTTACATCTATTTATTGTTTAGCTTGATTTTCTCTTTTAGTTTTCACCCTACAAAACGCATTCCTCTATTTTATCGCTTGCGTATCCAAATATTTTACAAATGTTGAAAAAGGTAAGGAAATAGAGATATAAGTTAAAGCAATAAGATCCCTGCGCGGCAATCATCCTGAAACGGAGGCTTGTCTCCCGTCTCTGAAGTAAATTTAATGAATGTAAATATATAAAAACAAATTATTGGTTGGATGAACGTTAGCACTGACAATTCGTCCAACTGACGGCAAATACATGTCGCGAAGTAGCCGTTATGAACTGTTCATCATTGTATTATTCATTTATTTTTTCTTTTTGTTTTTTCTGGGATAAAAAATCAAACAATTTATTATCTAATCGATCATTCCTTTTCTTGATCGATTTGCTATTATTTTCGAATGAAATTGCAAACGTTTTGAAACTTTGTATGAATTGCATGATCGCATGTGGAGCGAAATTTCGCTTTAATACAATTAAATATATTTTATTTATCCGAAGCATATTTTTAGGTGTTACAAAACTATTTCACAAAAAAAACTTGACAAAATGTATTTTATAAGTAAAGCTTTTTTTATTATTATTATTATTATTATTAGCCGTCTTTATTTATAAAAATACTTTTGAGCTTCCATTTATCCCCTTTTATTATTTGTATTTATTAATAACAATTTGGTTTGCCAACATTTTAAGCAAAAAGCAACAACGTAAAGGTTTCATTTAAGAAAATTTCAAAATATATTTCTCTAAAATATTGAAATAAAACTTAAAAATTTAAAATTATAAAATATAAAATTATTAAATAAAGGAAATAAATGAAATAAATAAATAAATAAAAAACAATACCTAGAGAGATATATATCTATATATATATAAATATATATATATATATATAGAGAGAGAGAGAGAGAAAGAGAGAGAGAGAGACAACATATACACATTAAAAAAGAAATAAGAAAGTTATGTGTTCGTCTTGAAGCGAACCCTTCTACGTAATCCATCACAAGAGATTCATAAATAGAAAACCTTCACTCACCAAGTTCGATTGTTCGTATCGTAACGTGCGTATTATACTAAGTCTGTCGCCAGCTGTATAGTTTAATGCGGCTCATTTATATTAATTAAATTACTGAGGAAAACACATTGCTTTTAGAAACGCTTGAAACAAGCATGGATGGCAAGGGGAAGATGAGTCCATTAACCGTCCCATTAAGCATTGAAGTTATCTCAAATTTTAATTCAAGTCTCTTCGCTACCCGGTGAGGATTTTTTTAATATACTAACATTTATGAAAAGGCTTATTGCAATATGTTCATCCGTGCGCTCTGAAAATAAAGTTTTTCATTCGATATGAAAAATATAGAAAATATGTAAACACTGCAAAGTGCAGACAGACATCAATGAAGGCTTCATATTCATTGAAATTTATAAGTGAGTCATATTTACTTTGTCACGCTCTCTTATATTGACCAAGTCTGGCACTCTTTGTTAAAAGCGCTTATCACGTTTTTGCATGACGAAAACACCTTACCGAACGTGATTCTTTTTTGGCTAAATGGCGCATTGAAGAGGCCATCTAAATGCCGCCAATCAGCAGTATCATGCAATGATCATCATAATATCATCATTGAATGAAACGAACAATCACATTATCTCAAGAGGGACCAATTCATGAATATATGGAGACTGAAATTCGATAGCGTACTGTTATCGTTTGACTTCAAATTTTGACTCAATCCGATCTTATAAGCCGGCAGATTATGACGCTTTGCTCAACAAATGCCACAAACTGACTGCAGAGATTACAGATAGCTACTGACAGAATATTCTCATCTGTTCTTGTATCCTGCCTTATTAGAAAACGTAATTCGACGATTTTCTTCTTTTCTTTTTTTAATATAAGCAATCACTCAGCAGAGGTTCTCTGTTCGTATAATATGCCATGACTCTCTGAAAGAAGAAAGGAAAGAAAAAAAATTTGGAGGCGATAGCCTAGTGGGTCTGTGACAAACAATCACTAAATATTATGCCTTTATCGACTGAGCATGATCAAGGAAAACTTTAGTGCAATTGAGATTCGAACCCGCGAACATTGACTTGGTAGTCGCAGTTCTTACCCAGTGTACATTGATACTCGGATTGATAGCATTTGGTAAAACTTTTTGATAGTAGAAGAGAATTTTGAAATAATTTCGGGACAAAATCTCAAATAGAGGATATGAAGCAAACATGCCTCTATCTTATATGAGACGGACAAAAGAAAAACTATAACAAAATTAATCAGACGGGCACGACAAAAGCTCTACATATTTTCTATTGTCACCGATGCGTAGTAATGAAATGATGACAATATTTATTAAATCATCTGGTGATGGATATAAAAACATATAAGTGTCTATTAGCTAAACATATATATATATATATACATGTATATACATATATATATATATATATATATATATATATATATATATATATATATATATATATATATATATATGTATATATATAAATAAATTAGGAAAAATTTTTCTCAAAAGTATATTTAAAATAAAAAAAGAAAAGAAATATTTCCATGAAATTTTGATGTGTTTAATTCTGTTTCCTTTTTTTTTTCATATTTTTATTTTTTTTTGTTTTTTTGTATTTCTTCTATTGTACAACAATTGTCTCAATTCAATGATTAGAGCAAAATATTTAAAAATAATAATAAAAATAAAAAGAAACCTCTGTTAAAAACTACCTCCGAGAAATTTAAATAAAAAAGCAAAAAAAAACACAATGATATGTACAGACAGGCAAAACAGAAATATATTTAAAAGGAAAAAAGAAAGAAAAAGGAGAAAAAAGGAAACCAAGCGCGTTAATTACTACACGGCATACTTATATATTAAAAATATATATTTTGAATATATGTATATATATATATATATATATATATATATATATATATATATGTATGTAACAACTTAATTAATTAATTTGTTTAGCATCAATTAATTAATTTAATTAAGGCAATTAATAATTATTATTTTTACAGGAATTTCAATGTGTTTTTTTTTCTTTTTTTCTCTATTTTTTCCACAATAATGTTTATATAAATACGTAACTGGATTGGTCAGCATGTCAGATACTTGCTAAAATGGAAGAAATTTTATTTCTATATTACTCGGCTCGACGATGAATTATGCAAACTTTTTGATATCCATCGCTCACTTAATTACGATCTCTTTTTGTATAGCGGCCATCATGAAATATGGATCTGTACAAATTTTTTCTTATTCAATTTGATTTTTATTTAGTAAATTTTCAAATGATTTATCTACGTCCATCTGTCCCTCCATCCGAAATAAATTAAATAGAAATCTTGTTATGAAAAATCAGTCTTTGACAAATTTTTTAAATGTTTTCTATATATCATAATTGGGCTTGATTTGATTTGATATAAATTTTGTGCCTTTACAGAATCTTTGAAGGCACTCCAGCAATTTTCAGACTGCATTAAATCAAAATCACTTAAAAAATATAACGCTTAGTATTAGTATTAGATGAAATTTTTTTTATTCATATATAAAATCCATATAAAGTGATACTCAGATATATATAAATATATATATTTCGCGTCTATGCATAAATCGCAAACGAAATTACAATAAATTTTAAAACTAATAAATAAAAACTCTATAGTAGACCAAGGCCCACTATTAAATATACTCTACACCACCATACAGTTATTGATATAACGATTTTTCAAAACAAGGCGTTATATGGGAAATAGTCGAAAAAGTCGTCCGATCCGAATCATTTTTGTTAAGGTGCATTCTTGGGCCAAAACACGCGAGTGTACCAAATTTCATCAGAATATCTCGAAAATTGCGATGTATAGATTAAAAGCAAAAAAGGAAGACGGACAGACAAGCTTAAATGGATTCAAAAAGCGATTATGAATCGATCTGTATAATGGAAGATGCATTTAGCTCAACTCCTTCTGGGTATTGCATACATCCGCATAAACTTTACATATCCTTGTACCACAAGCGGTGTAGAGTGTAATAAGTTCTCGAAATTCTCCCGAATTTGACTGATCTATATTTAACGATCTCTATAACCCAATCTCTGTAAATGTCAATAGGAGTCGAACAAAATTCTAATTCGATCGATGTCAATAGCAATTGGAGGAGCACTTTGAAGATGAAAACCTTTACAATAAAATTATTCAAATTATCTCAAACAAAGACTTTTACTTTTCCACCATTTTCCCCATTTTCGATAAGAAGAAAGTCACAAAATTGATCGAAAAGCCATATTTTATAATTAAGGCACTGATCTGGATGTGAATAAACGAGTTTGAATACCAAAGGAAAATGACGAAAAAACAACTATCGAATCGTTCGACAAGACGCAATCGATGACATAGCTATGTACAAAGCAAATGTGTCCAACAGAGCTGATGGTGTGCAGAAGAACTTAATGAAGAAGAGAAACGCAACCGTCGCTTCGGATACTTGCTTTACATTTAATACAAGAAGCGAGAAAAGTAATATACATGTATATATATACGAACCGAACACCAAAATGTTAAAAAAATTGCTTTCTTTTGTTTTTATTTCTGTCACCAGCTCTAGACGTGTAGACATCTTTTTCGTTCTGGACAAAGATTCCCCACAGTTTTGTATAAACTACCAGAGCATTTTCATTCCATTGTCACGCTCTTTCTCCGGCTTTAGCGACCGTTATGGTGTCTTTTTCAAACCACATGATTCGCTTCTTTGCATCTTTACAATTTGTTCCAAAAACTCTCGCTCCTAATAAGGACGCGTCATTAATCTGAACTATAATCAAAGCTTTCCTCTGCGGCTCCAAATTTTCTATTCACTTTTCATACATTTACCTTAGAGTAAAGTATGCTCTCTTTAGGATTTAAAATAAACGGAGAGGAAAGATTGAAATTTATGCCACTTTCGTATGAAACGATAGACTTTAATAAGTTGACAGTTGAGAGGAAATTTTATAACATAACCTCAAACGAAAGAGAGAGATGTAGGTATCTTAAATTTCTCCTTATGACCATACAATAGATAAGTTACTCTATTGAGGTTCTTTGTAGCTTTTGCCCAAGGTCGACGAAAGACGAAGAATAACTAATAATTATTAAGGGGTAAGAGAGAGAGCAAAATTTCCCTTAGATTACTCTCACAGAATGGCACATATCCGGAGCAGCAAAACATCCAAACATCGTGATAATGCCCGATTCGGGTAAAAAAAAAAAAAAAAAAGAAAAAATTCTCTTTTTACCTTTACTCAAATTTTTTACTTTTTTTTTTACTTTACTTTACTCAAATTTGAAAATTGTCGATTCGCCATGCCTTCGAAGCATAAACTAATTAAAGAACGCGCATAAACTTCGAATACAACTCTGCAATTTTTACTTTAAACGAACTCTGACAGCATAAGTATTACTTTGTTTTTTTTTTTTGCGTCCAAAAAACCAAAAAACCAAAAAAAAAAAAAATGATCAAATTTGACAAGCGAAACTTCTCAATTAACTTTAGCATTCATTTTTGCAAATATTTTTTCGATTTATTCTTTTTTTGTTTTTTAATCTATTTTAAAATTTTATTAAAATTTTTTTGAAAAGTTTTTTGCATCAAAAACTAACATTCCATGTCGATATAAATTTACAAACGAATCCGCACTTAGTCAAATTTTTTCAATATCACACACAGAAGACAAAAACATATATATATATATATATATATATATATATATATACATCTATACACACGTAAACACACACAAACACACACGCACACACAATAAAACAACACAACACAGAAAATTCTTCAATCAAATACTAGTAGTTATTATATTACAATTAATTAATTACTAATAAAATTAATTAATTATTAATAATTATACACAATTGTTGTTGTCATAAAACTATAACGAATAAAGAAAACGAAAGTAAGCTAAGTAACATATACACACTTAATGCAATCTTCAGCAGTGTTTAGATAATAAATATGAAAGAAGACAGAGTCAGTCAGTCAGTCAAGCAAAGAAAAATGATACAATAAATTTAATCAAACTTAAGAAAAGCAAAAAAAAAAAAAAAAAACCAACAATACTTAATTTTAATTTACTACAATTTTAAACAACCAAAAACTCTAAGGTAAGTTCTAACACTATATATGTATATATGTTACATAACTCGAAAGATTTAAGAAAACTAATTACAAAGAGTGAATCTAAAGCATTTTAAATGCGAGGAAGTCAGGCAAAAGAAGAATGCTGAATACATGCATATTGTATATGGATCTTTGATGGGTATTTCTTTTATGGACAATCACTAAGCATTTGCACATTCCGATAAGGGAATGAATGAATAAATGAACAAATGCATAAAAAAAAACCATTTACCCGCTTATTAACGAAACTTGTACAACGATCAACTCATCAGTGATGAATGTTTGTCAAGTAGAGTAACAAAGTCGTATTTTGTTCTCTACGAAGGCATAAAACCTAACGATTGTGGGCACACATCCACTTGGGCTGCTTACCTCTTTCTGATCGTCACCCTATTACACCCATACAACACGATATCGCCCGGGCGATTGATCATATTTGAAAGAAAAGGAGCATCTCTCACTTAGCCATCGTCTAATAAGTGCCCATTAAGTAAGTGCATTTATACGCTATACCGCTTGTGGCATAGGGAACATTTAATTTGTGCGGACGTATGCAACTTGCAGAAGGACGTAAGATGCACACATCTTTTATTATACCAATCAACTTAGAAAATGCCTGTCCGTCCGTCCATCTGAAAATCACCTTATAATAGTTATTTAAAATAAAAATATTAAACATACCCAATTGGGACCATTTCGGCTTATTTTTTAGATTCTAACCTTTATAAGTATTTTTATCAACATTTTTGTTTTCAAAGACAAAAAAGCTTAAGTTTCAATATATTATGATGACAATTGACCCATATAGTATAGTACTTCAATATAAAAATGAATTGTGTTGAATGAATATCTCAATTTGTGAACCTTTTGAGCACAACCATCTTTACGGGAAGTAAGTCTTTATTTGCAAAGAGGTCTAATTTTTAATAGACAGTTCCATAAAAAACAGTCGACCTAACCTGACTATAATGTTTTGACTTGTTTTCGCCTAAGGTTTTTTCATACTCTTTTAATACCCATCACAGATATATATATATATATAGATATAGTCCTCTGGTCAAAATATTTACAACGTCCAGAAGAGAACTCTAGAAACCCCATAAAGTTCTACCGGAAGTTTTTGTCTGTTCCGGTAACGAGAAGTTTCAATCCTTATGCGCCTGTTCGTGTAAAACATATTTGGCTTTGTCTTTTTATCACTGCATGTGTACATGCGTGATCCGGCAAATAGACTAAAAAAGAAAGATGATCCACGTTAGTAAAGGTCACTTACGCCATTGTATTTTATACGAATCCCAACAAGGTAGAAATGCTACAGAAGCGTGTACAAATTTATTGAAAGTGTTTGATGACAGTACAATTCTTGATAGAATATGCAGAAGATGGTACGAAAATTATTCTAACGTTTGGAGATTACGGGAAAGCTTGATCCAAGTTAACAAACCATTTCGGATCATTTCATATTCGGAATTCTCGGATTCTAATATATATATTCTTGATGGATATGAAATGCTAAATCGATTTAAGCATGTCCATATGTCCCCCTGGTCTCATGTGTAATATCTATGTTAAATATTATATCCGCTTGAAAGTTCTTGCACGCAGATTGATATTTTAACCGGGAAAAATCGATTGAAGAATACAGTGTCTACAGTGCAACATAAAGTGAGAACAACTCGTCCTTCTGGGCTTTTTACTCGTTACGCATAAAACATAAAACCGATATCCGATAGAAATTTGTATGTGCACTCTATAAAAAAATCAAAAATTAGCCCCCATCCCATCCAATTTTTTGATTCTTTTTTTTTTTTCTTTCTAGTCTTCTTTACTATAAAGATGATATAAAAGATTTGATCGCAGACGAGAAAAATTTTTGAAGGCGTGTTAGCGTAAGAATATCAAGTTTATAGTTTAGTTTCATTTACGACATTGAATCGATTTAATCGGCCGAGTAAGGTGCACAGAACTTTTTATATAAATTACGCTATGCTCAAAGAATACTCTATTAAATAGAAGAGAGGCAATGCAAACGTTGGGTACGATTCAATAGTGACATTTGGGTAAGCAAGCAGTGGTTTATGAGGAGACACAAAATTCCAGGAGGATAAACAAGCAATTTTTTTTAAGAAACTCTATAGAAAACTTTCTCAAATTTCTTATGCAGTAATAGGATGAATGAACGAATCAACTCATGTTGATATGAAAACACGTATTAAATTGTGTCTTTTTTTGGGTCAATAATTACAAAAAAATCAATATTTTGAAGAACCCTGTGTGCATTTCGCTAGATATAGGAATCTAGATAAAATAATTTTCTTTAATTCATATTTGGAGCAGAGCCTCTTAAGCCACATATGGCTGGATAGAAGGGCTTCGGTGTTGCCATTTTTAATATTTTTCAAAAATAATTTTTTATTCTCTAATACTTTAAGGGTATGTTTAATATTCTCCTCAAATGTTATTATTCTGCTACTTTCCCTTCCATTCAAAAAAAAAAAGAGAAGAAAGTTACACCAAAAGCCGTTACAGTGGTTTACCCCCTTAACGACGAAAAGTTGTTTAAAGGTGGAAACAAAGTCACGCATTACACAAAACTCCGCCCGACCATGGTGTGGTACCATAGTAATTTCGAAATGTTTTGATTTGTTCATAGACAAGTAAGGACCGAATCTTTTATACCCATCACGGTTAGCCTAAAAAGGACAAAGAAAATAAAAGAATTAAATTTTTATGTTCTATATAGCATGGAGTGGGCGAGGTGGACTTTTTTTATTTTGCAAATAAAAGTTTTTGTCGTATAGGCGCGTAGGTGTTGTAGGCATGTCCTCTGAAAAGTTTAGGACACTTCCAAATTCTTTTGCAAACTTGTACGCGATATCTTAATTTTTACGAACGGGTGACTGTTTACCACAGTTGGACAGACGAACAGACGGACGTGATTAGGTGCATTCCCAACCTGAAACTAGATAAGAATTTATATACTTTATGGGGTTTTTAAAGCTTATATATATAAAGCTTATATATATATATATAAGCTTATATATATATATAAAGCTTATATGTATAAAGCTTATATATATAAAGCTTGTTTTTTGCGCCTTATAAAGACGTTTATCTGCTATAGTTTATGAGTAATGGGCAAAAAACTAACTTTTCATTCCTTTTGGAAACAGAGGTGTTGTCAGTTTACGTGGTGCTGTGGGCGTGTCCTTCGACCGATTTGGCCTATTTTCAATACCAACTTGCATGCAAGAACTTTCAGTGTTTCTGCCAAATTTAAAGTCGATAGCTTCATTTTTGAAGCCAGGAGAATGGTTAAAATAGAGAGTATACAGACGGACAGACGATCAGACGGACGGAGGAACGTGCTTAAATCGATTTAGAATTTGATGCTGATCAATAATGTATATACTTTGTGGTGTCTCTGATGCTTCCTTCGTCGGGCGTTGCAAACGGTTTGACAAACTGAATATACGCCTCATCCTTCCTACCCTGCGGGCTATAAAAACGATAATAATAACAATACGGATTATATATTATAAAGTCAAAGGAACATTACAACAACGGAATGGATCCGGCCAAGAAAATTGGACAAATGTAAGCAAAAATTAATTAAAAAAAAAAAAAAACAAAATTAGAAAAGATTTTTGTAATTATGAAGGCGTGTAGTATGATTATAAAAAAAAAATTAATATATTGATTGCACACACAGTAAAGAACAATGTTATACGGAGAACAAAGCCAGACGGAATTATCCTAAAAAATGGGTTAAACTATTGGATCAAACACTCTGGAAGGAAATGTATAATCAAAACACAATTAATCAGCAGTTGAAAGAGGATTTAAAATTAAAAGGTCTTTTTAAATTAACAAAGTTAATAAGAAGAAGAATTATGCAAATTCTTTTATTTTAATCTTTTTTTTGCTTTTTCTCTAAATAGATTTATGTCCCTATGAGTACACGGGCCAGGGCGAATCCTATTTCGTTTCACGCGATATGTACAAGTCTTTAATGTCATCGTGTCGTTGCGGTGAACCACGAACCGAAACTCATATGTTGAAATGTTTGCAAAAGCAAAAAAATACCTTTTTAGATGAGAAGGAAGAGGAAGAAAATGATGAACTACCGATGAAAATACCGAAGACATCAAACAGTAAGAAATTTGAATACTTAATGCAATTGTTATACCGATCACCAAATATTTATATATATATTCTTCTGATGAGTTTGAAATTTTAAACCGATTTAAGTATGTCCATGTGTCCGCCTAGTTGTCTGTCTATGTATTGTCTATGGTAAACATTCTACTGGTCGCAAAAATGAAGTAACCGGCTTCAAATTTGACAGAAGCAAAGAAGCTTCAGAAGCCATATAAAGTCTACTAAAGTATTGGTCAGTATCAAACGGTGATGGGTATAAAAGAGTCGGTCGCCTGTCTTACTTGTTTTTAAAATTGATTCATTCATATAGGTTTTATAGGTTGGCAATCATCAAATACTACCACTTACAAGCGATGGGAACAATCAATGCGATACACTTCACCGCTGCAATCAATGCCAGGTCCTAAAATCACTTCACACCCATATAATGCCATAATAATTGGTTGAAATAAATATTTAATTGAAGAAAACAAGCGACTAAGAAAATCATACTCGGTCCTGACCGAATCATTTCTACCCGTCACCACTACGATATTGGGTAGACGCGACTGATTTTTTTTTTATTTTCAAAATAAAAATGGAAATTTACATTGTGCATAATAATTGCTGTACTTTATAAGGGTAAAAAACGAAATATACGGTAAGGAAAGGTGCTCACAGTTTTCATTGCATAGGCATGCGGGCGTTGTAGGCGTGGCCTTTGAAAATTTTCTAAATTTATCACCACAATATCTTAATTTTTGCGTACAAGAGAATGCTTACCATAGATACTACATAGTTGTCCAGACGTACAGATGGACGGACGAACAGATGGCTAAACTTAGGTGAATTTTGAATTTGAAAGTGGCCAAGACTTTATGGGGATTTTGTAGCTTCTTTTTATGCGTGAAAAAAATTCTTCATCCTTCGTTGATGGATATAAAAATATAAGTATCCTGTGCGAAGGCTTTGGTTTGTGTTGTTCTGGATGTTGCCAATCCAAATAATTATAGGCTCTGAGTGATGGACATAGAAAAACGTTATACGCAATAATAGATAGAAGTGCGGCCCGTTTGGAGAGATTACTATAAACATTCAAAATCGGGACAAAAGTAAAAAAGTTTCATCCGTGACGTAGAGAACAGAAGACGGGAAAACCAAACGAATAAGAAAATCTAGCAAACGGCTTTCTCCATATATCCAACTAGAAGGAATTGGCGAATTAAAATTTTCAGTAATTAGCTTCGATCAATTGCAAGGCGATGTAGATGAGAGCTATTCATAAATCTTTGCAACATCTTCCGATAGAACTGAAAAAAATGTCGAGTTTATTAGTAGATAATTTGTTATGCATACGATCGAGAAAATCCACTGAGCTGACACATGTAAGACTTTGAGGCTAACATCTCGGCTAAGCCTATTTAAAGCAGTGAAATTTAATTTTTCGAAAGCATAATTCTTTTGGCTTGCAAGAGAAAGTAGGACAAGGAGCATATTAAGCATGCCCTTGAAGCCCTGTTAGAAAGAGCAATTATTTTTAAAAAATTAAAAAAAAAATGGCAACTCCGCGGTCACTCTCTGAAGGAGCGCTGCGGCAAGTAGCATAACTGGTCCAATTTTGAACTAAAAAAAAAACAAAAAAAAACCATTCCTATATCTAGTGAAACACGTAGGGATTTGTGAAAATATTGATTTTTATGTAATTGGCGAGTGTTTGAGTGAAAAAAAAACTCGCTCTCTGTTTACCTATTTCACTGCAGAATGTAGTTCTGAAGTTGCAGCAAAAACCTCGAATGGAAACACATGAAAATTGTTTAAGTTATGCTGCTTGGCGATTTCAAGAACTGTGTTTCGGGATAAACACATTTAAAGTTGTGACTTGTC
Organism: Glossina pallidipes; assembly: GCA_000688715.1. NCBI lineage: Eukaryota > Metazoa > Arthropoda > Insecta > Diptera > Glossinidae > Glossina > Glossina pallidipes. Next base: position 2,925,462 of record KK499768.1, read on the forward strand.
GTGTACACATGTTTTTTTATCACAATAAACTTTTTTGCAACTCCCGGACCCTAAAGGTGCTATTTTTTAATTAAAATGTTCCTCCCCCCTTTCGTGCTGGAACGTGCCTGCTTCACGGCACCTGTCAAAGACCGTTTTCAAGCATCTGTCAAAGACTCAGCTATCTTGATCCGGCAAATAAAATGGCAGAGGCATGTATTCTATGAAAAGTCTTATACGAAGCATTTTTTTTTTTTTTTTTGTGAGCTATAAACCTTTAGTAAATCGGACGATAGATTTGAAAACTCGATTTTTTTCTCAAGTTCAAAGAGTAGAGGAGGATATGAACTTTATTGACACTCCTATTGCACTTACGAGCAATACGTCCGTTATTAAGAAGACATTCCAGTTATTATTTATTCATCTCGAGAGATGATAAATTTCTTCCGGGTAATGAAATTTTTTCAAAGCACTTTCCTAAGGAAAATAGCCGGTCCAAAGTTTTCATATCAAATACTACTACTTGGCCATCTTTGTCGAGAAATTTTGAAAATTGCAATTTTTCTCCATATAATGATTTTTCAGAATAGGGCGTTATAGGGGGGGGCAGTCGACCGAGAAAATGGACCGATCCGAGCCATTTTCAATAGCGTTCGTGCTTGTGTCAAAAGACATCGTTTGTAACAAATTTCATCAAAATATCTAAGGAATTCGCGACCTGTAGCTTGAACACAAATGTACGTGGACAGGCATCAGATGGCTAGACGGACAGACAGGTTTAGTTCAATTCAGATTATGATTCTGAATCGATCGTTATAATAATCGATATAATATAACTTAATCCCCTATATACCCTACACCATAAGTGGTGTAGGGTATCGAAAACAAAGAGTTTTTGAGAAATTTCCAGTGCTCTACCCTCTTAAGTGATTAAAAGATGCGAATATATGAGTAGCTATGTTTAAACAACATTTCTGTTGAATTTAAAACTGACGTGTTTTAGATAATAAAGATAACACGCACACGTTATCACACAAGTTTTGCTTTTTTGCAAACAAAAGCACACCAACAATAATAATAATAATAATAATGATAATAATAATAAGAATGATAAGAGAGGAATACTAGTTATAGGCTTGAACCGAAATTGTCAGTATCCTCTGGCTTTTTTGTAAAATATCTTGCATTCGATCTAACTTACGAAGTGTAGATATTCGGATGTTGTTCCGACAGTTAAATAATGATATCAAATGAATTTTGCCTGCCCGCCAACAACCACAACATAAGCAACATAATATATAAATAAATGAATAACTTTCGTATTTTAATTTAAGACAATTCGAGAGAAGAGTCGTGCATACTTTTTTTTGTAAGTTCACCACTGCACCATTCAGATGTCAAAATTGTACGCATTTATCTTTAATCATCTGATAAAATAACAACAACAACAACAAAAAAAAGTCACATTCATTTAGTTCGAGTAATTACTTGAGAAAGCATTTTTCCAGCGTAAGCATAAGAAAGATGTTGGCCGCAAAATTATATCGAGGTTGGGATAAAAAAAGAAAATGAATAAAAATATTTTTAATTTTGATAAAATTTTTTTTAAATAAAATTTTCACAAAACTTATTTCAGTTCTGTTTTGGCTTACAATTGTTGCTGTTTGCCTGTTAGAGCTAACATGCGCCGAGCCAGCATACTACAATCGATTCAATAGCACTGGACCAAGTTATCAACCACCTGTCAGACCAAACATGTTTGCTAATTTTTCTAATCATTCCCGTTGGAATTATACTGGACGTAACACGTATCCGAGACCTGTCCCAGTTTCATATATACTTTTGCCTTAAACAAGCGGGAAATTGAAAGTTCATTATATTAAACATTTGAAAAGAATAAATTTTTTCTTTTAAAAAGTTACATATGTAAAAAAACTTGAATTTTCTCTATATAAAAATTGCATGCAAACGGTTATAGGTAAAGATGGGAAGAGTTTACGTCACGATTTGCGTCATTTGCTAAATATTGAAGAATCTGCTTTCTAATAATAGAAAAAGTCCAATTGAGTAACAAGAGTACAAATTTATTATTAGATCATTGAGTGTCGACTTTCTATGAACTCGAGCATCGCAGTGTTGCTCTTTCTTACCTATGATCTCTAAATCGCGATCAAATTATCGTAAATTATGGAGGCCTTATGTAAATTCAACGCGGAAAGTGATTGGATCGATGTTGCTTTTCTCCTTTCCTTTCTTACTTTTTTATACCCATCATCGAAGAATGAGGGGTATATTCATTTTGTCAAAACGTTTGCAATGCCCTACGAAGGAAGCATCAAAAATGCCGCAAAGTGTATATCTTCTCGATCAGCATCAAATTCTAAATCGATTTATCCATGTCCGTCTGTCCGTCTGTCCGCCTGTGTAATGTCTATTGTAAACAAAATGAAGCTATCGACTTCAGATTTGGTAGACACCTTGCAAGTTCTTGCACGCAGGTTGGTATTGAAAATGGGCCAAATCGGTCGAAGGACACGCCCACAGCATCACGTAAGTTAAGAACACGTTTTTTTTTCAAAAAGAATGAAAAATTGGTTTTTTGCTTATTACTCATAAATGTACAAAAATTTGAACCCACATTTTATGGGTGATGCTGTAGCATTTGTGCACAAAAATGGAAAAAAATGACCACGCCTATTAAAATTGTTGCAATTTTTGCACTTATTATGGCCTTGTGTGTTAGCTACGCGTAACATTCGCAAAAACAGATGACGGACATACTTAAATCGATTTAGAATTTGATGCTGATCAAGGATATATGCTTCCCTCCGTGCGTTGCAAACGTTTTGACAAAATGAATATACCCCTCATCGTTCGATGATGGGTATAAATAAAAAAGGAAACAATTATTTACTACCTCTGCAAATCTGAATTTTGCCCCTTAGCCTTAATGTAAAATTCACTATGCACTATGAGAAATTTACATCGAATCAAATAAGTAATAGAAAAAAGAAATAAAAAAAAAAAATTAATTAATTAATTATTAAAAATCATTTCTTTGCATTCGAAGCACATATCGTTTCAAATGATCACAAATATGTCATAATGCTGGCAGCATATGAAAGTTTAATTGATAACGATCTGAACGAATGATTGAAAAAAGTCTACTACTGCCACTGCATTGCATATATATATATGTATATAGATCTATAAACAAAACACAAATATAGTTAAAACCAAAATGAAAATCAAAGATGGTAATGAACGTAAACACAATTGAAAATGAAATTGAAATTGAAATTGAAATTCAAATGTGAATGTGAATGCATTTGATTCGATGACCATTTTTGAAAACATTATTATTATTTACAAGCATAGAAGTTTAAAATCAAATGCATATGAATGAATATTCTTGTAAAATTATATAAAAACCGATAGCAAAAGTTAAGCAATCGTTAGAATTATAACAAAAATTAAAGGGAATAATTCCAAGTGTACGTAGCAGATCGTAAACGGATTCATAAATCATGAAAATTGTAAGTTAAATTAAATATTTTTTTTGTGAGTGAGAGAACGATTACAATAACAAAATTAAGATATGCATAGAAATTCTTTAAAAACATTCTTCTCTTAGGTTTTCTTATTTGTCTTGGCCGTTGTAATTGGTGCAACTTCAGCCGCTGTTATTACTACGCCCGTTGCCACCACATACGGTGTACCTGTGGTATCTACAGTTCCCACTTACACGTACAATACGTGGGGAACATATCCATATTATCGTTATAGTCATCCTTACACTTACAGCTACAGTTACCCTTACAGTTACGGCTACGGTTATCCCTATGGGTATGGCGGTTATCCCTACGGATATGGTGGTTACACTTACGCCTACGCTAAAAAATAAACCATTTGTTTTCAATTAATGACAAACAAGTTGCTATAATGCTTTGATATGATTTTCAATAAAACGAATAACAAATACGAAAAACCGCTTCATTTAATTTTTGTTATGCACTCGCTTACACTCTCATTAGCTTTACTAAAGTTAACCTTGACATCATTTCGAAGTGCTCCCTTATTTGCTTAACGGACCCTCAGTAAAAACCTAAATAAAGAGCTAAAAAAAAAAAACATATTTAATGAGCGACAACAACAACAACAATAACAAAAATGTTTATGCACATTAAAAATGCTACACTGCAACGCATAGCGTTTTTTCACTATGTGCCAGTGAAGTATGTTATAGGTAAAGACAACAACGGTACCGGCAGAATGTGTTACGTGATTTTCGATGGGAAATTAAATTTTTTTTATCGTATATTAGTTTTATCATTCCGCTTGTAATGCTCGCAGCTGCACTTCAATACTCTGATATCATAAATTTATCTCTCATCTATCCATCCATCCATCAGTCCGTCCGTCCATGATTATTTGACTCGCGCTTCTTGTTAATGCTCTCATCATCAAATTGAAAGTTAAAACTATTCTCAATTCCGTACCGCATGGCTTGAAAATTGGTACGGCCCGCCCTTTAACTTTTCTTTAGTAATTAAAGCAAGGAAAAAAAGTGACAAGTGAAAACACTACAGTGTGACAAGCCTTACACTTCACTACTGTTTTTCATACAATGAATTTTCAAAACAATATGTTATATGAGAAGTAGTCGAAACGTGATTCGATCCGAATCATTTTCGATAATGTTCGTCCTTGGGCCGAAACATGTTAGAATTGCGGCCTGTCGGTTGAACGCAAGAAAACATGATAAGTAAACATACAGATGGACAGACAAGCTGAAATCGATTGAGAAAACGATTTTGAATCGACCGTTATAATGGAAAATGGGTCTACTTTAACATCTTCTGGATGTTGCATGCACCCGCCCAAACTTAACATACCCTGGCACTGCAAGTGGCATAAAGTATAAAAAAAATTTTAAAAAACAAAAACCAAAATCTAGAAATTTTGCACTCAATGACCAATACCGCCGACTAGACATTGGTCCAAGGGCCTACTACAACTATTTGCAAACGTGATCTTTTAAATTAAATAAGTTTAATATTATTGCCTCGATTTATGCGACCTCAACAGTCTGCAAGAGAGTAAGCGGACATCTCTAGATAGGCGTACGCATTCAAGTCTTGCGCTTATTAAAAATATATGGAATTTCATGAAACATCCAAAGTCTATTTCGGGATGTGACCAACGAAATGCTGTACCTAGTGTATCTTAACATTTTTATATTGCGGATATAAAACGAAAATTTTACGTATTTTCTCAAAATTATACGAATATATCATTATTTCCACATACCGACAATTCTTAAACAGGTCTTCCTTTTATCTCTTCAGTAATTCTTTGTATGCCCATCATCGAAGGACGATTCTTAATCATTATCAAATTGTCCGCTATCCGTTTGTAGAAGATATTTTCACTTTTGCGACCGGGAGAATGTTTACCATATATACTACTACGCAGTTGGGCACACGGACAAATGTATAGACGAGCAGACAGATGCTTAGATGCATTCCAAATTTGAAAGTGGCCAAGAACTTGTATACTTTATGGGGTTTTTGAAGCTTGCTTCTGAGTAAAAAAAATTACAATTTTTGTACACTCTAGTATTGGGTAGGGCGTGGTAAATTTTTTCGGTTTATGCAGAGATACTATAGCACCACCAATAAAATATGCCTTTACATTTTTATAGGTTTATTAATAGTAATGAGCAAAAAACAGAGGTACTCTCATTTAACGTGGTACCGTAGGCGTGTCTTTCAACCGATCTGGCCCATTTTCAACATCAACTTGCATGCACAAACTTCCAATGTTTTTGCAAAATTTAAAGCCGGTTGCTGCATTTTTGGGATTTAGAAAATTTTTACCGCAGACAGACAGACAGGCAGACGGGCAAATGAACATGCTTAAAACGGTTGAGAAGTCGATGCTACTCAGGATTACATGTTCTCTTATGGTCTCGCAGAATTCCTCTTCTTAGCTGCCAATGAATGATCATCGCTTCATCGTTGGGTGATGGATATAAAAAGAATTCTCTGAACCGGACACCGTAACATCATTCTTCGTTAAGGAGTTCACTTGATGGAAGACTGAACATTTTTGATCATCTTCGAGAATACCTTTAAGATAAGTCAATGGAATGAAATTTGGTTAACATATAAACCAAGTTTAATTTAAGTCAAGTTCATGAACTGCATTTAGATTTGACTCTCGTAAAAGTGTTATAAAATATTACAATATTCAGACAATGGAACACAAAAAAGAAAAAAAACAAATGAAAAATTTCAATCGACATGAAAATGTAAGTAAATTATGCGGATTCTTTTTTACGCTTTAAAGTTAACTGTTAAGCTTCAAATCAATGTTAACCGCAGGTGAATTTTTTTATGAAAAAAAAAAAGCCAAAAAGACTTAAAATTGAATTAAGACGTGCTCTGCATTTCTAAACAAAACAAAAAAAAGACATGAAATCAAATTCAAACTAAACGGCCATTAACGGCTTTAAAATTGTCATGCAATAGCACATAACACAAGTATTTTTAACAGTGTATCTAAGGTCAGTTCGAAATAGATTTCTGTTCATTTTTTTCCGTATAAAAGCACAAGCCCGTGGTTAAAAAATCAACAAACTTTAATAACAATTTAAAGAATCAACATAGCCATCTATCCATCCATCCATCCATCAAAGATAATCATCATACTAAATAAAATGTTCAAATACGTAAGTTGCACGATAGGCAAGGATAGCCGACTGTAATATATATTGAAATTCTTTTAGACGGCTGTCCTTTTCGCTACACTTGCTTGTGCTCTTGCCAAGCCTGGTTTGTTGAGTGCTCCATTGGCTTACACGGCGCCTGCCGCCGCTGTTTTTGCGGCTCCTTCTCCCGTGGTGACGGCAACCAGCAGTCAGGTAGTGGCTCGCAATTTTAATGGTATAGCAACAGCTCCAATTATCGCTCCTGTGGCTCCAGTCGCGCCCCTGGCTGCCCCCTTTGCAGCTGCATATACGACTCCTGTTGCCGCTCCTATTTACACAACCAATACTGCATTTGCCAAATATGCTACTTCCTATCCAGCGCCTTTAGTGGCTAGGCATGCCGCTTTACCCTACACCTATAGAACATTTCCTGCCTACACAGCTCCCGCAGCCGCCAGGCTCGTAGCTAGTCCATACAGCGCCAGCGCAACTGCCGCCCGTTTAACGTATGCACCTTATTTCACTTCTTCCTATGTATTATAAAGTTTCCTTTACCAGCCATAAAGACTTACTATATATTTCCCGCAATTAGTTCAATTAATTAAACTACAGTAAAGTAAAGTACATATACATAAATAAAAACGAAAAATTACCAAAACAAAAAAAATAAGAAAGAAATTTATTTTCGCATTTCAAGTAAGCGTACAAAACTTCAAAGGTTTTTCGCCGCTTAAAGACGTACTAATAGGTTAACCGGGTCCACTAGGTGGACGACGTCAACAGGCACCTCCTATTGCACATTAATTATTAGGTAAGGAAGAAATAAAAAGTCTATAGTGGGCCATGGTCCACCATTAAATAACTGCAGAGTTACGAGGAAATGGTCCGATCCGAACCATTTTCAATTGCGCTCGTTCTTGGGCCAAAACACGTGCAAAACTTAGTTACAATATCCCAATAATTGCGAACTGTAGATAGAGAACCCAAGAAAACAAGACAGACAAACAGGTGGACGGACGGACAGACAAGCTTAGAATCATTCTCTCATAGAAACATTAAATTAAATCATGTTCTGCATAGATCGATATAATAAAAGGTGGGTCTATCTCATGTCTTCCTGGGTTTTGCACACATCCATACCCTTATACCACAAGCGGTGTAGGGTAGAATGGAATCGGAACTTTTTTCTTTCTTTTTAAGTCCAAAACCAACGATACACACTTTTTCTAAACATTGCTTTCTCCGAACAGTCAAACTGCCACTGAGCAAACTATTTTACACCTTTGAGTTCCACTTTGTTGAAGATTGACTTTAAAGTTCATGTTAGGTCGGTCTTGCTTGAACTCTCTTAGAACTGTAGAGTAAAAATCTCCTCACAATATCCTCCCCGTTCAAATTAAGAGAGGCAGTGCTTCTTGACGAATAAACCGATTACCCGGACATGCAAACTATTTTGAAAAAACAACCATTGGATTAGGATGCCAAGATAAAGCAATTTTTGGTTTTGTCCACCACTTTCTTGCTTCAATCTCAATCAGTCTGTGATTATATATTTCTTCAAATACATCAAAGTACCTTACCTTTAATGGCTTCATTGAATATGCCTCCTTTGACAATACTATCAAAAGTCAGGAACAGACTTATGTCTCTTGTGTCTACAGAATGTTCTCGGTAAGATTCCGCTTCTTTGTTTCCTCGTTTCAATTATGTTTTGTCATTTCTTATACCCACTCCCGAAGGGCCAAATTAAATTCATTTTGTCAAAACGTTTCCAATATTTAGAATTTGGGCGATCCTATACAGTACACATACCTTTTCGCTCAGTCTGTCCATCTGTACGTCCGTGTGATATCTATGTAAAATATTGTCACACGAAACGAAATTTTCGCCACAAAAACGAAGTTATCAGATTTGGTCGAAACATTGAAAGCACGCAGACGGGTTTTGAAACACAACCGCAGTACAATATAATCCAAGCCGCGTTTAGCTTTCGAAAGCAAAAACAAAGTGGGTTTTTTGCTCGTTGCCTGTAAATTGGGAAAATTCGATTACACGCATCCAGTATTACAAAATATCGATTTGCGTTCTTATTTTTCTTTAAAGCAACGATGTTTGGTATGAAACATTCAGAGCGAGCCGAACATGATTTCCTTACTCATATATTTACATCAGACGATAAATGCCCAAAGCGCGTCGTACTGCAAATATACTTTTTGTTATTGTTTATTCCAAGACTGAATACATATATATATATATATATATATATATATATATATATATATATATATACATATATATATATATATATATATATATATATATAGACATATATACATATATATATACATATATATATATGAATCAAGATTTCTTAATATTTTTATATACTACAGCACTTATAATGCAGGGTACATTAAGTTTGTGCAGACATATGTAATACTCAGAAAGGCTACATGTGGACCCGTCATTTATTAGACCTGAATCGAGATCTGAATCGATCTAAAGTTTAAGTGGTCCGCCTGTCCGTCTGTCCCGCTGACCATCCGATAACAGTCCATGTGTTTTTGTGTTCAACCTACATTTGCCGCAATTTTCGAAACATTTTGATGAAATTTAGCACAATGACATACTTTGACCCAAGGACGAACGCTACTAAAAATGGTTCGAAGCGGTTCACTTTCTCGACCACTCGTCAAACTAAGAAAGAAAATTTCAATTTTCAAAATTTCGCGACAAAAGTCAATGAGTAACAGTATTTCGACGTTCGAAATTCATATGAGAAAGTTTGTTCGGCTGGGACCCCTCGCATATAACTGTTCCAACGAAAACTGAATCTTTATATAGCAAGAAGATCTAATTTTCGATATTTCATGGTGAAAATTGATTCATAATACGTAGATCTACTTACTACCGCTTATAAGAATTCTCACAATATGCCAAAAAGGCGTAATAACAATAACAATAAGCTTTATGATGGAAATTTGTTTATCCTAGTGATTTGATTTAAAAATTAATTAGATCAAATTTGAACCGCATGGTTGTATTTCTTGCACTCCACTTTACATAAAATTTCTTATGATTCGTGAGCCCTTCAGAAAAACGGAAAAATAAAAATGATCCATAGTAGCGTTTTGGCAAAAAAAAAAAAAAATTTTAACGGTACGGAATTTCGACCAAATAGATCTATTTTTTAGACACAAACAATTATAGGGGTTATCACGAGAGAAAGTCTAACTTCCAGTTTTTTAGAAGGAAAACCAAAAAATATCATAATAAAATCTTTAGAAAGTAAATTAAATTTGGACGGCCTTTCATGAAAACTATATGCTACAGGAAACTACAGGAAAATAATGTGTAACTGTGTTGGTCTATTATTGCCAAAACAAGTTAAGAACTGCGTTAGGCAAAAGCGTATAAAGTCTCTAATGGTCGGCCTTGCCCGATTGCAATGTTTAATGATACCAACTAAGAAGAGAGATTGCTTTAAATAATTAAACTGATATCTTACCAAGCAGTGACTTTCAGCTATTTTTGAACTTTGAAGGTAAACTTTCTCACCATTTCCATAAAATATATGACCCGTGTATGATATCTCACATATAGCTTCTTTAAATATATATATATATATATATATATATATATATATATATATATATACGTAAAACAACATTTATTTCAATTAGTATTATAATTATCATAAGTGACTGAGAGTCGCATCATGATATGATTTTTTTGTAGAAAAAAATGTCATGCGATTAAGAAAGAAAACTAAATTAATTTCTGAATGGAATTTCTGATCGAATCCAATATATATATAATGCCATTTCAATCTGTTTTTGTCTCATCAGATTCATCGAGGGAAAGATACCGTCAAGAGATTCATTTGATTACTTAGTCTAAAAAGACATTCTGAAGAAAGCCATCGTATTCGATTTTCGACATATAAAATATCCAAGTCAAACGAATCACGGGGCCTTAAAAATTAGACGAAGAGTCTTATTGTGAAACTTTTGGAATATTTCAATATTAAAATTAATGACTGTTCTCCGCGTCGCTCTATACCATTAATCCAAAGGTTTTAGAGGACACCTCTTATATATATTAAAATACATATATATTTTTTAGATTCCTTAGATTCAGTTGCTGCTTGCATTTAGCTTTTACACGATCATTTTTCCATGTAAACTAAAATATTTTATATATTATAACTCACGATTAAATGAAAGAAAGTTTAAAATCGAAAAATTAAGAAAATTAAGTATTCGACTGCAGCTGAATATTCTATACCCGCAATAAATAAAAACACTATAGTGGACCACGAGCCCCCGATTACGTTTCAGCCCATAAATTGGACAAAAGAAAATGGGTAAGTCAGACAGACAGACAAGCTATAGATTGATAGAGAAAGCAATTTTGAATCGATCGGTATAACGATAGGTGTGCCTATCCGAAATCCCTCTAGATACATTACATGCATCCGCAGAAATTTAATATATTCTTATATAATAAATGATGTAGGGTATAAAGAACGATTTATTCTTTTTGTTGATTTGAGCAGCCGCAGGCGGTATGTAGCAAAATGAGAGGATGCCGTTAAAACGGCCAAAAGATGCCAAAGTAAGATACTTTAATGCGAAAAACAAGAATGATGGACCAATGGAACGACACTCTGGACGATCATGGATGAATTGAATGAATTCCTAGGATTCCGAATTTAAGCAGAATAATAATGTTACGTCGTCTTCATATGTCGAGGTATAGTCGGTCTTGATCACCGCTGTGAAATCGTTAACGCCTATGCATATCGCGGATTCAAATCGCAAAGCATCCTTGGTCACAACTATAGTGAGTTCCTAGTCGATTAGGCATGCACTTACTAGGCTGCACCCGCTCCCTATTTTTTTCTCTTTTCTCACTTCTGTCTCTATGATTCGTCGTATTAATTATATATATAAATGCATGGGGGGATAAACTATACTTTTCAGGGGCATAGATGTGCCAAAACACTCAACTCCTCATGGTGAACCCTGATAACGGTTTTTGAAGAGTTTAAGGCTTGCACTATGTATAACTTGGCGACCAGTTTTCTGATAGATAGCTCAGGGGTACACTGAAAGAAGCTTTGCTTTGAGGACATCTTTTCTCGTAGACTGTTGCTATGGAGGAAATACAAACCAATTGTTATCGTATTGTAACTGGCTACATAAAGTACGTTGGCATAGTAATAGTCTCGAGAGCATAGAGCAGGCCATGCCAGATGTAGCACCCGACGCGAATAAATCTTGGGGAAGGGTAGTCCTGTGTTGGCTAGCCAGGAGTGACTATGTTGCGTAAAGTGAGACTAAAGACTTTGCAGCTTTAAACTCCACGGGGGTCAGGAGCCCCTGTAAGCTATTTGTCTTAGGAATTCTCAGGAATATGATTGCGATAGGAAGTCCTGACTGCTGAATATGACCCTTTGGGGAGTGTCGTGTTGGCTGCGGTTTTCATCGTTCTTAAAGCGACAAATTGGAACGCTGGAGTGGGCTTATTGAGCCGTATTTAATAAATAAGTCTGATTCTCCAGCCACACTTGGGGTCCCTAGTTTATAAGGATTGTCTAACTTTCTGGAGGGCATCAGTTGCGCACAATTAACCCCTGTACCATCGGACGCCATGAGGTGAGATTTTATAACTATAACATGAGCACATATATATGTATGCAAATTGAATAAATCGCAAGCGGCTGTCTTGAGGTACATCTTCGATACCAGGAAATCGGTTAAAATGGATGGAACTAAACGGCAAAGAATGTGAGTTTTGCCGGCAATTTCGCTACGAATGAAGAGAAGCGAAAGCGACTGCAATATGAAAATCAATAAACTGCGGTTAATTCGATCGAAGGCCTGACTAAGAATTCCATTCGGTTATCTTTTATTTTTAATTTCAATTAATTTTGCATTACTTGCTACTTAAAAAACCATCGGCTGCCCTTGAAATGTTAATTTCTTACGAATTAATTCGTATTCAAGCCAACACAAAGTTAACCCACTAAAGATATTACCAAACCGTGCAACTTAGCCAAAACGTCTGGAGGGCATTTTGCCAGCTTTATGAAAACTTACTAAAGCAATAGCATTTTTCTTTCTTTTTGTTTTTCTGTAAATGCGCTTCTCGTTACTATAAAAGCCCAAGTATTAGGCTTACTAGCTATCAAATGTTCACGAGAATCGCAATCTAAAGAGATCTTTAAAAGAAAAATGAAGAAATCGGTAAGAGTTTCTTAGCGTTCGTTGTTTTGGGTAAAGATCTGCAATGAAACTTTATTTTTCAGTTTGTAATAATATTCTTTGCTATATTTGCTTGCGCTGCTGGTGAGTCGGGTCATGTTGTAGCTGCACCGGCCGCCCTGGCCGCCGCTCCTTTGACCGCCCCTCTGGCCGCTACGTATAGCGCTCCTTTAGCAGCCGCTTATACAGCTCCGTTTGCTGCTGCTGCTGCTTACACCGCTCCCTTGCCGGCTGCTTATGCTTCGCCTTATACTGCGCCTTACGCTGCGCCGTATGCTGCGCCTTATGCTGCTGCCTACACAGCACCTTTAAATACAGTTTTTTCTAGTCAACGTTTAGATGTCTTCAATCGTTATAGAGCCGCTTTATTACCTAGCCCAGCAAAATTGCTTGCTCCCGCTACTGCAGCTGCCTATATAGCTCCTGCTGTACCCGGCCGCTTATTATCTCCTGGCTTCGCTGCTCCCTTGGCTCCTGCTCCTTTGGCTGCCGCGCCTGTAAGTGCTATTGCTGGACGATATGTCGCTCCCGCTGTAGCAGCCCCCGCCAAGCTCATTTCGGCTCCTGTTTCTGCGCCCCTATTGCTTTAAATCAAACCGGCTCGATTATTAGGTACCGCTTAACATTAGAAATATGAAAACATTATAGAATTTAATAAAAATATAATTTAAAAATAAATCTATTTATTCAAAATCGTTTTTATTCGACCACGAGTGTGTGGCGTGAATGACAGCTCGATTGCGAAACCGATGATCGCATTCATTAGACATTAGATGATTAATAAAGCGCTACGGAAGCTGAACAAGGTAATTGAATCTACGTTTCTACAAAAGTGAATGAATAAATGTCTTGGCTTGTCATGCCAATAACAATAAACGCCTTCAAAATAGAAGATAGTACCATAGAGAATTTATGACAAAAGGCATCAAATTGGCGTCTTAATGTTTCCATTAACGTAATAGAGGTAGCGCTGTTAGATGGACAGATGATCATTTGTCCTTTGTCTGTTTTTCATTCTTGCTGTAATCGGACAAAGCAAACTCTCTAGTACTCTATGTATATATTCGTTTAATATATCAAAAAATTAGAATTATTTATGTCATGAGAGTCCTCTTATGGTTAATTATTCATAACAAATTACCTCCACAGTGCAAATTTGACGCAGTTCATTTTTATGTCAAATTACATAATTCAATCATAAAATATTATTACTCATAGCTTTTTCCCATATAAGGGCTTACTTTTCATTAGAACCCTTACATGGGTTGGCAAATCCAAAAAAAAAAAAAAGATCTACTAAAAGATCCAAATTTGATAAGATTAATTTTTATGTCATATTATTATTATGAATGAATTTTCATCAAGAAATATTCAAAATTAGGCCTTATTCAGTTTCGTTCAAAAAATTACCTCATCCGATTCAAACTTTTCACACCACTTTAGACTGCCGAAATGCTGTTTTTTTCTTATCCAAAAGGCAAACCGTTTTCAATAGTGTTCGTCCTTACTCAAAGCATGTGAGTGGTCCAAATTTCACTTAGTCCTTTCACTTACGCTTGCTATGCGTAAAATCTTCAGTATGCTTGAAATCTGCCAAAAATTTTGCCCATCCAAACCGAACATCCTCACACAATGGCTTTCACCGAATAAGCCAATGTATGGGAAGCGATCGTGAAAGCGTCCCGAAAGAAGGTGTTTTCAAGAACTGTCGTCTTCAGATCAAATCAAAATATTTAGAAAATTGCAACCTGTAAGAGCACAAGAATGAATGGACAACGGTCAAACGAGCAGACTGCTAGACAAGCTTACATCGATTCCGATAAAGTGATTCTAAATCGATTGGTATAATAGAAAATGTGGATCTAGCTCAATTCCTCCTGGGTGCTGCATGCATTCGCACAAACTTAATATACCCATGTACCCTTGCAGTGGTGTAAGGTATAAAAACTGCTAAAAACACAACCAGCATAAAGATTGTATCCCGGCATTATACCGGGCGATCGGACCTACTGTTAAGGTGACAAAACGCATTTTCTTTTATAATCAAATCTTTTTTGATGATTCTAATGTCTCGATACTTTGTACACATTACACACAAAATTAGCTACCGGTAAGCATTTAGAAGTGTATGTAAGGAATGTCATATTTCTCGTTTGAATCCAGAGACTTTAGCATTGCTACATGCAGCACACATGGTTACTGCACTCTCATGGTTAAGATTTGCACTAAAGACTAAATGTAATTTTCGTTATATTTTTATCTGGCAATTGTGCGATGTACTTTGTTACAATTTTCTAGACACTTCCCTTAAGTCAAAGGGACAGCTGATGCGTTTTGTTTGTTTTGAATTTTCTTCAGTTTCTCGTACGACTTTCTACATATTTGTTAAATGAAAGCGATCTGTTGGCATCATTTTTGGTGAGCAGTGCCAGTAGTCTGTCAGTCGTTCTCATAACGAGTTCGAGATATTTAGTTCATTTCTGATAGTTTTAAAAATTCTAATTTGTTCATCTGCAAGAAGTAACCGCAAGCTTTAAGCCTTTGCTCGCATTTTAGAAAAACAAACAACAAAAAATGTTCATAGAAACTTGTATAGCTCCGGTCAACATAGCCCTAATTAAATATTGTAAGTCTTAGATGCAAATGAAAGCGCTATCTACTTTTTATTTATTCTTCTATTTATGTGCGTGCTTTCACTTTAAGGGGGAAAACGGGATGAAGAATTAATTTTACCCATCAATGATTCCATAAGTATGACTTTAAGCACCGATGAGGTAAGCAATCTATTCGTATGTTAATTATATAGTTAAGCGATAATCTATGTATTCAATTATTCAGATGTGTGCTAAGACAACAGTAGCAGCTTGTAGCACATTTAAAGAGCATCGTATGTGGTTAAATGGTGAGGAGATTCCTTTTGAGGAAAATTGTCGAATCATGAGATGTTTAAAAGCGTGTAGGTTTTCTTATTGCCATTCTATTACTTTGGAGATAGGACATTAACATGTTCTTCTATGCTCTAGTGCAATGTTTAGCTTTGGCTAAAGGCGCTCCTACAAAATTTCCACTTGAGTGGAAATTGCATTTGACATCGCGTAATAATTTCCCAACAGCTGCTGGGTTAGCTTCCAGCGCGGCTGGCTATGCCTGCTTCGTGTACACTCTGGCTTGCTTGTACGGTGTTGCAGATGAAGAATTAACGGCTATAGCGCGTTTAGGTAGTGGATCAGCTTGCCGCAGTTTGCATGGTGGTTTCGTACGTTGGCATATGGGTCATTTGGCAGATGGTTCCGATTCTTTGGCTTTACCAATAGCGTCGGCATCTCATTGGCCTAATATGCACGTTCTCATTTTGGTAGTAAGTGACGGCCGCAAGAAAACGAGTTCCACCAAAGGTATGCAGCGTACAGTCGAAACGTCGGATCTTATCCATTACAGAGCGAAGCATTGTGTACCATCACGAATCAAAGCTATCAGTGAGGCGATACGTCAAAGAGACTTTGAACTATTTGCCAAAATCACAATGCAAGATTCCAATCAATTTCATGCGACTGCCCTAGACACTTATCCACCTTGCGTTTACATGAACGATGTTTCGCATTCCATAGCCGCATTTGTCCACGCCTATAATGCAGCAATAGGCAGCACCCGAGTAGCGTATACTTTTGACGCTGGTCCAAATGCATGTCTTTATGTACTTCAAGAGCATGTATCATCATTGCTGCCGGCTATACAAAGTTCCTTTCCTAATGATTCAGCCGACAACGTTGAGTACTTTAAAGGCATAGCCAGTGATCAGCTGACGCAATCAGCCACCGAGGCAACGGATATCAGTTTGAATGGTAACACCAGTTTACCTGTTCATGAACATAACCTACTTAAATATATAATCCATACTAAAATTGGTGCGGGGCCAAAACGCTTAACTGGTAAAGAGGAACATCTTATTAACATCACAACTGGTCATCCATATTAATGCTTTTGATTAGAGGAGTTTCATGCTACGTACAAACACAAGTATAGTGTCCCTTTCGCTGCCTGCCTCTTCGAGGATTAAAAGGAGAAATATTAAAGCAATTAATGACAATAATTAATTAATGTTTATCGCAACTTATTTATTTTTTTATTTTTTTTTTTAATAGAAACAAGTTATAAAGCTTTATTTCTATTTGAGTAAACGTGGATACCCGCCAACTAAAGAAAATAGATAAAATCCGGTTTCTTTTGGGTATATAACCGATTTTAGTAGACTGATCCGGAATCATTATTATACATAACTCTAACGTGGTTCGCAATTAATATTCACTTAAGTTATGCGGAACTACAAAAATGCAAAAATTTACCGATTTTACAATTGATTTTTTCAACTAGAGAAAAATATAAAAGAGAAATTTGGTTAAATTTAATCCGAATCTCTGATGTACATTTTTTAAAATACTGCGAATCGAACGACGACAATAATGTGCTCCTCGATGATGGGTATAAAAATCGTCAAGTTGTAAATTTGTGTTAGTAATAAAAAAAAGAAACAAAATAACAAATAATTAATCGAATTAAAAAGCTTTGCTAAAAAATAAAATGATAACATTTTTATAAGACGATATCGTGTTTTCACTTTGTTGGAGGAGTTGAAGAACATCTTCACTAGTATACTAGTTTTGTTATTATATCGAATATAAGATCTCAAATCGATTCGCCTATATTCAAGGTACGATAGAGCATCTGAAAGCTAATATTGCTATAGCGCACCTATTTATCGCCTGACTTCAGATGTTTGTTCTATGAAATTTTTGTTTTTGAACACAAAACATTCTCCCTTCAACTTTTTCCTCGTAAAAGTAATTGGACTACGGGACTAAGCAAAGCTATGATTAGGAAGAAAAGCAATTTAAAGTACATTGATTGACAGACATATGGTCGCTTAGTGCAATGCTGGCAACTTATATCGTCATCATGCATCGTCTTTTATGCATGCAGTGAGGATACAAAAACATCAAATCCCTTTTTGCTTGGAAGTCTATGTTAACTATATCGATAGCAAATGCCTGATAAACAAACAAAAAAAAAATTATATATATACGTGCTTTTTCGACCTCGTCTCTATCAACCAACGAACGTCGCGCAATAAATGCAAATCATTACTTTAGGTGGCGTGCGCGTAATTGAGGTGAAAAGCGTCCGAAATGGATCAATAAGAGAAGCGTCGTTTATCGTCACAACAATGCTCAAACCTACTCCATCTAGAAACGAGAAAGCTTAGCTGGGAAGTTTTGCTGCATCCATTCCGTAGTCATATGTTTCACTCTCCCCAGGACTTTCTTAATATTCTAAAGGTGATCTTTAAAGAGGTCTGGGGAAGTAATTTGGTTCACTGTTTCGCCTAAAGATCCCATAATGATTAAGGGATAAATTGTTCAATTTGATTGCAACAGTTAAATTTATTGACTTATTGAATACATTTTAAGAAGAAGAAGAAACTAGAACTTATGTTTCACTTTTTAATATTTCCGAATTGTCTAGACAGTACATGAACAAAAAAGATTTTTTTTTTAATTCTTTTCTTACTGAAAACATTTTAAGAAGAAAAATAAGAAGAAAAACAAGAACTTGTTTCAATATTTCCGAATTGTCTAGAGTGTGAACAAAAAAAATTTTTTTTTTTGAATTTTTTTCTTACTAAAACATATTAAGAAGAAGAAAAACAAGAAGTTATGTTTCACTTTTTAATATTTGTCAATGCCTAGACACTACAGGAACAAAAAAAAGTAAAGATCATAAATAACGAGAATGGGAAATTCATTTCTGGAAAAGTTAGCTAAGGAAGGCGATTGGAATAGCGTATTTAAGGTTTTAGGCGTTAATCCGAATGGCGTCTTTCAAATGGATGAAATTGAAGGTACGAAAATGATGAAAATGCAAATGAAATTAATTTTTTTTTTTTGAATTCAAGCATCAGACATGAATAGTAATTGGGATGGCTTTGATTGGCTGCATCGACACAACGATACTATGTGGAAATTAAAAATTGTTTACCGTTTATTTGTAATTTGCGATCGGATGTTGTTTGTCGTATTTTTATTTTATTTATTTTCATATATATACAAGTTAATACGTTATAAATTTTTCGCTCAAGGACCGACCTGACAAATTGAAAACCCCGAAAGTTGCTATCGCGTCAATTTGAAATGTTCAATATGAAATATTGAATAAATATGAAATTAATCAACTATGTAAATGCAGGATTGAGAGTAATTTCTTTTTTTGTAATTTTTATTATTAAATACATGATTGAATTGTCCAGAGAGAGATAGAGAGATGTCGAAATAAAAAAAATTTGCTTAATTTTAAAGACTTAGTGGAAAGTGTGCATCCGAGTATACAGTTTACTCACTTTGTAAGCAAAAATTGAAACATTTATTGTTCACAATGTAACCGAAAAATTCTATTATAACTAATATTAATTCAAGGACATAATTTCAATTTTCAGTCTTTGGCAAAGTCGAAATGGAGTTGCCTATGTGTGGATGAGTTAGCCATATTTTTTAAGTATCACTTATCTAATTCAAAGGAAAAGAATTAGAACTTGAATTCGACAAGGCTTTGTGATTGTAACAGGGATTTTAACGTTTCTTTTTTTTTTTTTTTTTTTGAAGACAAGAAACTCGACTTAAAAATATTATGTTTTACAGAAACGAACTGGATATCAACTAGAGATATTTAACAGAAAACATGGAATAAAACTACGTAAAAACTATGTATCTCCTTCTGCATTGTGTTTCCTTTGCCTATGTTTTTTCAAATCAATTTTGCGCCAAAATTTTTGAGAACAGTCGGTACATTGCACAGTTTTTCCGGTGGTATGTATGGCCAAGTGCTGGCGTAAATGACCCATTTGCGTAAAACGTTTAGCACATATGTGGCAAATATGTCTACGCTCATTTTGATGCTGACTTAGAACATGTTTTTTCAAATGATCCACCGTTGCGTATTGTTTGTCACACAACTGGCAAATATGGCGTTTTTTTTGTGTATGAACTATACGTAAATGCTGTTTCAGTTGTGTTAAAGCTTGGAACGATTTACTGCAATACGGACAAGATAACAATGCTTTTGTCGTTATCATTGAGCATTTTCCAGATAGTAGATGTAATGTAAATTCGCTAAGAGTTGCAAACGTTGCACAGCAATTTTTACACAAAACTAGTTGAAAGTTATGCGTCTCATTTAAGTGCTTCAGTAAGGATTGCGGTTGCTTATATTGTTCCGCGCACTGGGGGCAAGGAAATGCTTCACAAGTTCCCTCATTTTTTAGAAGTGTTTGCAAAGGATTTGGTTGCAGCATATCCGGTAAATTAAGATCTAAATGTTCCCAACATTCAGAAAATTGAAAAGAATTTTCATTTGTGTGTGACAGTAAAAACTCATCTAAGAACTCCTCGTGCATTTCTAAATCCATATTATCATCAGTTAGAACTGGTTCTGTATTTATTATTTGCGTGACATGATTTTGTAAAAAGTGGTTTTTAGCTATTTCACGTGTTTGGAACACAACTGTCTCTGGACATTCTCCACAGTAATAATTGAAAGTAGACCATTGATGGACTCTTTTACAATGTTGCAGTAAATAACCTTTCGAAATATAAAAACGACGACAACAATAACACTGAAATTTTCGATTATCATGCTGCCGGTCTACATGTTTATCCAATGAGGTTTGACTTCTATATATTAAATGGCAGTATTCGCAAACGTAACATACCGTAACATCTGCGCAATCATTATTAAATATATGTCTTTGCTCATGCTCCTTTAAAGCTTTAAATCTGGTGAATGATTTGCTGCATTCAGAACATTTGTACAAACGAGTGTTTCGATTTTTTAAAACAGTTTCTTTCACAATTTCAGTCTTTAAATTAATTTTAGGTAAAATTTTCTTGAGATTCGATCCTACTGGGCTCAAAACTTTTAGGTTTGCCCCCATTTGTGAACGAAAGTCCTGCTTAACTTGTACTGCATTGAGTTGTTTGTCAGCCAGCTTTATCTGTTGAACAAATTCATAAATCGCCTGTATCTTTGCTAAACAATTACCGCATATTCTTCTAAATTTATCGCCTAAAATTAACTAATTATTTTGCTATTAATATAAATTACTTTAATATTTTAGTACGTAATGCTTACCTTCACTATATCGCCGTTAAAAATATGTATCACATCACAGCATTTCACAGGACTACTTTCACAAACGAGTACATTGGATTCGTGAAAATTTTTAACGTCATCACAGCACTTTGAACAAAAATTACAGCAATTCATTCTTTTTTTTTGTTGGAAATTTTTCGTCCCATCGAATAACTCTTTAAATTGTTGGCAATGTTGCCACTTTTGTCAATCAATTAAATGCTGCTTCTTATTAAATTGACCGTTCATTGAAAATGGGTTAAAGTTTTAATATGTTTATGAACTTGATTGCGCAGATTATTTCAAGATCGGCCGGTTGACTTCGTTTGCATTAATTTTTTATGTTCATTGTGCATCTTTATCCGTCATGGCCGATGTAAGCATTTCATCGCGATAAAGGTATGGGAAACGAGCGTCGTGTCGATAATGTGTCGTAGACAAATCATTTGCCGTCTGATTGATGACTATTTTAAATATTACGCTGAACCGTAATAAAAAACCCTATGAAGTGTGCAAATTAACGCAACCATCGGTAATTGAAATTTACAATTCAATACGAAATCATTTCAAAAGGGAAAACAATAAAAATAACTGTTTGCACAACGCAGCTAATGCAAAAAGTGCATTATATTTAAATAAAAAAGACAACAACGGAACTATCTGAAAAAGTGAAACATCGCATTTTGGGAACAGGAACAACGTTACACCCTGCTGCGGAGCTCATCTCACTCAAAAAAGATCACTACACACTCCGACCCTATTCCATTTCATAATTTGACTGTTTATCATCTCTAAATCTACAAAGCTCAATCTGCGAAATATGGTTTAGCCGCACCATCTGCCGCGAAGGTGGGGACATTAAAGTCCTCAGGGCCAGAGCTTATGCCTACACCAGAATTGGGTGTAGCGTGTTTATCGAGTACAGAAAAAATGCTTAGCCAATAATTGAACTTGGCCGAAATTTATACCATAATTTCCATAATTTATTTTTTCGTCTTTAAAAAAAAACCAAATTGATCTTTTCCGACGCGGCTACGGCAAATTCAATTGCCGCCAATACTTCACATAACAACATCTATAACGTGTATATTCCGTCCGAATTCTGTGAAATCCGTGGGATCGCTTCAACCCCTCTGATTTCACCGAAGTTGAATCCACTCAAACGCATGTCCCAAGAATTTGCTCAAATTCGATCCCCTTTGCAATAATTTTTAAATCTACAAAACTCAATCGAATTTCTATAAATTCGACCATTCCTCTAACTCTCGTGTGCCATTGGACACAGTCCGTTTGAGTTTTTCCGGGAATGTTTTGCCTTTCCACATTTGTTTGGAAAGCGTTACCTTCCCGGTTAAACCATATATCGAGCCGGCATTAATATGCCCAAAATATTGGCATTCGGGCACACTGATAAGGTGTTCACGCCAAAAGCGGCCCTGCCCTTCCTGTGGCGGAAGCTATGAATGCACCTTGAATTGTTCTCAAACTAAAAAATGTATTAATTGTAAGGGCGAACATTCATATAATTCGAAAACTTATCCTTCATATAAAAAAATTACTAAATCCAAAAAGAATGCAGCAGATCGTTTGAATTCTCAAATATACACCTTTTCTCGAAATTCTTATGCTCACGCAAATAATAGCTTCTCATTCTCTTTAGAAAGTTTCCCTAAATTGCCTCCTCCTCCTCCGATAAAGCCATTCATCTCTCAAAGGACACAACTCTGGGCTTAGATGGCATTCGTAACAATCACCTCAAAATCTTGAATATTGAAATGCGATTAATCTTCCTAAAAGAATTTAACAATATTCTAATTACCGGCTGTATACCCTCTTCCTGATACCGCTTCCAAATCTTCACTTTAAGAAAAAAGAATAACTTGCCAGCTAATCTTAACTAATATAAATGTATTGCCTTAGTTTCCACCCTTAGAAATATTTTCAAGAAAGTGTCACAAAACTGACAACACAGGGTAGGAACTGATGTACATAGCTTATTCCTAACTGCTCTTGGTTCTCAATGTTTTCGACCAGTAATTAAATTCCTACCAATGAGGAAATTCGCAGTAATTCCAGAGGTACATCACCGTTACTCGGACTTGGTCGATACCAAATGGAAACATTTTTCACTTCTCTTCGCTGGTGGACCGAAAACCGATGTCGTAGGCAGCGGTGTTTGGTCTCCAGATATAAACATAGAAGCCTACTTCTCAAATCACCCATGTAGCACTATATTTTCGGTTGAATGTCTTGCGATCCTAGAAGCCATCCACTTAGTGAGTACTCAACATCAAAAGAAATTCCTTATAGTGTCAGACAGTAAATCTGTCTCATCCCTACATATTAGAAATCAGTTCCCTACTTTATAGCTTCAAGTCTGGTATATATTGTTTTCACTTTCTCTGGGTACCCAGCACATAGGCATTCTTGGCAACAACACTGCAAATAAAATTGCATCTTCTAAACCATCTCATTTTAATGATTGTGAAGTGATTCCTGCAGATCTGAGGATAATCGGCAAAAACCATCCAATTCTTTCTTGACAACAGTGATGGGATAACTCACCTTATGGTCGCTATTTACACTCTTTATTTCCACAAATAAATGAGGCGCTTTGGTTTATAATTTGCGATTTCATACGTGACATTATTTGTGTTATTAACAGGCTGATGTTTAATCACACGGGATGTAATGATCATCTATTCAAAATTAACATAGTAAACAACCCTTTATGCACATGTGGAGTCTTATAATCTCCTGATCATATCCTGTTTGTCTGTCCGAATGATATCACTTCTACTCGTCATTCCGCGCTTCGCAAATTGAGTATATGTAGTATTCGTGATCACAGCATTCTTGACATTTTGCGTTTTCACAATTTAACAGCTTACTTCGCATTCTTTACTTTTTTAAATCATGTCATCAAGGCATATAAACGTTTACAGTCAAATTATGAAACTACTCTCTTTTACACTTTTTTACTCTCACACTCCTCAATTCCTTCATATGACATTTTATATTCATGTACTACATTACTTCTCACACAATGGTATTTACTCCTCGCTGTTCTGTTTTATCGCACGTGGTGGACGAGTAATATGCATATTTTAATAAAAATTAAAAAAAAATATGTTGTGGCGGACGTATAACACGTAAAATTAAAAAAAAAAAATCTTTAATTAAATAATCACTAAGATAAATAAATAATAACATCATATACCAAATCTAACCCCAGCTTTATTAAGGCCCAAACAAAGAACTGTGTTCACATTGGGACTTTTTAACATATCCCTGCGAATTTTCGGTTAACTTGCTGAATAACAGAAGAAGAAGAAAAAGATATATTTTGAAGGAAACTTTAATCATGGCATTGTAGAAAGTAAATAAATAAGAGTGCTAAAAGATCCTCCTATATCTCAACACCGTTATATAGAACAGATCTATTTTAAGTCGAATCATCTTAAGAAATCATATCAGAAATAAATTTAGCGAGAGACCTTCTAATAATCAATAATGGCTTTTTTAACAATCGCAATTATCCAGAAATTCCCAAAAGTTCCACAATATATTTTCACGTAAGAAAGTTCCTCCGACGAACGACATCAACGAAATGCCGTGGGCTCAATCTATAAGATGAGGTTTGAAGTTGATCAAGGCGAATTTTATTTTTTTTGGCTACTAAGTATGCAGTAATAAATTTGGAATAGTTCTACATCGACGATATACAATAAAATCCTCTCCACATGTTAATTTCATCATAGTCTTTTTTATGTTTGATATTCTAACTTGCAGTAAAAGTTAGTCAATGTTATGAGGGAGATTTATTCCAAAAGCAATAGTTAAAGAACACTAGGTGAGATTCTACGTCCTGTCATTCATTAAATAAACCAACTTTAAATTGAATACATTTTCGAATAGACTCTCTTGGGTTGTTTTTAAAATCTCGAGCTTTTAACACATTTTGATAAGCTGTAACTTGTGTAATAAAATTTTCTTTTTTCTTTCTTAAACGATTTCTGACGTCGACTTTACCAGTCTTCTGCTTTATGGGCTTTATCGGTGGCTCGTCGAGTTCCTCCACTCCCGTTTTGAGTTGAGTCTTGTCCTTGCTTAATTTAATAATATCTTTTATAGATGGTAAAGAATCGTTCAAAATTTTCAAATCTATAACTCTTCCAGTTTTCTCACGACGTTCCCCATGGTCTCTTAATTGCTGCTTCTTAATAAAAGCCAATTTTTGTAATAGACTTTTCTGTTTACGACGAGATTTTTCCTTTTTCTTTGTAATTTTTTTTACCGGCGTGGAATCCAAAATCACACACTCATGCTCATTTCTTTTAATTGCTCGTATTGGCAATTTTTTAGAGGTAGACTTCATTGTCTGCATTTTTTTATTAATTTTTCCCATAATTACTTTAAAATTTTAATTATTTTTAATAAAAAAAATGCAAAATTCTGGGTATTTCTTCACGACTTCTACTTAGTTTTCTTATACCCTTGAATTCATAAGCAGTTTTTGTTTTGCACTATAGAACTAATGTTGCCAACCTTTTCGATTTTGCGGGCTACGCGGGACACTTACATAATAATAGCATTCCCTCTTCCCCAGTAAATACTATATAAACGTGAGGACTACTTGATGAAGTCTTTCACTTTTCTAAAGTGAAATGAAAATAAATTAATTTGCCATTTATTTTATTCATAAGAAAAATCAGAATTTGTTTTGCAACTGTAGATAGATAGAGAGAGAGAGAGAGAGATAGATATATATATATATATATATATATATATATATATATAGAGAGAGAGAGAGAGAGAGAGAGAGAGAGATTAAATATTTTAGAAATAAATAATTATTATTGTTTGTCAGTCTGTTAGCTTTACATGATTTCAGTGTACCAATAGTTCTTTAATTTGAAGTTATCGAGGTATAGAATTTTAATTATTGTAACTCTTCACTTAAATTATTTAAAATTTTTATTGCATTTTGACTCAGCAACTAGAATTCCAAAAAAGAGACCTTGACCACATGTTTCAAATATTTATGCAACACTGTCATCGAAAATTCTTTCCAATTCATTTATTTTCGTAAATTACTATCGGAAATCTTACTTTAACGCCACCTTTACATAGGGTAATGTTTCAGGATAATTTTTGTTTCTTTACATAATATCGGCCAATTGAACTGACTGCCGGATTAATATGGTTTTTTTCTGTTTTCTGTTTTTTTAATTAAAATTTGAAAACTTTAGTAAATCAAGTTAGCGTAGCGTTATTGCTGTTTAAAAGAATCCCATTTACTCAGTGGTGCGGACTCATCTTATGCAATTTTGTTAATGGCTGCTAATAGTTGACGTGCCACATTTTGGCGACGTCTGTAAAAAGTATAGACATATGAAGTTTTGCTTTTAGCATTGAAACATCTGTCATAAAACAAAGGGTGCTTCCTAGTGAATTGTCATTGTTAACGTAAGAAATATATCATTGCTTGCTGTTTTTATAATTTTCAATGCCATTTTCTTTTAAATTAAAATTTTTGAATTTTACTTAATACCAGTTTCCAAAACGATCAACGGCTTCTAACCATTTATTCAAAAGCGTTCTATTCACCTCATATTCTTCCACGCATGGTTCAAATAAACGATCTATTTTACGGAATTTTCTTACTTCGCTTAAAGTTTTCCATAAGCCATAATTGAATCCTGCCGCAAAACAAACACCCATAATGCTGCTTTCAGGACATTGAGGACGTTCTACCTGTTTTCCAGTAGCATTAGCCAAAAATTGGCATATGAAACTGTTACGTGAAACGCCACCATCCACCCTGGATATAGATAAGAATCACATTAAATATGAAAAAATAATTTTATAACTTACCTCAACACTTTTATCTGTCGCTTAGTCTCTTGTTCCGCAGTTTCACATAACAAAACCAAACGGAATACAATACTTTCCAATAAGGCACGTACTAGATGACATCGGTTTGTGGAGGGTTTAATGCCTATAAAACCGGACGCGGCTTTATGATCATTTAACGGAGCCTACAAATTTCCTGATAAAATTTTTCTCCTATTCTCCTGATATCGATAAACTTACTCCTAAACCACTAAATGCGGGTATAAAGAAAACCCCATCGCTATCTTTTACTGACTCCGCTATGCTAGATGTTTCTGTGGGATCGGTGTACAACCCGCATTGCTTACCCCAAGAAATAATGGTACCGATATCGTGTGCCGCTCCTTCAACACAATAGACAGTTTGTTTTTTAAATTGCCAAGCTACCAAGGGATACATGCCTTTTAAAGAAGCTTGACAGCTTGTGCCAGTAATAAGATTTAAAAATGCTCCGGTACCCATGGTAATCTTTACATCATCTTTACTAAAGCACTGATTGCCGAAAATGGCGGCAGTCTGGTCGCTTATTGATGAAGTAATGGGTATATGGGTATTTTGCCAGTCCAGAGTCGTAAAACAACCTGGGTGTAAAAACCCTAGGCTTTTATAAACGTTGTTCACAAACTTTGGCAGCAATGTGGTCTGCAAAGATTAATACATTAAATGATTAAGTTGTAAAGAAATGTAGAACTTCACCTCTATACCAAAAATCCGTTTACTAATAGGCGACCAATTCAATGTAAACGGATCAAATAGGCCGGTGGCAGTGCAAGACGTAATATCTGATATGTGCTCAACATTAGGTTCTTTGCCATTTCCTGATCTATTTTAAATGTTGTTTAAAAAGACTTGAATATTATAATACACGAATGCCTTTTACATTACCTTAGTTTATATAATATCCATGAATCTAATAGCTCGATACGAGCTTTGTTTAACTTAATTCCTTCCTTTAAACGATGATTTCGTTGTATTTCATGTAATAAACGAAGTGTAACTTGTCCGTTCATCATTTTTAAAACACTTCCAGCCAAAAAACGACTGCTACGTGTCAAGAGATATAAAGCGTAGGAAAAACCATTAAGCGCTTTCAGAGTAAAACTGCTATTCCATTCATCTACCATTAAATCGGCTCGCAAATCTTTCCATGTTATAAAATTGTGATAGTATTCTTGAGTTAAATGATTCCACGTCAGGAATGTGGAGCGTTGCGAAGAAATACCAAAGCATGACAGCTGATCTGGTCTTATCTGCGCAACTAATTAAGTGATCCAATAGGTAAAAAGTTTAATGGTTTTCGGGCTACCTATCTGTCTTGGAATCTATACATAAAAATTGCAAGATATTTGGTTCAACGAAGGCATGTCAGTCAGTAAATCCATACTATGTATGATCCAAAATCTCTTATGAAATGAATAGGAAAATAAAGTCCTTTTTTCAACTAATATTTTAAACCTGCTTCATAAAAATTTTTACTGAGTTTCCGACCGATATTTGCTAGGATTTGTAAATTGCGGTCTTTTGCTTATTATGGGCCATTTTCCAGTACGAACTGTGACAATAAATTAGATATATATGAGACAAGTTTTATTTTTTCCGTTTAAAGTTTAGCGATTGTAGCCGTTGAAGCTTATTTGGACCTTTCAAGAGGAACGATAAATCGTCTTTGATAGATATAAGAACTTACGCACATTCAAGCAATAATATATAATAAGGTGCATTAACCTTTATCAAAACAAAGTCAGCTCGATTAAATTTCTAATTCTCGAGTAAAAGTTCATTTCATGTAAGCTTGCAATGAGAATATAAAACTTTGTTTACCTTTGACAGCATCTTCTATGACCGCAACAATTTTATTCCATAACGCTTCAGGTTCAATTTCAAAATAACCCGGTTTCGGATTCAACAATTCGACCTGTATAAATGTAAACACTATTATCCAGTCATTCATCCTCTCTTTTTCTTTCTCTCTGACATTTTCGCGTTTTCCATTCAAATTTAACAAAACTCTCTTACCAGTTGTGTTGATGAGCCTTTAATTTCACAGTTTTCATTCAGAACAAAACATCGGACTGTTGTTGTTCCCACATCCAATGCCGCAATGTATTGCATACCTTTTCCTTTATCGTACACAACACAGCAATAATGACATCAGTCCACTCAGCCTACGCTTGAATCTACTAAATTGTCTTCAATGAAGTTTGTGAAACAACAACGGAATTATTGTATATTTATAATCAAAAAATTAATAAATAAAAGAAAAAACAGAATAATTGTGTCTTTTATTTTGTTAAACTTTTTACACCAAACTCTCCAAGCCCAAAACAACAACTATTGAAACTGATAGCAGCAGCAGGTCGTTTCGAAACTACAGTGCATATGTACGATTCAGCGTGTGTGCTTGTACGTACATATGTGTATGTATCATATTTTTATTAAACTCTAAGGTTGATTAAAAAGAAATTCAACCCCAAGCATTGGAGAGAGCAAATAAGAAAAGAATAAGAAAAGAATATCATGTAGAGTAAATATAACGGTATCTCGCTCCCCCAATTCAGTTTTTCAGATTACCTTGAAAAGTTTTCCAATGTATAATTGTTAACCAACAAGATCTATGTGCATTCATTGTTTTTCTTTTAAAGATTTCATTATATTTCTAGTCGCCTTCTCTATTAGAATAGGCCTATAGCTCCATAGCTAGATAAGTTTTCATTGGAATGATATTTTAATCGTTATTTGCTTATAGCATTGGAGTGATAAATCATCCCGCCGACAATAAACAAGAATCAGCAATTGCCGAATCTGAAAATAAATTAAACTAACATTGAACAAACATAAGTCTCGAGATCAATGCTCCGACCCGTCTAGTGACATTCGCTCAAAGATCGATATGTAAGATATATATATGTTTTTGAGCAGCTTAAAATGCTAAGTGTATTTAGGCATATCGATGTCGATCCTCTCTCCATTCGTGTACTGTCTATGATTAGAGCGCTCGAAAATGGAAACAGGCGGATACGCGAAGCCTCTTAAGGGGTGATTAAAAATTGAATTTGAAAATTAAATATGGCACGAAACTGTAAACGGCAAGATTACTGATTACTTTAGTGATTTTATTGACTTTAATGATATAAAATCAACAGTAAAGTCAAAGTACACATCAGTTCAATGACAAGCGATAACTTCGTCGTTTAACAGACAACCATTAATTTATTTAATTTCATTGAATTAATTAATGGCCAGAATTTTAAAACGAAAACGTTAGTAACTAACTACTGAATGCCGGATACACAAGATTGTGAAACGAGGCTGCATTCAATTTTTTACTGCTCCTTATCATAATAATGTTATTTAGCTACTATTGATACCAGTTTCAGTAAATCGTTTAAAATATTTCAAACAAACAAACACATGCATGCATACAGTCATATCAATATATAATACGTTCATATTACTTTGTACGGTAAGAGTACTTGCGAAATGCTTCTCTAATATTCTCAACTTGAGCAATTAATGTCACAGTTAAGGTTTGAATGTTTATTTGTATGTATGTTTGTTTGCTTGTGCAAATGTTACAATTAATTGGCAGTCACCTTCCAGTCAATTGCTTCTTAATATTTCTTAAACATATATTATATATACATATACATATATATGCATATATATTTACATAATATATATAGCGTATGAGAGGAGAATATAGTTTGCATTTTTTCTGTCAAGACTTTCAATTACACTAATCAGTATAGTGTGCAATCTAAATATGAAAGTTCGACGTTCGAGCCCTCCGCTGCTAAGTTTTTATAATTCCAACACATTTTCGATAGCAACCCGATCCATATCAGTGAAAAATTTTTCCAGATTTTAGCAAAGGACCTACGCACGAAAACAGAAATTAGATCGGGACGATTTTAATTATGGTTGGGATTTTCTTTTTTTTCAATTTTTTTGAAGAATATTTTTCCCTATCTCCAGTTTACTCCCTATCTCTACATTTATTGATAGAATTCATCGATTCCTTGAATATCTTTGGCATTTTTTTACACAGCCGTACAGTAGCACAATTGTAGCACAATTCTCAGGCCCCGGGTATAATAGCTATCTAGTACAGATCATAGGATCCAATATACATGATATAATCGGTGTAAAATTCTGAGTCTATTACACGTCATCCCATTGATGATATATATCAGGTATGGAAAAATTAAGACATGAAACTGAAACTTGTGACGTACGTTTTCAGTTAATGAACATCCAATAAATTTAAAAGAGCATATAGTCTATCCATAAAGACTTATGACTTATATACTTAAAAAATCGTGTTAAGAGGGCCCTGTCAACTGTTTCCAAACATATTGAATTTAAGACTGCCTCGACTTTCAATTGATGAATAATGTTTTACTTTCGGAGATCATGCCGAACGCGCGGAACCTGAAACGCGAAGACCAACGTTTTATCAATTTGCCGAAATGCTCTTAACGTGTCTTACTTATAAAAGGAATGTGGTCTGCTAAGCTTTGGTGCTATGAGTGGACTACAATTTCGAATGAGGCAATATCGAGTCGCTTAACAAAGAGCCCATCTATAAAAATGGAAATAAATAGTGGACACTAGGAGCTCCATAAGGTCAAACAAACATCTAATTCAAGGTTGATCCTAGAATACCGGGGGAATATATACTTGAAATGAGGGCATATACTGGAAGATCTGTTTTCGAAGCAATCAAGTGAAGTCTACTTGTGTATTATCAACTACGGCATGATTATAAACTACAGCAACTTTAAAATGTTTTTGCATATATTTAGGATGAAAAATAGTCGGTAGAATTTAATGGAATAACTATCAAACTTGTTAACTTCATCTTCCTCTACATATCTAATCATCTATTACAGGTCGTGAATACGGTACTAATAACCTCCAAAATTTCCAAGGAATGGAAAATAGCTCGAATAATATACATTCCTAAAAAGGACTCCTACTTTGCACATCATAATCTTCGATCGATTAGCATCCTACCCTGCTTTGCCAAAGTAACGGTGTATATCATGAACGAACAATTACTTTCATTCTTAAATAACAGTAATATCCTACATGATGGCCAATTCAAGTTTCGGCTCGGACGTTGCACCTTGAAACTCCTAATCTCCGTGACTCCCTCCGGAGTTCGGGATAACATCAACGTTGGTAGGAGTTGTATTCTTGTCGCTCTCAACATAAAAAAGGCATTTGACAAACTCCCACATACTAAGCTTATTAACAAATTGTATGATAAATTGAACTTTTCTCGGTGAATTATTCTAATTCTTCCCTAACTAAGACTATGTCTAGTGTAGCGCAAGGTTCCATTTTGGGCCCCCTATTGTTTAATCTCTTCATAAATGATCTTGGGAATTTGGTTGGTAACGACTGCGCGTTCTATCGGTATGCAGATGACATCTTTCTGCTTTATAGCGATAATCGCGTTCGAAAACAATATTAACGAGTCTTCAGGAATTTTTAACTCGTGAATGGTAGATAGTTTGCTATGATAGATAACATGGTATTCCATGGATCTTGTAGATTCAATGCAATGTCTTTGAGTAATCTTTGATCGCAAACTCAGATTTGTCCGCCTCTAAAGGTTTAACATACCGTTGCTCCTCATGACGCGTGTTAACTATTGTATTGAAGTTTTTTCTGGGGGCCTAAGGTATATAACTTAGATAGGCTTTAAAGTATTGTTAATCCTACACAACACGTTTTGCTTATAGCGTCGAACTTAAAAGATCATATCCCCTCCTTCGTTCATGCTTTCTTAAAATTGTCCTTTTCCGATTATCTAAAATTCAGTTTGCTTATCTACCCCTACGAAATCATCCAAACTCGAACCCCACTCCTTTTAATTGAACGACGGCAGTTCCCTAGATCGAATAGAAACGCATTCATATTAATACCACGTTTGTCTAACTCATCAGCCGAACTATCTTTCACTGTTCATGTGGCTAGATGTTGGAATGCCTACTGAGCCTAGAAGAAAATCGACTGCACTGGTGAACTTATAATGTATATTACTGATAGGTATCGTTGCTGGTAGAAATTGATGATTACGGAGTTTATGGAGCAAAATGATTGCATTGTTAGCCACGTAGCTGAATTGTATACTCACTTATGCTGTAATTTCTCTTTGCACATCAGATGGTTCTATGTAACTGAGTAATAGGCCCCTATGGCTTTATTGTTACCTAATAAATGAAGAAATGAAAATGAAATGAAAATATTCCGCATTGATTTGTCCACCGAAGATGAAAAGGTGAATTTGCAGAGTACCTCCTCCCTAAGAATCTTTTAAGTCGTGTGAAGCACAAGCAATGCAAATAGAATGCGATTTCAAAGTTTGCTACAGTCATTCTTAAAAATCAAAGAATCAAAGGATGGAGACCTAGACTGCACTTCTCCATATAAAGGAATGTCTAACGTCCTTAGCAAAGTATTAAAGGATATGAAGATACATAGTTTTTTTATAATTAAACACATTTGTCCCCGGAATACAAGTCTCACTCACACTTAACAACGATCACGTCGACTTCGGCTATTAATGCCCTAGTCATGATTGAAGATGGTGTTTAAGCAGTTCTTATTGTCGTTATCTTTGCTATCGTCATGGTGTGTCAGTTCTTTTATTATAAACTTTTTCCGTTTTTAAAAAAACTTTTATTCCAATTTTTATGAGAAAACGCATTTTTCTTTCTTTTTTTTATAAATTAAAAATTTTAACAAAATGAGAAATCTTATAAAATTATATTAATTTTGTTTTTAAAACTTAAATAGAAAGCAATTTGCTAAAACCAAATAATTCTAATTATTTATTTTCCAATTTTACTTCAAAATTTCTCAAAAATTTGATGTAATGCTTTCAATTTTTATAAATATATTTTCACTTTTTCAAAAGTTTGCAAAAAAATACATTTTTATCTCTTTTAATTATATGAACAAAAACGTTAACAAGAATTTTGTTAGGTAGGAAGAGTTGAACGCAAGTTTAAAGCAAAATTCGTAATCAGAAAAATATTAATAATTGAAATCTGTAAAAACTTTACCAAAGAGATAAAATCAAATCTATATTTATTTCATCGCTGAATTAATTTTCTGTAAGCCAATGACAACACTCATCCATATCTCCTGCAATTTCTCTCCTTTTTCTTTTCTTTTATAAAAAGCACTTGTGGCACTTGATATTTTTCGGATTTGAATTAAATAAAACCAAAAGTAAGGCGCCTTTGGTAAGTTGGGTTTTGCAACAAAGCGTAGTGTAAATACTTCAACTGGGCCGTAGCAAAAACAATAAGAACGTCTCTGGTAATCTTAATAAATAGGTTTTTTTTGTTTCTTCAATACTTTTGATGTTTTCTTATGAATTACGCACACACAATATCCAGGTAATGCAAAAAGTTTAAGCAATATTCTCGTAATAAAAGTTAATCGGTTTGAACTTAAAAGTGCTTGAAAAAGTGCACTTTGCATTTCAAAAAAGAAATTAAAAAAAACAAAAAAACATTTTCATTATTTAACGTCGACTATTTGGCCTGAACTTAGCGCACATGCAGATTTGTGTCGAAAAATTACTGAATGGTATTTCAAGAATTATATCTGAAACCGCTTTTCATTAAAATTTAAGGAATGCGGCGCTCATCTGTACATCGTTCGCTCAATTGCAGTCTTAAAACTTTGCGACGCTTTCACATTTGGGATGTCCACTGGCCAAAACAACTTGAGCTAAAGTCATTCGATTAACATGCGGACTCGTGTGTAGCAAAGAAATAAGCTCATGCTCAATGGCTGCATATATAGATCAATTACAAATACATTTATAACCGGGACGTCTATTACCACGTTAAGGATATTTACTTATAAACCACTGTTCTTAAAATCTTCAAGTAAAATTAGCTTAGTAAGCAGGGGTCTGTTTCCACCGCGAGACAAAATTTATTTGAAAATTGTGATTTGATTCGTTACGATTAGTGAAAGTGTCATCGCATTTAAATTAATTCGTAATATTGGAACGGGAGACTAATTTAAAGACTACAACTATATTCATAAAACTGGCAATAAATTCGAAGGATGGTGAAATTTCAAATTTTCCGACTCCATAGACAAATTTGAGAAAAAGTGCCGTGGATTAATGTTCCTTTCGGTAATTTATGATGAAACTTTTTATCAGCTTCTACTCAGATCACGAATAACTGTTGAGATTAACATTTGTTCGGATGAAAGAATTGAAATATGTAAAAAATGAATACGAAAAATATATTAAACATTACTAGTTAACACAAAAAAAAAAATTTTGTATAAATAATTTGACAAAAAAATATTTTTTTAATTATTTGTTTTTTTTTTTTTTTTTTTTTTTTTTTTTTTTTTTCTCGTATAGATAACATTAAGTGCACTAACCCAGGGACCAACGCCTGCACTCTGGCATGTACACATAGATATCGAAAAGGAGAGCGAGAGACAGAGAGAATAAGATGTATTTTTTTATTATACTTATAAATATTATTTGTTTGTATTCGTATATATCATCATCATTAACTGCATAAACGGTAATAATTTAATTTAATATTTTCTTCCTTTCTTTTATCTCTGTTTAAATCAAAATTAAACGAAAGCTATGCAAGAGAGAAATAAATTTTTCTTTTCCGTAATAATAAATCGAATACAATCGAAATTATTGTACTTAAGCAATCAGTTTTTTTTTTTTTTGTTTTTTGTATTAGTAATTGTTTCCTTTTTGTTAAGTTTTAGTTACATTATTTTATGTTGCTCTTTTCAATGTTATTATCAATACCATTCATTATGGTGATGACGACGATCATCACCTTTTAAAAGATCTAAAGAACTAATTATATGTTTGTATGTAGGTATATAAACCAGTTCGTGATATATAATTATGTAAATTGTTTCAATCAATAGTTTAGTTTAGGTTTTCGCTTTTTTGTTGCTTTCTTTTGCTTCGCTTTGTTGTTGCAGTTTTTGTTTGTTCATTATTATTCTAAGTTGTGGTTGTTTTTTGTATTGTAAATACATGAATATGTTTAATTGTGGGTGTAGTTAGTTTTTTTTTTTTTTTGTTATAGAAGTGTGTGGGAAGCGTGAAAGTGTGTGTTTGTTTCTTCCATCATTACTTGTATGTTGCTTAATTGCTGTTGTTTTGCTAAAGTTCTTAATACTAAAATCCAATAAAAGCTCGGCGGCCTCACTCCAGATTTCTGACCTCAAAGCGTTTAAATGTGTAATTAATAAATACCCAATCCTTAGCAATTTCACTCCCTTGAGGCATTGGTGCGGAAGCTATTAAGGATAAAATTTTTACAACAAAAAAAAAAAGAACATTTTAAAGGCTTACGGATTTCTAAAGAAACATCAGGAAATTCATCGAAATTAGATGTGTCATCAATGGAGCGCACTTCTACTGGTATAGCTGCAGGACGTTCACGTATATGTTCCCAGTCAACGCCACGAAAAAAGGGAACTGATTTCAAATCTTCAAGACCGCGCTGAGAACCTAAGCGGCGATCAGCCTCACAGCAGAATTTAACTATGGTTTCCTTGGCTTCCTCAGATATAGGTATTTCGGGTGGAAACACTAACGTTTCTCGCCAATTCATTACTTTACGATAGGTATCTTGAGGATTATCTGAACAGAAAGGTGGATAACCCATAAGCATTTCGTACATAATTACACCCAAAGACCACCAATCACAAGCAGGACCATAGCCAGTCTGCAAAAATACTTCTGGTGCTATATAGTCCGGTGTGCCAACCGTACTGTAAGCCAAAGCTCTACGATTGCGTTTCCATGACTCAGCGCGTCTTTTAGAGTCCATAGGACTAAAATAAAGAATTATGTAAAATATTTAATCGTAACTGCAAATCAATTTATAATTAATAATTACCTTGCACATGTTCCTATAAAATCTGATGGTTTGGCTTGCGATAAATCCCGATAGAAATCAGTACGATGTGATTTTTTAAGACCAGTACATAAACCGAAATCTGAGAGCTACAGAAACAATTATTTGATGAACATCACTTTTATTATTTATTATTACCTTTAAGTGGCCACGCGCATCTAACAGTAAGTTGTCTGGTTTAATATCTCTGTGTATGAAACCTAATTTATGTATTGAATCGATTGCCAATGCAGTCTCTGCTATATAAAATTGTGTACATTCTTCCGATAACGTGTCCTTTTTCATTAGCAGCGTCATCATATCACCGCCGGGCAAGAATTCCATTATTAAATATAAATTAACAGGATCCTAATAACGATAAATTAATTTGATTACAATTTTAAATCTAAACGTGTCTTTTTAAAAAAAAATTTATATATATATATGCATACTCTTTATATAAAGTACACGGTATTCAGTAAAATGCATTGAGTTGTCCATTTCTCGTATCACATTATTCGAAACAGTAAAACAGGTTTTAAAAATTATTTTCAGAGAATTGAATCACGAATAGAAAGATTCCAAGCTAAAGTGTAATATACCTTGAATGATAAACGAAACCTGCAGGTGAATGCACATTTTGCGCACTTGAAATATGCAACAGCATTACTTGCTCTTGTTATTCCATTGAATTTGTCGCGAAAAATGACAATAAATAGAAAACATTTCATAGCAGTTTACGAAGTTAATATCACTGCTTAATATTGCTGGGATTCAACTTGTAATTATACTTTTTTGGTGCGGTCAGCAAGCATGCAAATGTTTGTGATCAGCCTAATCCTAAAAGACATTTTTTTTCCTTTTTTGTTAATGAAGTAGTGGTCGTATTATCTACGCCAACCAATGATAATTGTGGAAATTGTTTTTCTTAGCGCAACGATAACAGCAAAAAGAAGAGATAAACAGAGTAAGCTCAACAAATTAATTATAAGCTGTTATATTACCTGAAAACTATAATACATTTTCACTACCCATTGATGATCGGCCTCTACCAGCACATCTCTTTCAGCTCTTACGTGAGCCACTTGTTCTTTTTCCAACATATCTGCTTTTCTTAACACTTTCATTGCATATACATGACCGGTGTCTTTCTTTTGTACCAAACGCACCTCACCAAATGCTCCACGTCCAATAACTTTCAATGCTTCAAAATCCTCTACCCCTAAGCGCAATCGTTTTAAACGTAAAAATTCTGTTTCTTTCTGGGCATGCTGCATACGCTTTTCTTGGCGCTGCGTCTCTGTAAGGCTTTCATCTTTCAACTGCGCTTCCAATTTGGCCAAACGTTGTTTACGTTCTCCATACTGCGTAACCAAATTACTGTAGTAATTTTCAAGTGTTACCTTAGCCTTGGTAGCTTTGTCCAATGTGTGGTCGCTAAAGCGTATCGAAGACCCATCAGCGGTGCTACTCATGGCTAAAAATTCCACAAAAAATCTCTATCTATTTATAATTCAGAAGCACAAAAAACACTTGAACGCTTAAATATGTTGCTTTTTTTGTTATTATGGATGATCTTTCAGCATCAGCAGACTGTATATGTGTTTGCTAATATAAAACTGTTTTGTTGCAATTAGGTATTTATTACTTTCATCGTTTAGCACGTCATAGAACAAAAAAAATTTAACATTTTTGGTTGAAGAAATTGTCTTATTGTTTTTTTTTAAATATTTATAGAATATTGGAATTTTTGGTATTTTTATTTTTGTTACTTAAAGAAAGTCAAAAGAAATTTCTCTTGCCGTATTCCTTGTTATACGTAAATGCAACACTGGGATCACATATAATAGCATTGTCAAAATCTAATAAAAATCCGTTATTAGACCACTTGCAAGTTAATTAATCCAACTTAGCAACTCTTTTGCTCATAATATTAATAGCTGTGAACGTAGGATATGCATAGTTTGTAGTAATATTGTTTATAGCGGACATAAGTAGTTGTCCATTATAGCGCTAAT
This sequence comes from Glossina pallidipes, assembly GCA_000688715.1. NCBI lineage: Eukaryota > Metazoa > Arthropoda > Insecta > Diptera > Glossinidae > Glossina > Glossina pallidipes. The sequence continues at coordinate 2,964,439 of KK499768.1, forward strand.
CCAGAAGAAGTAAGAAAAGTTTTCCGTCAGAGTAAGTGGCATATGCTCTAAAACTACAATTCCATTTGCTTATACGATTTCCATCACCTATATGACAAATAAAAATGTACTGTAAAGAAAAACGATTCAAGAGTCTTTTAATGTAGTATTTAATTTTTATGATTCTAAAATTTAATTAAGCGTAATTTCAAACCTCATTATATTTAATGGGAATAAAATAAAATATCTGTCTTATCTTTGTGTTCGACTTTTTAAAAATCGTTTTCTTCTCTCTAATTAGGTTATACTCTCTATTAGGTTATACTGTTCGCCGATATGACTAAACAAATGTAAGCATGAAATAGTAGGAAACAACAAGCCACAACAAGTATATTTCTTTGCAAATTTTAAAGCTTCAATATATTACATTGTCAAGAATCCAAAAGAATCAGTTTGTGCGGGTTCGATGTTATGTCAATTTTTAAAAATATAAGAACACAAGCTAATAATATAATATAATATAATATAATAATATAATATAATAAGCTAAACATGGCATTTTCAGCAACTCGTCTTGCTAGTTATAGACAAAAGAAGAAATTCGTTATAGAATATATTGCAGATTTTCTTTATGAAAATTTTTTGGAATGTCAAGCAAGCAATGTTGAGGAGTAAGAAACTCTGGTTTCTCATTGTTTTATAAATGGTTGCAAAGATTTACTTGAATTTTATTCCAAATTTTTGCTTATCGTAAAATTAGTAAAAATTTACGTGATAAATTCTGTTCTGCACATATGTCTCTGGGCCTCGCCCAGGCCTAGAAAGATGCGATTATATGAAACTGAAAGTCTTCCATTTAAAGAGACCTTGAGTAAACTCTCAACTGATTCATCAAGTAGTAGTTACAATTCAATAGATTCGAAACACGTGTGAATAGATACAAAGTGAAAACAGCTGATGTATTACATGGCGATAAGGAATCACTAATAGATCCTTTAGCTTTTAACGCTATTGTGAGTTAAATGCATTAATTTTCAATGTGGCATCACTTAATGCCTTTTAGTGTCAATAACTAAACGGCAGCACCAACGTATTGCATTCTGTTAAATGGCAGAACCAACGTATTTCATTCTGTTAAATGGCAGAACCAACGTATTGCATTCGGGTAAATGGCAACACTGATACAGAATATAAAAGTGATGTCAAGTTTCACTTCACGTATAGCAACAAACCTGTCTGTAATAAATAAAAAACAGGTGATATTTATTATACAACAAGGAGCGGAGAAAAAAAGGAAATTTTTCTAAGATTGAATAGGCTTGCTACACTTCTTGCAATGTTATAATGCGATTAATGAGCGATAAATTAAATTTTTTAACCTTTGCAAACAAAGACATTCGCAGTTCAAATTGTTTGTAGAAAAAAGAAAAAACCAACAAAACTTGCTTATTTTTAATTAAAATTAAAGCGCAATGATGGATTATAATGTACATAAAATATGTCGTGTATGTTTGAAAGAAGGTGCATTAACATCGATATACAGCAATGAATTTTCTATGATGCCATCAACTATGCTTATGCTGTGTGCTAAGGTGCGAGTTTTTAAAAAGGATGGTTTGCCCGAAGTTATATGTAACAATTGCATTTATAGACTAGGAGTGGCCTATCACTTTAAACAAGAATGTGAGAACTCCGACTTAAGGTTGAGGCAATATTTGGGTTTATCCGACAGTGGTTACGGGTAGGTTGTTTGATTAGACTGTAAACCCGATTTTAGTTTACATGAAATTGTCTACTCAAAGGATATGCGATGTTGAGACCAACACTGATCCAAATTGGGCCGCTTTGTCTCAAAAATCCCAATTATTATTATCGACAAATGGACAAATAACAGATTCTGAAGAAGAAGAAGAAGATTTAAAATCTACAAAAAAGAAAAGGTAGGATTTAGGAGTTATTTTGAATACTTCGGTTTTTAATATGAAGTGCTTGTAACTAGTAAACGTCGTTCTCGTTATCAACGTAAACCTCCAGAAGAACACAAGAAACGGGGACCCAAGCCTTTACCTAAACTTCCCCCAACCTGCTATGAGTGCCAAAAGACATTTAAATGTGCGGCGCAATTGCAAATGCACATACGTACTCATACAGGGGAGAAGCCATTTGCGTGCCACTATTGTCCAAGACGTTTTGCACAAAAATATAATTTGCAAATACACAAACGCACTCATACTGGTGACAAACCTTTTCAATGTGAAATATGCTCGAAACAATTTTCAGCTCTAGGAAATTTTCAAGCGCATCTAAAAATACACTCTGGAGTACGGGATCAGCACTGTCCAGTGTGTCAGAAATCATTTTATACGACCGGTGACCTATCAAAACACATGATCACTCATACGGGCATAAAAAGTCATCACTGTGACATATGCGGCAAAGCATTTAGTAGAAGACGAGATATGCTAGCCCATAAAAGAAAATTGCATAATTTGAGCAATTTAAACGAACGCAGCGAGGAGGAGGACGAAGAAATTGTGGATACAGTAGTCAATGATGCTTTCAAATGTCCCGATTGTGACAAGGAATTCGAATCGGCGGGTGGGCTTAGTGTCCACTTTCGTACACATGGTTCTAATAACTTGCTGAATTTGCCATTGGGTAGCACACATCATGCACCGCAACTGCCCCCACCGCCACCACCACCAACCCATCCGCATGCTACGGCTACTCACCACTATCATCACCATGGGCCGCCGCCACCACATCCACACCATAACGGTTTACATGCTCATCCGCATCATTTGGGTGCCGCATCATTACAGGCTAACGCTGGGCCGGCAAGCATGTCTATGGCTCACATGCTAGCGGTCACAGCCCCGCCACCACCCCCACCTCCCAACACAGCAATGGGCCAACAGAATTCCTTAACCATAATGCATACAGCTCAAAGGTTGCATCCCTTTTAAAGAATCGCTTGGAAGATAAACATGGACAAATACGGGCTGATCGACCAAAGTCTCGTTCGTTCGTTGGCAATGTATGTGCTTAGTGGAGATGGAAATTTGATTAAAAATAATAAATATGTAATGGAATCTCTGAAATGAACTTTAAGATATTACAAACCGATTGATATAAAAAGTGTAAAACGGATTCTGTTGTTACGAATGCAGACTTACTTTTGGACTTACTTAAAAGCAACCAAACGTCACTTCGCCAACAATTTACGATAGGCCCATTTTCAATAAAAAAAAGCCTAACATATCGTATAGGTTTCTTCTTTGCATACATCACGAATATCAATGAGCACTCCCGTTAAATCTCAATAAAAGTTCATTTAATATGTATTACTTTAATGTCTTTTTAATAAGGAAGAATATTGGATTGTTGAAGTGTTTAAGTGTAGCAACAATAAAAAGTGCAAATAGGCCGGACCTCGTTTATCCCTTAAAATTATTCTCCTACTGACGATTTCCATCGTAAGCAATTTTACTTTATATTAAAAAATGATTTAAGATTTATTCCGTAAATAAATGCTTTGCCTTTCAATCAAAAAAAAAAAGGATTATATTTTTCTTAGATAAATATTCTGATATTCGAGTGTGGTTGAACTTATGAAGAAGAAAGAAGTTGGAGTTACAACCGACTAGTGAAATAACAATGACTTTAGTTTTAGTAGAATTTCACTCGATTGAATTTACTAGACCCAAATCAGAGGGTAATGTGATCCAAATCTTCATTGATGCGTTGGATCAGATAATTCAGCACACCCCGTGGAAACGGAAGCTAGATCTGTGAATCAAAAGCAAATAAAAGGATACGATAATTGTCACAACGTGTAACCAAAGCGTTGATAAAGGTTCTGAACAAAATAGGGCAATTCTGGAATGGATGTTTACGGGACACCAAAAGTGATGACTTTTAATTCAGAAGAGGAGTTGCCAACAACAACACGTTAAGAACACTCGCCAAATAGCACCAGATTAGATTAACCGCAACCGGATTGCATCCAAAATAATAACCAACCTTTTGTAACAACAAACTGTGGGCGACATTGTCAAAAGCCTTAGAAAAATCAATCATTACAAGGATGGTCAACTCACCCTTGTCATACTTCGGACGAATGTCCTTTAAAATTTTAAGCATTGCTATACAATAGCTATGACCGGGTTTGTATCCAGATTGATGGGCACAAAGTAGATTCTTCGGGTGCAAATGCAGTTTCTAACCATTCAAGGACATTTAAACGAAGACTTAGGGTATGCTTTTTATTTTATTTTTGTTAACGGGCTCAATAAAACTTTGTCATATTAGGTATTAAGCTTTTTTTTGGTTTAAACTTTTGCTGCTTGCAATTGCATTGTAAATCATTATTTGTTTTTTACTAATATAGGTTTACCTCACTTGTGCTTTTTCACACAGCGACTTGCAAGTAAATACCTGCGTAAAACCGAAAAATTTACTTGAAATTAAATAATTCGAACTAGTAATCAGTTCTGCGCTAAAACAAGCGATAAATCTCAATGGTTTTGGGCAAGGTGGTATTATTTGATGGATGTATCGAATATTTTCAGTGATCCACCATATGTCTGATGTGGAGACATAAATTTTGCTTATTTTGTTTGAAAATACGCAGCCTCAACACGACTGACTGTGCAGTTGTAATGTTAAACATGGGAAGAAATTATTAATTTTCATGCCAAAACAAAAAATTGTTTTGCAAATAAAACGTGCATATACCCGTATACCTGTACTATTCTCTGCATGCCACAGCCAGATATTTGATTTGGAAATTATATGCGCCGTACAAATAAATATAGGCACCAAACACTGTATAAGTATAGATGTCTTTAGGTGTTTAATATGGGTACACTAACGAAGGCTTAACCCTAGGGCGAACGAAACGCAAACTCAGCGCCCCGATGATAGTAGTCGTCGCATAAATACAATTTTTTATACATTTTTGATAAGTGCAATAACGAACAAAATATTTGCAGTGAGGAGAATGTGCATAAATATTTAAGAAGGTTTCTGAGGCACATTTCAGAACATTAGAAACGGAAGACTGGATATCTGGGTGGAAAGAAACTTGTATAAAATTATAAAATTACAATTTTCTTTTGTCAAAGTTTTGTAAAATTTTATTTTTCCTAACTTGCATTAGAAAAGAAGTCTAAAATTTCTGATAAATTAAAACGCTTTTTTCTCACATTATGAAAATAAATTTTTTTTTACTTTAATATATGTATACATTTTAAATAATTTCATAATTACCTCTTTTGTTTTCTCTTTTTGTTTTGTGTTTTTTTCTTTTTTAATGTGATTATAAAGGGATGTATTATGAATTATTTTTTTGCCTGCTTAAACTTAACATAATTTCCATTTTATTTGCATTTATTTTGCAATTCATCCGCTTCGATATAATATATAATACATGTAAACGTTACAATTAACAGAAACTAAACAAAAATATATTTATTAATTTACTATGGTTATTATGCATTGAAAGAACTTTTTTAAAGAATTAGAAGAAAATTACAATTAAAAAACTACTACGGCAAGCGATTACAAGATATAAAATAAAGATAAACGCCTACAAGTTACAATTAATTGCTTTTAAATACCATTTAACCAATTCACATAATAGTCTAAAGGCTAAGCCCTTTTTTGTTTTTTCATTTAATTAAATAATTCTTTTTCGTTTTAATCAGATAGAATCAGATATATATATACGTATATATATATATATATATACATATATATATATATGTTTAAAACAAAACATTAAAAATTATTTTCTTTTTCAAAATTTCTTCGTATATATATATAATTAATCATTCATTCATAATTGTTGACAATTGTCTATTTTGTTGTTGTTCTTGTTGTTGTTGTCGTTTTTATAGCACCTTGATATCACTGTTATTATCTATGTTATTACAACTTGAGTCTATTAAGAAAAAAAATTTTTTTTTTTTTTTTTTTTTTTTTCAGAAATATAAAATTTAAATTAAGCTGCTCTAAATCTCTTTAAAATTAATTTAAGATAAACAAAGGATAAAACCTTAACTATAAACTTAATGAAAATTTTCAATAACCACCATTATAGATGTAGGAATTTAGGGCAGCAGGTATAGAAAAATATTAAAAAAGTTAACTAAATCCTTAGAAAATGTACAAAACTTCTATAAAATAAGTCAATTTTCGTGAAGTTGACAAAAGCTAGAAACAAAACTAGAAAAATATGTATTTCGAAAACATGAAACAGTAGTAGTAGTAGACTTAAGAGGTCTAAAATAGGGACGGGCTGGCTGGAGGGCTGACTAACTATCCCAGAATTTGTTTGTTTTTATTAGTTTATGTCCTTAAAGCTAACTATATGCCTTCTACGTAAATGTCACTCCCAAGTATTACACATTTTTTCTTTACTTAATTTCGTTTTATTGCACTATTATTTTTTTTTCTTTTTTTTTTTTTTTTAAAGTTTTTCTATGAATGCAGTTAGTTCTACGGGGTCTTATTTATTATGCTATGAAATTTGGACTTAGTGTGAACAATTATATATAATATATTCATAGTTTTTAAGTGATAGAAATGGTGGTTATTTTACAAAATCATATCAAATCATTTTAAAATCTTTATTTTTTTAAATCACTTTGTTTTAATCATTTTGAGTAAAAATAAAAAAATATACATCTTTTTTTTGTATCATTTTCTGTAATAAATCTAAAAATATATGCACCCATTTGTTCTGGTTGTTTTTTTTTTAAAGTGTATCTTCCGTTGTTGCATTATTTCTAACTTATTTCCTAACGTTCACTTAGCTGTTCCTTTTTTTAAACGTTAAACAGATAGTATTTCTAGCAATAATTTATCTTATTCTAATAAACCTATAATACATACATATATCAATTGTACACGTTTTATGATAATCATTATTTCTATTTATATTTAAAGTGCAATTTCCTTAACGTTGTTGCATTTTGAAGCCATTATTAAAATTTCATTAAAATTGTATTGACTCCCAATAAATTTCGTACATTCTCGTTGTATTTAATAAGCACAACCTTTGAAGCACAGATGTTCAATTTTTCACCGGCGCATAGGAGTTGTAAGCATGTCGCCTTTTCCAGGAAATCTGACATTTTCAGTTCACGCATTAGATTTTTGGCGGGACTTACTGACGATGACGACGGATATATCTAAAAAAAATAGCATTTTTTTCTTTCAAATAGCAGACAAGTAAAAACATTGTAGTCAAGCAAGGCCGACTTTTAGACACCCTACACCATTTCGTCTAAAACACTTGTTCATACATTTTCGTATTGAAAATAATATACCAAAAAATATACTTTGTGTGTGCTTTTTCCGTATATACCTCTTTAACGTTTATGCTCAGGCTACCGCCTTATTCCACCGTACTATCTACCTACACCTCTTATTCATTATTTACGCCCCATTCCTCTTTCTTAATGACCATCGTACGGAATACCTACAACTCGGTCATCTTGACTTGAAATCGCAAATCTCCGAAAGTACATGCCACGCCTGTATCTGAAACTATCACTGCTGGTCTATTATTAAATTCGAATTAAAATTCGACGTTAATCATTTACAGAATTCGCTGACATTTATTGTACTAATCGTGTGAACACAAACAAATTTCGAAAATATCAGAAAAGTCACCAGAAAAACTTCCTGAAGTAGGGGTGTGAAGTTATATATAAATATAACTAGCAAAGACACGAACCATTTTTTTTACTGTGTTAGCCCTTAACCGAATTCTCTAAAACGAAGTCTCGGAGGAATTTAAGTCAAAATTTAGTTAAAATAAAACTTTTTTTGAATTTTTTTTTACAAAATATAATAAACAAAATATGTATTTCTGTAAGTTAATTAATATTTGAAAAGTTAGTATTTTTACACTATGTCTTAAATAAGGTTGATAAAGCGAAAGTTTGCTTAGCCACTGTGGGCAAACCATATCCTGTGAAATAACGAAACGAGAGCAGGGTGAATCCCCTATTAATAGCCTTTCTAACGCTGTGCAAGTTATCGATATAAGTACTTGCATAAGTACTTGCATAAGTACTGTAAGTTGCTGGACATTGTGTGAGCAAAAGGAATTTCGAATAACTTATGTATACCGGTGAATGAGGAGGACGGGGCAATGAGAAGAATTGCACGATACAACTTCGTAAATGAAGGGTAAAGCCGAATGATTCTTATTAAATAGTATTTTCTTAAAGGCGAAATCGGCGAGTGAACGAAACTTTTCGGGCAGAGGCATAACATTTTCCATCTGTGGTATCAAAAGATGGGCGAAGATATTTCCATTAAATTTTGCATAATTTCAAGTCCTTAGCCGAAATATCCAATAAAAGTGAGTAAGCGGGACCCCCATGAAATACCACAAATGAATCTCAGGATGTTAGTTAGTTGAAGGCATTGTTTGGTGATATTGTCAATGTGAGCAGCAGGGGCGAGTTATAAATGTAGGACAAAGCCGAAGAGATCAAACATTTTGACAAAAAGTATATTCATGTTCATGTTCATATTTAAGCGAAAAATGTATTGTACCTGATTAACTACCATTTCTGTTTCTTATTGACTGTCATTTGTTTTTATGTAAAGGCATGCATGCCTTGCCTCTTCCTTTTATATAGCGCGATGAATAAAACGTAAACTGACATGGTCCAAGTTAAGTAAAACAATCCATTTTTCCTACCAAGAATATAAGCTTTTTCACGTTTGTAATATGTATACTCGAAAATTATTTCGAATATACGGTTACATTAGGTTAACTTTTTTTAAATCTCTTTCAGTTGTTTATCAACGACTATCTAGAAGATGAGTGCAAAAAAATGGGAGTGAGCAGTTTACAAACATGTTCGCAATAAGCAATCAAATCAGATTTTTTGAACATTGAATACTTCACAGGGTATTTAAAAAAACGAATATGTATGCGTTTAGCTAACTTTATGAACGTCGGAAAGGATTTGTTAAGTTTTTATAGTGCTTCCGAAACATAGAAAAGCTACAACAACAAAGACACAGAAACTAATATATTGTTGCCGTAAGAGATAATGTGAAAGCTCTTTTTAGGAATTTAGTAAGTAAATAAATAAATTCACTTAGTTAATAAAGATTGAAAAAATATGAAAATTAGATATCAATCGTACTGCCTATGTGATAGGTTTGCTGTTATTCATTACGCGCAACTTTCGATTTCTTTGTGCGGGAATTGCCATAACAACAGCTTATTATATATGGGGAGATAGAGAATGGAATGTTTCTATTTCTGTAGTATTTCATATATAGTATAATGTGCATATAGAGAGAATATAAAAATTGTTAAATAGGACCGATTCTCAATTTATATTTAAAGGCTTTAATTTGACTTTCCTTTCAGAGTTGCCTGTTGTATGTCTCGTTGGGTTTCTTTTCTTCGTTATTTGTAAAATTGAGATGTGCTCACCTTATTTAACAATGTGTCCTTGGATTTCACTTTTAATAAATTGCACAAATCGCTTAGTAAAACCCATTTTTCGGTGACGCCTTCATCCTTTAGTAGATATAAAGGTGGTAGCAGAACATCAGCTTCCTCAAATTCAAACATCTCACCTTCGCTATCAGAATTTTCCACTAATATCTCCGGCTTATTATTGTTAAATAGACGTAAGGAGTTGAAACGATCAAAATTGTCAAGTACAACGGCACACTTATCCATAATCGGATTTGAGTTGGATTCCCCATGCTGCTGGTTTTCTAAATTGCCGCAACCACTGGTTGCATTGTCCACAACCAAATTGTTCTCATTGTTGTTGTTATTACTTGTAGTAGCAGTAGAGACGTTAACTTCACTTTTGCTCGAAATCAAATGAGATGAACTCATATTGTTTACTTGGTTCTGTTGTTTTTGACTTTTAGTCAATGTCATCTGAGTCGTATTGAAAGAACTTCTACGTAAAAGAGCTCGATTCATATCACAAGTAGATATGGGAGCACCCTCGAACACATCGTAGCCGCATATCCTTAGATCTGAAAAATATACATACTTTAGTGTTATTGCATTTTTTTTTTTAAACTCACTTTACCAAATATCTGCCAAGGACCCAAAAATTTCCAAGGTGTACGTTCGGGCCCTGTAGTTGCTTGTACATCAATTAAATGATTTCTTAAAATATCACGCATTGTTGTGCTTGAAGCTAACATTAATGGCGTTTGCCCTGCAAACACAATAACGTTTACTTTCGTTAAAACAAACGAATATAATTGGCAGGATATCAATTCGAAATAATAACTTAGGTTTCCGGTAAAACAAATAGAAATGTATTCGATTCATATCATGGGGATAGCGGATAATGTGAAGTATTAGCAATAAGAGATAGTTATAGTCGAGTAATGAGTGCAATGAATGATGGAAAAATTTTAGTATTTTTTTTTTATATATGGTAAGAAACCCGATGGCAACGGATGGTCAATACGTTAGATTAGAAAAATAAATGGAAATTTCACTTTACTTTAAAATGGAAATAAATTAACTTTTCATTCCTTATCTTAAAAGCTTAGTTATTAAGCAAGATATGGATAGCTGAGTCTAATATCGTAATATAATAAACGGTCGGCATTTAAGTCAATTTTTTCTTGTTTGTTTTTTACAGTCAATTTTCATACGGACAGTATTACTTAACCATTTTTATACCCTTCTCCGAAGGATGCGGGTTATATTCATTTTATCAAACCCCCAGAAGGAAGCATCAGGTCTGTCTAATGTCTGTTGTAAACATTCTCCTTGCCTGGTGTTATTATAAATGGGCCAAATCGGTCGAAGGGCATGCCCACAGCACCACGTAAACGAAGAACATCTGTGTTTTTCAAAGAGAGTGAAAAATTGGTTTTTTGCTCATTACTCGCAAACTATAGCAGATAAATGTACAAAAATTTGAACGCATATTGTACGGGCGATGCTGTATTATCTGTGCAGAAAAATGGAAAAAATTGACCACCCGTACCCAATATTATAATGTATCAACATTTAATTATTTTTTCAATAACTTTACAACGCACAGAAACAAGTTTTAAAAACTCGTCAAAGTATATAAATTCTTGCCCATTTCGAAATTTCAAATGTACCTAAACATGTCCGCCTGTTCGTCTGTCCATCTGTCTGTCTTGCCCAACTGTGTAGTATTTGTGGTAAACATTCTTTCGTTAGCGAAAATGAAGACATCGCCTACAAATTTGCAAAAGTGTTTAGAATTGACCTAAACTTTTCAAAGGGCACGCCTACAACGTCCACATGCCTATACGACAAAAATTTTTATTTTGAAAACAGAAAAAATCGGCTGCGTCCACTCGATAGCATGAAAATTTTGTTCTTTCACTGCTTTTGTCTTTTTTTGGAGTAAACAGTGATGAGTATAAAAGATTCCGTCCCGACCGAATTTAATTTTCTTACTTGTTACTTCTGAAACCTAATCGAAGGTAGTCTTTCCTATAAAGAAAGTAATATAATATCATTACTGCACTCAATATTTACGAACGAATTATATTTTTTCCGAATCTCCTGATTTTAAAAGTTTTAAAAAACTTCTTTTGTTAAAAGTTTCTGTGCTCCATATGTCTCATGTTAGACTCGATTTTTCTATTGGAGTTGTACATTGCAATCTAGCCATAAGTATGTATAACCTACACATGTATGTATGTACACCTACGTTCTCAATGGTTAAATGGACCTTTATCTGTGAATTCCAGTTCCGAGAATTAATTTTCCTTAATTGAATCCTAAATAATAAATAATAATAGAATAACAAATATTGAACTAATTACATAAAGGCGAGGCAAACAATGAATAGTACCAGTAATTGTGGAACAATGAATGAAAAATCGATATTGCGAATAACGGATAATTATTAGTAGGTTTGGGGTAAGGTATACGCTCTTCGAAACAAACGGTTTTATAGTTTGGTCGTAGTCTTAAACCAATAATGAAAATAAAAAGAGGAATATATCTCCTTTACCTGAATAAGTAGCTAATAAAGGATCTGCTCCGTAGGCTAAGAGTAGGCGTACAATTTCTTCATGATCGTTGTCACTAGCCTCGTGTAAGGGTCTTATACCGGAATGTGCCGCCTCTGAATGATTAGCACCATACTGTAGAAGGACGCGTGCTATATCCAGCCAACCATTAGTGCAGGCCTCATGTAAAGGTGTATAGCCGGCATTGTCTTTTTGATCCGGGTTCATACCTATACGATCCAAGCAGTAAACAATTACGTCAATATATCCTTGGCGGGCAGCTTTATGCATTGTGCTCTGACCGACACCCTTATTCAGAACCCATTTTTGTATCTCTCGGCTAACATCGTCTTCGGTTTTCACCTTTGATTCATCCTCGTCGTTGTCAATTTTTTCGTACCTCAGCGAGTTTGATAGATTTGTTGAAGCAATTGTGGAGCAATTTGGCGTTGAATTATTATTAACGCTAGCCGCAGTCGTTGGTTTCTTCTTTTTACGTATATAATCAAAACCAGAACTTCCTTTTCGTCTCAAATATTTGCCACGTCGTTTCCGAAATGTACGGCTTCGGGAAGAGTCGTGAAGTAAATCGATTTTAACACCATCTTTACTAACACTACTACCACCTACACTGTTAACGTCGTCCGCATCCATCAATCCACAGCTTTCAGTATCTTCTTCAGGTTTTACATAGACGGCTACTTGTTTTGGTGGCGCCAGTTTTCGTGCGGTCCGATTAAATCTCCCTAACTTATCTTCATTTATCACAATATTCATCTGTTGCAAAAACTGTTCATATTTTTGTTCATATGTCATACGTTCCCCTCCGGCTTCATTTGATTGTACCATTTCAGGCGGCGCTGACGCAGGTCTATCGTCACCTACAAATATTTCACGTATATTTTCACGTTTTTGTTGCATTTTAGATTCTGTGCGTGTTTTAGTTGGCAACACCTTGGTTTCGAAAATACTAAAATGACGCTTTTTACCACTTTGGGATTCATTGTCATCGTCATCGTCTTCATCAGAATCCTTTTTCAGTGCTGGTAGCATCTGCAGTTCACTAGACTCAGTAGTTTGTGACGTCTCGCTAAACATGCTACAATTATTTGCAGAATGTGATGATCTAAATGTACTGATGTTTCTAGAAGGTTTTGCTGACGTTACGGTAGTGTTTGACTTATTTCCATGGACCGCAGCTGCCGTAGATTTGGTAACACGCGAGTGTAACATATCTATAAACGATAAATGCTCTTCTTTTTTCTCTGTCTTAGCGGAAGTTTCTGTTTTTTTAACAATTGTCAGCGAATTTCTTTCTACACCCGATTTACGTTCCGAATTTTTGTTCTTCTTAACGTAATTATTTGGAACGTCGGCGTTTCGCTCTAAATCAGGCAGAGAAGCAGAAATTTTATGATTTCCCGGGTGTTTTATGGATATTAAACTTGGCGGTACTTTTAAGGCTCTTTTAAAACGATAGACTTCCATCAACATATCATTTGAGCGTTGATCACTACATTTAGAATTTGGTGATTTATGCTTTAAGTCTTTGTCGTTCCAAGTCTTTTGCGAGTTCAATTGCTCTTTCGTTTTAAAAATGTTTATGTTGCTGCCATTTTTTTCCAATTTAGCCTTTAGTCGAGTGGACTTCATTATGCCCGCTTCCCGACTCAAGCCTCCGGCATCTGCTATATTCGTAACATTATTTGTATATTTTTTGACATATTTCCGCTTAATTTTTGTAGTAGAATTGCGTATAATTTTGTCATTGCGTAACACTTTGCTGTTGGCCAACTGCATTTCTAGCTCTTTCTTTCGCTTAGAACGCGTCATCGTGTTTAAATTGCTTTTGATAAATTTTGCCTTGAGTTTCGTTTTTTCATCTCCATCTTGTTTGCTGGACTTCTTATCTTCCCTTTCTTCGCTGCTACTGTTCTCACTGCTGCCTTGGTTCTTGCTAACGTTTTCATTTTCAATGCTATCTTTCTTAACATCTTTTTTAGTGGAAGTGACTGTCGATTTTTTTGAGGACTCTTCCCCACTTTCCTCTTGTTTCTCTATGTTATCGTTTATTATTTTAAAGCCTTTTCTTTGAATTTTCTCAGAATTTCTTTCCTGTGTCTTCTTTGATTCTTTAGTTGTTTTACTGTCAAGCTTCGAACTTTCAGAGAGCTTTGCCGCATCTGTTTCGGTTGTGGAATCTGAGCCACAATCTGAAAAATGATTCTTATCTGCCATCGAACTGGAATTACTACTATTGTTGCTTGTGTTCCTATTACTTTTTTCCCGTAACTTACTTTTCAGCGTTGGCTTCTTTAGCCGTTCGGTTTTTCTTTTATCCAGCTCGTCTTCTGACTCTGAACTAGTGTCTTTAGCCTTTAAACGTTCAGCTATACGCTTTTCTTGCTGTAAACGTTTCTTTTCGCGTTCAGACTTATTAATTTTTTTGGGGATAGTGGGGGAAGTTTGTGAGTTTTGAGATTCAAACGCTAACGATCTGAAAGTCATACTAGAGTCCGCACCTTCAAATCGCAGGAACGAGCTGTGAGTATTGTCGGCTGATTCGATATTCGAGTAATTACCATCTTCTGATCCTTTTATTAAATTAGCATTTGCATTGGAAATTGCTGGCTCCACTTCTTCTAACGACTTCTTGTTGTTATTAATTGCCAATGTACGTTTCTTGCTAATAGTGGAACGGGTTTGTAGTTGCTCCATAAAATTACTACAGGTATTATTCCATCCAAGAAGACTGCTTTCACTGAATTGATCATTCAATCCCGTTATGGGCGGTAAATCAATATTGGGTACCATTACTATTGATACATCTTGTTCAATCTTTATCGTTACCTCCTCGTGTTTGTCCAGAATTGGCGGTGAGATGACTATGGAAGGAGTGCTAGGTATTGGTGGATTGAATGTAAAACCTTTTAGTTCCGCTTTAGTGCGTATACGCGAAGATGATTGTTGCACGCTGGGCGCAATTTCTACCTTGTTCGTTCCTGCCGTACATTCCACCGTCGAAGTCAAAGGTTGCTGTTTGCAAATATCGACTGCTTTGTAATTTCCGCTATTTGCTTTAACGATCGGTGTTGGAATGGTAGGCGTTGTACTTCTCGGAGTCGTAGACACAATTTCTGCTTGTATAGATTTCTCAGCTGCTGTTTGTGATAAACTTTCCGCATCGTGACAGTTGCGTTCATTTACGGCTATTACCGAAATATCTGCTGGACGCATAGGAACTTGTGTTTTAATTGGGGATTCTATATGGCGGCTTTGTTTTTGTAGAGGCTCCATTCTTTGAGTATATTCTTGCAAATGACGTTTGCGACCCAAAAAATTTGGATTTTTTTCACAGGCTAGGGTGTATGCAGATGGTTGACAGCTTGAATTTGATGAGGCAGAGATTTGTGCAGCTTGTGGGTAAAGCGTTTTTGCAGTTCCAGAACAAGACGTTCTAGGCGGCAGGGCCATAATACTAGTGTCTGGTGGTAATCTTTCCACAGCAGTTAATGTGTGTCTGTCTGAAGGTTTAGGTTCTGTTTTAATGACGCTTGTGTAAGGATTAGTTTCCAAAATAATTGGTCGACTTTGAGTGCTAGGAAGAGCATACCTAACATCCATATCCGCGTGCACCGCGGGTTTTGAAGCAGTTTCAATGACCAGTGAACTTTCAGAGTTCATCAAAGATTTATTATGATCTGCGTTGCATTCAATAGGTAAAGACCTCGACGCTGGAGTAGAATAAGACTTCGCAGGAGGAATGTGATGTGAAACAATCGATTCTGATTGAGGGTAATTAAGTGTAATCGGAATTGGCGGATGTTTCGGCGGTGTGTAATTATGCCTATCGTATGAATTTACTCTAGATGAAGGTAGTACAGGGCCGTTTGATGTTGACGGTTCCATTGCATGCAATGAAAAATTTGGAGTGAAATCGACGCGGGGCAATGTATAGTGACTATCTACATGGCTAGAGGAAGAACTGCTCGCTGCTGTACGATTTGATTGTTGATGTTGTTGTTGTTGGTATTTATATTCTGTTGAATCAGCCTTTGTTTTTACAGTGCGCATTGAGAGATCCAAAGGAGAGGAAGAAGTTGACGATGGTGTTGGCTTTTCATCCTCCTGTTTAATTATAATACCTCGACTTGTTTCAGGAATTCCTACGATTCCAGACGCTGGAACGCTGTGTGGAAGCATTACGAGTGATGTTAAAGATTTAACGGGTGACAACGTAGATAAATCATGTCTTAGAGGTTCACCACGAAGTACCGAAACTCTGTCGTCAGCTGGAGAATGTGTCAAATGTGGACCAGGCGCAGGTATAATAGGAACTCTACTAGGGGGGTTCATGGATACCGCAGGAGAATTTCGTAAAGCATCGACGTTGAGAGCTTTTTTAATAATCTTCATATTGAGTTCATCTTCAGAAGTAGCATTTCTTATGGCAAGGGTACGGTTAATAAGCTCCCGATAATTTGGTTTTTTTTGTTTGCTTTGAGATTTTGGAAGAGCACCGATTACGTTTGCGGGTGATATAGTTGTTTTTGCGGTAATAGGCTGATGCTGTTGTAAATGAATAGCTCTTTCGTAATTGTGATGTTGGGGACTAACAATAATCTCATGATTTCTTAATGCGGCAGATGTTTGATGTGGTGGTGTTTGTGCATAAGGAGGCAGAACATTATGTTGATGTATAGCTGATTGCGGTGGTGGAGGTCCAGTTTGGGAGGTCATGTAGTCATTGTGCTGCAATTGCGTTTGTGATGTTGTTGAGAGAAGAGAAGAAGGCGAAGGAGAAGCCGCTGTAGCAACAGCCGGGGATGGAGCGCTATGAAAGTTACTATCGTAATAATATCCTGTTTGTTGCTGACTGCGCTGACTTGGTGCTCTACTCGGCGGAGGAGTATTTTGATTAATCAAACTGTGTTTACCCGAAGTTATCGTGTCCGGTGTGGACAACTTAGCATATTTGGTGGGATAACAATGTGGCGATTCCACTCGATAATTGGGAGTGGTCGAACCTGCGGTATATGGTGACGAGGAATTTGAGAGAGAGGAGTTGTCTTTGCAATAGCTATCTGTAGTAGGTGGAGGTGTATTGTATGGATTGACATAAATATTACGTGCTGATTGCACAGTTTGCGGATGACTGACATAAGGTTCAATTTCTTCTCTTTTGACGTACTCAACTATAGTATTTTGGGCGCTGGCTGATGGAGGAGCCAATAGCACTGATGGCTGTGTTTTCGCACCAAGCACGGAAGACTGTTGTTGCATGTGTGGAGGAGGCGGTGCTAAAGAAGCTTTAGAGTACGGATAATGCAGGTGTGTTTGCTTATTTATGACGGGAGACATTTCTGGCGGATGTATTTTAGAGGTAGATTGACTTGCAGCAGGATAATAATTGACTGGATTTGTCCTTGAGTAAGACGTCGCCGAAGTCATTGATGACGTCGATTGTAAAGTGTATTGCGGTGATTCTCTTTGTGGTGGATTGCTATATTTATCCGAATGTTGTTGCACTATAAAAGAGTTCCCACTAGCGGGTTGTATATGTAAAGGACTTTCTCTTAGTTTAGCGTACTCTGATTGCTGAGGGGAGCCTCTGGTAAATTTGTCGGAACTAAATTGCGGCGTTGACATGTATAAATGATGATGAGGTGTATTTTGATCGTCAGGTGAAAAAATTTGCGGACATTTGCGAGCGTAGTTCGGACTTGGATGTTGATCCTTGGAAGAAGGTAAATTGCTAGGATTAATTACATGGTGATCGATAGGAAGAGTTCTGCCTGCAGGTAGAGCAGTGTTTAGATGATTTTGTTCGTGGTGGAGATGATGATGATATTGGGGTGGATGTTGGTGATTATCATAAAGAGGAGCGGTGGCGGCGGAAGCGCTAGGGTTGTATGAAACTTTTGCATTGGAGGAGTATTTCGGTTGTTCATAAATGCGTTCCTTATTGACAGAAGAATATAAGTTACTGTTTACGTTGGCCACGGAGGTTCCGCCAATCGTTCCAACGCGCGGTTGCACGCTTGTGGGCGCATTTGTCAGCAAGGTTGGCGGTGGCTGGTGATAAGGTACAGAGTGCGTTGATGGTAGAGAGCTAGTTTGACTTGACTGTGGTATTGGAGATGGCGGCGGTGGTTTGTAACTTTGCCCAAATGCATTGTCCACTACAGCAGATCTGCGACTCATAGTAATATCAATTTGAGGCTGTGCTCTCAAACGATGATGATCATCCGCAAATGGTGCAGCTGCGGCAGCTGTTGAATTATGTGACCAGTACGGTGCTCTATTACCACCACTTGTGCTATTGCCATCACTGTTAACCATGCTCGAAGGTTGCGTTTGTAAGATTTGTAGTCCATGTGGCTGTTGTAAAAACATCGGACTTTGTCGCAACGTTGTACGAGCTGGCGGAGCCAATGGCGGCTCATGTGCTACGCGATAATCTTCTCTCTGAGTATGTTCGTTTACAAGTGTTGTCGTTGTTCCCCAGGTATCATCAGCTGTGTTGCTACGACAGACATTGCACATAATATTGCTACCGCTACAACCGCAAGACTGTTTACGTGTACTACTGTTACTGCTATTGATTGCTCTAGTGTTATTCGCTGTTGCATAATATTGGCTATGTGATGTCATGTTTGGTATCTCTCGGCCATAATAAGCTGTCCGAGCACGGTTGTCATTGCTGCTCATAAAATCGTGATGTCGAGTTGGATCCATAATGCTGTAGAATTCTGTAATTGAGATAAAAGTGAAAAAAGCTTGTAAAAAACACGGGCGTCTCTTAATGCTAATAAATCTACATCTACTGTATCGTTTAAAAATTCTCTTTAGACAAGCTTTCGAAAGCTTAACTGCCATTGAACTTTTTGCATCTGCAGTAAAGCCTAAGGCTTTATTTAGGGATTTAATATTAAGTGGTTCCCGTCCATTACCATCGTAAGCTTCCAGGCTCCAGGCATTTAATAGGAATAATTGAAAGAAATTTCAGCTGTCAACTTAAATTTTAGGGATTCATCCGGAAAAAAGACGTGCTTTAAGACACAATATTTAAAAATTCGAATCAATTATGCTTGATTATGAAAACCATACATTAATTATGATTGATTTCGCTTTGAAACCTTAAATTATAAGGAATTTGAGGCGTAAGCTAGTTTTTAAGTGACATAGCGCTGCATCTTTAACATTGCATTCGATTGGGACGTTGCGAACAACATATGCATTTTTGTATTGCTTATCCTTGGAGTAATGCAATAATTAGAGGAGATATTCAAGAGAACGTTGAACGAACAGAGAGGGAGATCAAAAAGCCAAAAAAAAATTAATGGAGAAATAAAAGAAGTTACATGTAAGAATTATGCTGATAACTCGTTCTTAAGGATTGAGGATCATTCTGTAAATTTTCGGCATTTAGCTTCAATAAAACGTCACACGCAACTGGTAAAAGGGTGGCTTTATTGAAGTAAGAAAGTATCGGGAAGCGCGGTTGTAATAAAAACATATGTTATATCAATTGCTTGTATGGCGTATGACGAACTAAAAGGACAAAAATCTCCTATTCAAACTTTCCTTTTCCTCTGATGCTTTGTTGCTTTTCAAAACATACATCAAACTATTTACTGCATATATTATTGAATAGAAGTGCAATTTGTGACCACATCATCAACAACTATTTGTCGAGCCTCATTATACTTACGAGGTTTCAACGTATTTTGCCTAAAGAAGTGAAAAGTATGTATGTTTTTTACAAAAATTTCGTTCATTCATCGTTGCTTTTCCCTTTGCTCGGCTAATTTACAAATTCCGATTGAATTTAGGATTAAGGAGCGTTTTCAAGAAAAATTAAACCGAAAGTTAGATAAATTTAGCTTTTTTGTTTAACATGAAATGTTGAATACGAAATTCCCTCAATTGACTATTAACTGACACAATAAAACAATAAAAGGAAAAAAAAAACATTCCCAACAAACTAAAAACTCAATCACGGTATGCAAAAATTCAATATGAAAATTGAAAATTAGCCTTAACTGATTACGATCGGCATTTAATGACAATAGAGATTAGAGAGAGAGAGAGAGAGAGAGAGAGAGAGAGAGAGAGAGAGAGAGAGAGAGAGAGAGAGAGAGAGAGAGGGAGAGAGAGGGAGAGAGAGAGAGAGAGAGAGAGAGAGAGAGAGAGAGAGAGAGAGAGGGAGAGAGAGAGAGAGAGGGAGAGAGAGTGAATGATAGAGAAAGAGTTGGAGAAAACGGAAAAGATAACCCCAACACTGATGCATCAAATGCTTCGAAACATGCTTGTAAGCTTGGGAAAGCAAATCAGCTTAATTTTCGCTAGGAATATTCACACACTTTTCCTACGAAAATATGCGTACACTTATCTATACCATATATATATATATGTATATATATATCTTGGAGACAGTGCTAGTTCATATTAATGAATATTTATATAAATTAAAAATCGCATGTGATAAATAAAAAGCGCTATTGGGAAGGAGAGAGGAAATATCCCGAAAAAAAAAAAACGATGCTTGCATACAGATGTAAACAGAAACAACCACGCAAATAATATAAAACACCAGCTATCTGAGGTAATTGAACTTTATGCAAGGTCGCATTGATGTACGTCGCTCATTGTAAGAAAATAAGCAAAAAGCAAGCGAAAGATTATACTCGACTCGAACCGAATCTTCTGATACCCACCATTCCACCAGAATGTGATAAACCCTTATATGTAAATAAAATTTATATTTCGCTAAAACGGTGACACAATTTTTTGATCGTTGGAAATATCGACGATTAACTTTCATATTTTACATCGACTATAACAGACATTAAAATATTATTTGTATTGCAGTTATTATCGGTCATGTATGATATATTTATGATAACGTTTACACCTTATAAACAGGATAGGATTGTCGTTCTGGTACTCAGTTCAAATTTCATTTATCATAATATGAAATACATGGTGCGGCTCCTACTTTTATTTTCGCAATTTGTTTTTATTTCCAGACTACGACGATGGGCTACGAACTATATAATCATAAAATTGCAAATACAATAAATATATACTTGTTTGCAAAGATCGAAAAATGTTGAAATATTTGAGAATAATGAAGTATTTTGTACATAACATCATATAATTCCTTTTATAATTCCCATGTGGCTGTGCAATCTTCTCCAGTCTTTTATTGTTCGTAAATAAGTTGAAAAGAAGATTTTGGCAATTTTTTTCTTAAGCCTAATCCAAGTTTTTGCCTGCACATATGTAAACTTTGTCCAACTTTTTTAATTTAATTTATGAAAAAAGAAAAAAAAAAAATTCTCTTAACATTCTTTTAACATATTACTGGAACTTCCTAAAAAACAAATAAATATTTTACGGAATTTATTTAAAATGTTATGCGAGCCGATACTTGTGATACCACAGATGGCATTGCCCTCGCTTGGTGTGAATATAGTACAGATACTGCCTTTTCAAATATATATTTCTAGTTACTATGCTTATTACGGAAATGGTGTTATATAAGCCGCCGACTTGTTTGAACGGACTTTTTGTTTAATTCTGGGGGCAAAAAGACTATCATTAACATCTATTCATACCAATATATTCTTCAAAGGGTAGAAAGCTCCACGTATGAGTGTTTGCAAACATTCAAAAGTGAATTAATCGACGTCTACTATATCTGTGAAACAATGATTTCTGACTACAAGGACATCATGAAATGTATTGCAGAGAGATGAGACTTAGGTCTATGCATACAACCCGGAAACAACCGACCAATCTAACGAATATAGTGCGAAAGATGAACCAAGACCGAAAGACCGACAGTTTTATTCGATTATCGCTGTGTTGCACATTATAAATCTCTTCCACTAGTCCAAACTGCTGATAATGAATGTTAATGAAAGAACGAATACAGATTTTTTTTTCTTTTATAAACAAATCCACTTTGTCTTCTCGATCCCAGTACTATTTGTTTATAAGAGAACCTTTAATGTCCTGATGTCAAAGACACACATCTCGCAGTCACTGAAAATGTTGATGAAACTTTGCAACTTGTGGAGCAAGGCCAGCACGCAAGCAGTCAGGAAATACCAGACGCACTAAGCATCAATCACATGACAGTTTGGGAACATGCGAAAAGAGCAGTCTACAAAAAGAAGCTCGAAATCACGGAGACTTTCCAATATGACCCTTTACTATATTAAACCTCAAAAGCATGATTTTTTTTTTTTTTTAATTTAAAAAATCGTTTCTTATAGGAATGTGGTCAGAGGTTACGTAAAAACTAAATTAAAAAATCCAGGTCATAATATGAAGTATTTATTTTGAAAAGAAAAGAAAAAAAAGCGGTACGTAGACTTTTGGCAACAATATGCGCTTAATATTAAAATAATGTAAATGTAGACAAATGGTTATGTATTCGTATTATTTATTAGCGTACGAATTTTCACATTATCTATGAATGCAATACAGTAACGGAGTTGCAAGTTCTGTTGTAACACAAAGCATTCCAAATTCCATTTCATGCACTCAGTCTATGCAAATATTTTCCAACCTGGAAGTTTGCATCTCTTCCATCAGTCCGTATAACTTTTGGCGGGAGAAGCTGCATGAGACCTTGGTGTTTTTTTAGCTTCTATCTCCCTTTCCAGATTACTGGATCTTCCTCTTTTATATTCATTTGGACATATACCGTATTTCGCAAAAATCCGGGCAAATTTTCAAATGCAGCATCAAACATTGGTAGCTGACATGCCAACAGATGACAAGTCACTTTTTCAATTAGGTAAATCACTCCTTTATAGTAAACTCGAAAATATCTCTGCATGTAATAGACTTAACTTTATCACACTTAGCACACATTGATATGTCAAACAAAGATATAAAAGTAATGTTGAAATTCTTCTTTTCGCAGAATGATTTATTGTCAATGGTTATGAATCCGTTCGAATGCGCACATATTAGTGTTTTTGATGCAATTAAGTGGAGCTGGAATGTAGACAATTGGCAGCAATAGGCAATTAAGAGTTAAATATTAGTACTCAACAACAATTTTCTCCGATTCCCATAGAAAATTTTCAGCCAAACGTCTTAAGACATTAATCGAATACAAACTTTAGAACTCTAATATAAAGTAAACGTTGAAGGTAAAGCAAGTTATGTCTGCTACCGAATCTTTGGCTTTTTCTCTCGTACATATACACCTTATATATACACTATAGCGCATATTCACTTAAAAACACAACATTTTCTATGCTTTGCTTTCTGAGCATTTGAAACATTAATAAAACATGAATGGAATTTTTTCTCGAATCGAATACAAACTTTAGAATTCTAATATAAAATAAACGTTGAAAGTAAAGCAAGTTATGTTTGCTACCGAATCTTTGGCTTTTTTTTTTCGTACATATACACCTTATATATACACTATAGCGCATATTCACTTAAAAACACAACATTTTCTATGCTTTGCTCTCTGAGCATTTGAAACATTAATAAAACATGAATGGAATTTTTGCTTCTGTTAATTTACAGCGCTACTACTGTTATGGCAGCAAGCACCTTGGAGTCCTTGGAATTTTGAGATATTTTGTCAGTTAGTTAGTTGTCTCTGCTACTATGTGCTATTTTGAAATATTTCTTAGCAATTCTTGTCATTTAGTTCTCTCTGCGAATAGCTAACTAATAATAATAATTATCTGAAAGAAGAGTAGATATCTCCTAGCATTTTTAACAGGTGTAATGTTGGGGACCAGTTAAAAAAAAAAAAGTCTTCTTTCAAAATCGTGATTAAACAAAGAAAAGCGTTAGCCAAAAATATGTTATTCTTCGTTTTATGGTTATTTGAAGTAAACTACAAGAATTTTTATTTTTTTCCCATATGGGTTCACCAACGTGCTGCCTGGAAGTACAAATCTACAAAAAAATCCCCTGGAGTGTCTGTGCTTTACTGACAGCTAACAATAATATAAACGAAATAAGGAAACTTTGCAAAAAACGTATATATATATTATATATATATATATGTATATATAGATAGATAGATAGATATATATATGCATATGCAGTAATCTTATAAATAGAACAACAGGTCATTTAAAAGGGGCAAATAGAGAACACACGATGACGCCACATCCAAACGGGGAAAAAATTAAACATTTTTACAATAACTTTAATTTTATTTAAACGTGAATTGTTTAAAGTTTAAGTTTCATGTGGAAAAAGCGATTTTTTGCTTCCTGCTATTTAATATTTTTAAGCATAATTTATAAGTTATAGAAAGCACTTAACGTTAAGCTATTCTCACTAAAAGCAACTTTATAATAATAATAATAAGTGAAAAGATGGCACTGATCGACTTTCCAACACTGTCATCTGTGTGTGTGACGTCACGTATAATAAAGATAAATAGGTTCATCTTGATTACCCAGAAAGATCGTAATAAACACTACAGCGGGCTGAGAATCAAACAGTGATTTCCACTCCATTTGAAACCATCATCTTAAAGCATCATCCGACAGTATACGTCAATCCCCACTAGTATTCACTCTATTTTGTGCACTTCGACAAGCTTTGAATAAATGGATTGAGTTCATTGAATCATTACAGATGATAAATATATGATATCCTACGATTTCTAAATGCAAGTCAGAGAAATGATTAGCATGGATGAAAAACTAAAGACCAAGTTGATTTTCCTGGAAAGTGGACTAAATTGATCAAAGCACTCGTCTCTAATGCAACATAAACTGAGCGAACCTCTGATTTGTGGCTTGTTTTGTTTACTCCGCACAAACGGAAAA
Organism: Glossina pallidipes; assembly: GCA_000688715.1. NCBI lineage: Eukaryota > Metazoa > Arthropoda > Insecta > Diptera > Glossinidae > Glossina > Glossina pallidipes. The sequence continues at coordinate 2,989,263 of KK499768.1, forward strand.
CATCGCCTCCGTCGTCTTATTGCTGGAGATAAAAAAATGATGGTGATGGCTCTAGCCAACTAAGTCGTAACTGAATATAATTTTCAACAAGTATTCTAATTCAATTCGGTCGGGATCGAATCTTTTATACTCATCACCGTTTGTTACAAAAAAAGACAAAAGCAGTGAAAGAACAAAATTCCCATGCTCTATAACAGTGGAGTGGACGCTGTTGGTTTTTTCTATTTTCAAAATAAAGGTTTTGTCATATAGACATTTGAGCGTTGTAGGCGTGTCCTTTGAAAAGTTTAGGTCAATTCTAAATACTTTCGCAAATTTCTAGGCGATAACTTCATTTTCGCTAACGGGAGAATGTTTAGCACAAATACTACACAGTTGGGCAGGACAGACAGATGGACAGACGACCAGGCGGACATGTTTAGGTACATATGAAATTTCGAAATGGGCAAGAATTTATATACTTTGAGGAGTTTTTGAAGCTTGTTTCTGTGCGTTATAAAGTTATTGAAAAAATAATTAAATGTTGATACATTATAATATTGGGTACACGTGGTCAATTTTTTCCATTTGTGAGCACAGATAATACAGCATCGCCGATAGAGTATGCGTTCAAATTTTTGTACATTTATCTGCTATAGTTTGCGAATAATGAGCAAAAAACCAATTTTTCATTCTCCTTGAAAAACACTGATGTTCTTCGTTTACGTGGTGCTGTGGGCATGCCCTTAGACCGATTTGGCCCATGTATAATAACACCTTGCGTGCAAGAAGCTCAAATGTTTCTTCCAAATTTAAAGTCACTAGCTCCATTTTTGGGGCCAGGAGAATGTTTACAACAAACATTAGACAGACGGACAGACGAACACGCTTAAATCGATTTAGAATTTGATGCTTATCACAAAAATTTATACTTTGTAGGGTCGCTGATGCTTCGTTCTGGGCGTTGTAAACGATTTGACAAAATGAATACACCCATCATTCCATAACCAATTTAAACGCATATTCTATCGGCGATGCTGTATTATCTGTGCTCACAAATTGAGAAAATTGACCACGCGTACCCAATATTATAATGTATCAACATTTAATTATTTTTTCAATAACTTTACAACGCACAGAAACAAGCTTCAAAAACTCCTCAAAGTATATAAATTCTTGCCCATTTCGAAATTTCAAATGTACCTAAACATGTCCGCCTATTCATCTGTCCATCTCCCTGTCTTACCCAACTGTGTACTATTTGTGGTAAACATTCTCCCGTTAGCGAAATGAAGACAAATTTGCAAAAGTATTCAGAATTGGCCTAAACTTTTCAAAGGACACGCCTAGAACGCTCACATGCCTCTAAGACAAAAGCTTTTATTTTGAAAAGAGAAAAAATCAGCAGCGCCCACTCCACTGTTATAGAGCGTGAAAATTTTGTTCTTTCACTTCTTTTGTCTTTTTTGGAGTGAACGGTGATGAGTATAAAAGATTCGGTCTCGACCGAATTGAATTTTCTTACTTGTTTTTTTGTTTTTTTTATTTTGGATAATGTTACGCTTCAGGTATGTGTTACGTTGAGTGTACATGTTTATATCATGCTTGCGCATCTAATACTTGAGAGCTGTGTATTTATATTACGTCATGGTGCTGATTTTCTATATATTTTTAGTTGGATATACTTTCTTGACTTCCCATATACACCCAACTCTTTTTTCGCGTAGTCTCTTTTTTCCGGTTTTGAATTAGCCCGGTTCAAGAATCAGAAAAATTATACTTTTTTGCACGAATTTTTTGTTCTAGCTTCTGTTTTAACTTGTACTTGAACTTAAACGCAGCATTTTGTTATGTTCGAGTGTTCAGTTCGTACAAAGTAATAAATCATTTCAATAAAGTTGTAAAAATTGATATTCATTTTATTTATTTATTTGTTTATTTATTTACACATGCAGCCGAGTAAATCTTATTCTAATTATTATTTAAAACTAATACAAAGTAAATAAAGACAAGCAAAGAAAAAAAAAAATAAATACAAATCATGAAGAAAGTATGAAAAGAGAAGAATAAAATTCATATATAAATAAATAAGAGAGAAAAAGTAAAAGAAAAGAAGAGTATGTGCACATAGAGCACAGACATACACCCACAGCCAGTGTTCAGTATGGATCCGAGTTGTGAGTGCACCTCTAAGCCATGGCACACATGCAAAAGCTTGGCAATCGATAACAGTAAACAACACTAGTTAAGTTTCGAATCATAGCAAGATGTTAAGATTGCAAGTTAGTTGAATCGCGCCTATTAACGATAGTTATTTTGATACAATTTAAAGAGTCCGATATTGAGATTAAGTGGGAGATATCACTTAAGTTTCTGCAAAAGACTCCGCAAATTAAGAAGGCACAAAGACAAGCGGTTCCAACCCAAATTCCTAAGGGCAAAGAGCAAGGATTGCTTTCGAACGGATTCTATTGAGACCACACAACAGAGTCATACTCAAGTATTGGGTCTGACTAAGCTCATGTATAGCCTTTTTGTAATGTAAAGTACCTTCAGCTCTTTGGACCAACTCCTGATGAAAGCAAGCGCGGACCTAGCTTTACTTAAACAGATCTCAACGTGCAAATTAAAACGTAATTTTTGGTCTAACAAAAAAAAAAAGGCCTAAGACGACGAACGAATCAACGTTTTCCAACTTGTGTGAATCCCTGATACACTCAGTACTGAATGATTTCCTTCTTAAGAAAGAAAGCTTCTTCCATTTTTTTAGGTTTAATTTCACAAAATTTAACGAGCGCCATCTAACCAAATTATTTAAGTCAATTTGAAGCTGATACAATTGCGATTTCAAGGAGACGGAAGAAAACGGTTCAACATCGTTAGCGTATGTTAAGATCTGGCTGGATTTGATTACCGAGGAGAGATCATTAATGTATAAATTAAATAAAAGGGGTCCTAGGTGGCTGTCTTGAGGAACGCCGGATGTCATGGGAAATTAAACAGAACCTTGAATGATCTGCTATGCAGATACGTAGAAAGGGAAGTTAAAGGTATAGACAGATCTTGAAGATCAATAAATTATAGTTAAGTAAGTCAAACGCTTTCCTAAAATCAGTATATACGACATTCGTGCGAGAGACACTAGAAAAAGCCTTGAAAACACGGCAAGTAAACTCGAAGAGATTCGTAATAGAGGATATTCTTTTCCGAAAGCCATGTTAGAATGGAGAAATATAAGATAGCGAAAGGTAAATGGTGAGTAACAATTTGTTTAAGCAATTTAGGCGAGATACTCAACTTGGCAATGCCTCTATAGTTCTCAACATAATGCCTGTTCCCCTTTTCGTGAAGCGAAATAAGGTAGCTACTCCTCCATCATAGCGGGAAATACCTCATTTCACAGACTGGTTAAAAATGTTTAAAGTAATATCACATAGCTCGTGTCAGACCATGATTTGAGTATACATGATGGATTGCCATCTGTTCCACTCGTACAACTATATTTTAGAGACTTTAAACCATGTGAAAATTTGCTTAAATGATTTTTCATTCCCTACACCACTTGTGGTGCAGTGTATTAAGTCTGCACGGACGTATACACGGACACGTTCAGAATCATTTTCTGAACCGATCTAAGCCTGCCTGTTCATGTAAATTTGTGTTTAGGCTACAGGCCATAATTTTTAAGAAGTTTTGAGGAAATTTGGACGTGTCTTGACTCAAAGACGAACGCTATTGCCCCACATTGAAAGGTCGTTATATCGAAAAAAATGCAATTTTAAAAATTTCTCGATAAAAGTGGCTAAGCAATAGTATTGCGGCATTCTAAATTGATGTGGAAACTTTGGATCGGCTGGAGCAATTTTTTGAACCCCCTCCCATATAACGAAAACCGACATTCATATGACAAAAAGGTCTAATTTCAATGCGTCATAATGAAAAGCAGGTCATAATAGTAATGTAAGATAAAGAAAATTAACTGTATCAAGTATGAACCATCGTAGTCTATTTTTTGAATCCTACGTTATATAAGGATTTTCACGAAAGTCGATCCTTTGCAGAACAAAAAAGGTCTAAATTCTAATATATTATGATGAAATTCGATCCATAATAGTAATTTGATATAAAAATTAAATCTAAAAAATTTGGAACAAGTACGTCTCTACTTTTGCATTCTATGCAAGAGAATTTTCAGGAAAATTTTGGTCTTTTTGAGGCAGAAAAGTGTAAGTTTTAATATTTTATGATGAAATTTGATATAAAAGTTATCCCAATTTTTGAACTTCTAGGGCACAACCATTCTTACGGACAGTAAGCGATTATTTGCAAGGCGATCTAATTTTTAATATTCAGGCCTATGAGAGTCAGTTCACATAAAAACGGGGAATAAATTTTGCGTTCTATGATAACAGTAAACATTGTCTTAGGCATTGTGGTGTAGGGTATTTAATAGTCGGGCTAGATCGAATGTTTTCACTTGTTTTTGTAATAAAAATGAATTGCTTTTGTTTCATAAATACATAGCATGGATTTCATTATTACTCTTTTCGCAAGGTTTTTGGCGAAAAAATGTAGAGTTTTTTCAAGTTGTGGAACATACGCCCATATTTACCATATGAGTCAAGCAAGAATTTTGTACACGATTTTTCGCACTGTTTTCTGAGGAACATATCTACAGTGTAAAAAAGGTTGGGTGTATATCGCAAAACAAAACAAAACAACAACAAACAACAAAATAAACAAAAAAAGGACAAATGAAGAATATTAAGCCGTTGATGATCTCTTTTTCTACACATTAACTGTGGGGGGGGGGGGGGGAAATACATTTTGTCATTATGTTTGCAACACTGAAAAAGAAGCTTCAGAGCCCCTTTAATGCAAGTTATGAATTGATTTAGCCATTTCTCTTCACCTATGTGTGTGTGTGTGTGGATATGTGTTATTGACACTCTTTCGATTGGAAAAATTAACTCATTTATCTCAAATTTGAAAGGAAGATTAGAATTTCTTGCACACAGATCGGTACTGCAAATGGCCTAAATCGACCATAGAACACGCCCACAGTGAACTATGTATTGAAAACAAAAATTTTTGGATTTTTGCTTATTATTCATAAGTTATGAAGGATTTTACTAATCATGTTTTAAAAAAAATATTGAAAAAAGTCCACCACGCGCATAAACGATCTAACTGATCAAATTGTCATTCACTTTACTTCACTTTTTCCATTTTTTGGAAGTTTTCTACTGATTACCCACTCATAACGTAAAAACGAAAGAATATCAACAAGTAAGAAAATTAAATTCGGTCGGGACTGAATCTTTTATACCCAACACTGATATCCTAAAAAAGGCAAAAGAACAAAATTTCCATGCTCTATAACAGAGGAGCGGGCGCTGCTGGTTTTTTCTATTTTCAAAATAAAAGTTTTTGTCATATAGGCATTTGAGCGTTGTAGGCGTGTCCTTTGTCAATTCTCAATACTTTCGCAAATTTGTAGGCGATGTCTTCATTTTCGCTAACGAAAGAATGTTTACCACAAATACTACACAGTTGGGCAAGACAGATAGATGGACAGACGACCAGGCGGACATGTTTAGGTACATATGAAATTTCGAAATGGGCAAGAATTTATATACTTTGAGAAGTTTTTGAAGCTTGTTTCTGTGCGTTATAAAGTTATTGAAAATTATATGAAATATAATATTGGGTACGCGTGGTCAATTTTTTCAATTTGTGAGCACAGGTAATACAGCGTCGCCGACAGAATATGCGTTCAAATTTTTGTACATTTATCTGCTATAGTTTGCGAGTAATGAGCAAAAAACCAATTTTCATTCTCTTTGAAAAACACAGATGTTCTCAGTTTAGGTGGTGAGGTGGGCATGCCCTTAGACCGATTGGCCCATTTATAATAACACCTTGCGTGCAAGAAGCTCAAATGTTTCTTCCAAATTTAAAGTCGACAGCTCCATTTGTGGGGCCAGGAGAATGTTTACAACAAACATTAGACAGACGGACAGACGAACACGCTTAAATCGATTTAAAATTTGATGCTGATCAAAAATATTTATACTTTGAAGGGTCCCAGATGCTTCGTTCTGGGCGTTGCAAACGTTTTGACAAAATGAACAGACCGCCCAGCCTTTTGTGATGATTATAAAAATTATTCTGTATATTCTACACATGACGATGCATTGTGTGTTTGATTAGAAGAAATTCATGTAGAATTTCTTAAACTCCTTAATAATGATCGGGTAATAAAAATTAAGCAAACTTAAATTGGTATTGGTGCGATAGCATGAATGGTAGTAGATATAGAAGATTCCCCTGCAGGCGAATATAACTTTTTTACTCCCTCCGTCTTTTTTTTTTTTTTTGCAAGTGTCAGTATAACAGATTAATGCGCCGCAGATCGAATACAAATTTTTTCTTTTTTACTACTTTTTTTTTTTTTTTTTTTTTTTTGATTAGTGCGAACATCGTGTTATGAGAGCGATTATTTTAAAAAGGCCATAAAAGTTGTAAACTTTTACGATCCATCAATCGGAATTATGCGTTCAAGGAACGAATATAATGGTGGCCCATAGAGTTTCGGAAAAATGGTGTAAACGTCGTTTACCTTCTTGTCCTATAAAAGCTTTATGAGAATCCTGTTAGTATGTGCAGTCCAAAAAATATACCAACGCGGTCTATGTCGCCTATTGTTACATATTCTATCATATTAATAATAAATTGCCGTCAGAAAATATGAAAAGCGGGAGCCATTTATGCCATACCATGGTTTGCTTATCGTAATAATGATGTTGCAAGAGGGCGTTCAAAAAATTCTCTCACCAGATCCATATTTTTCACTTCAATTTTGTATTGCCGAAGTATCATTGCTCAGCAATTTTTGCGGAGAAATTTTGATTTTATTTTCATATATGTAGCAAAACAAGTCGTTCGAAATAAATTATTGTGTTATATGGAATGGTCCTAAAAAGTGTGCGGCCCTTGTCATTTTTAATAGGGTTCGCTCTTGGTTCAAAACAGTATCTCGAATCGAATTACAGTCTGTAGGCTGGACAGACGTCAGACGGCAAATAGGCGGACAGATAGACTTAAATCGATATAGAATTATTTCGATTGGTTCAATAAAAGATGAGTCTATCTTGAATGCTTCAATGCTTAATAGACTAAGCGGTTCCAAGCGGTGTAGGGTATAACAAGGAATGAAACAACCCACTTCTAAACTTTTGAGCTCATAATTTACACAGGACAGTTATAATTATCAGTTATTCGTAATAGCAAGTTTTTCTCAATTTCAATCTGGCAAGGGAGAGAAGCAATAATTGGAGACCAAGTTTGTTCTTCTAAGCAAAGTGATACAGCCGGACAGGGAGGCAGGGCGGCATAGATATACGAACTTCCTATGCCTGTTCTCTCTCTATCTTATTGGTATGAAATTTATCTGAAAATTTTTACATGAACATTCGCTTCAACTTCGATTTTACTGACTTTTCAACTTAACGTATGGGAGAATGAATTTATGACTTACGTAAAATCTCTCTCTCTCTCTCTCTCTCGCTCTCTAAGCAAAAACGAAGCTCTAAAATTATAAGGCTGGAATTTAGAAAAAGGGGAAAGTTTGTTAAATAATTATGCGCGGATCCATGAATTGAAGGATTTGATCGAGACCATAGTTAAATTCGCTTGTGGTTAGAGCCAGCGCCTTACAAACACTTGCGTGCGAACGGCATCAATAAGAAATAGTTCTTCGATCGAAAATGGGGCACATAGCCGTTTGTGAACATCGCCTTCCGTTTATCATATGTTCATTTGATAGTTTTCGGTACTCATTTGCTGAACTTCTCTTACTTTGCACAATTTTATTGAAATTTTTATATATAGCAGACGATATGTATGCTATAGGTATCCATATACTTTTCCCTCTATATGAACAACTAACTCTTGTATATGCTATGAAAGCAGACGTAGATGTCTATACACATATTTAGCTTAAGTATATTTGTAAGCTTCTATCGATAGTGATATTCTAGGTTACCAGCTGGCTGAGTAACTTGCTTAGCCAGCCGCACTCGGTTGCTTGCTTGCTTGCTTGCTTTATTGTCTGCTTTTGCTTAGCTACTTCGTTGTATAACTGAATAATTGAGTAACTGATTGCCTGACTAACTGACTGACTGACTAACCGCCTTGCCCGCCTGATTGCTAGTCTGCCTTAATGACTGTTTAGTCGAATATGTTCTCGTTTGTGCGCTTTTGTCACATGTTTGACCAACTTTGCAATTTCGTTTAACATGGTTTCAAAACAAGACGTGCGGTGTGTGTATAATTGTGAATGGCCGTGTGTTAGTGTGTTCTATTTTAAGCACTTCACATATCGCATATTTTTTTCTATTAATGTTGTTGTCATTGTTATTGCTTTATTTTTATTTTTATTTTTATTTTTATATTAAAATAAATTTCTGGAGAAAGTTCATTAAATTACAAAAGTATTTAAATTAATTCACTTATTTATACACATTATGCTACGCCATCGGCATTTTTCAATTGCCTTACTTGCAACGTAAAACGATATAAAGTAGAAAAAAGCTACAAATTTTCAATATATAAAATGTGCCGATATAGTGTTAATTAATTAATTAATCAAATAAATGTTGAGTAGAATTTTTTGATTTTTATTTCTTACGGGACTAACAGTGTCTTGACAACAAGGGCTTGGGGGGCGTGAAGATAGATGCGATATATATATATATATATATATATTTTGAGTTACCATACCCTCTGGGAATAATCAGATGTTGCGATTGCCTTCTTGGGAATAAAAAATTGTTCCCTTTTCTCTTAAAATATAATTAGCTTTCGCATATGCCGCGGTGCTAGTAAATCATTTTAAGGGATAAAAGCAAAAAAGCAAAGGAAATTCTTCTCTAACTATATAGAGCCATTATAAGAAGCATAATAAAAAAAAATAACTATATTAATGATCCGCGAACTGTCACGTTGCGAATTTCGTAGGCCATCCATGCTTCATTGACGATTAAGACGATACCGAATTTAGTGCATCGAAGTCGAGAAGTTCTTATTGAAAATATTGAATATTAGAGAGCGGAATTTTTTTTTTTTTTTTGATTTTTTTAAAACAATTCTTGACTCATTTTCCTTCGCAATAAACACTGTTCACTTACTCCCGACAATTAGTTAGATTAGTTTTAAGCAATGGCAATTAAATCTTCTAGATAAGTATTTTAGAAAAACTTTCAGTCAGATTTCGTCCTGCAATTTTAAATATTTAAAAAAAAAAATATATATATAAATATTTTAAAAAGTTTATTTAAAAAAAAAAAAAAATCATGTGTAACTATGACAATATGGAAGCGGTTCACCTTGAAACTTTCCTGCAACAACACGCAGCAAAAATATAATTTACATGCTGTGTTCTCTTAACGCTTGAATCGCTTAACCGAATTGCATGATTATTGCAAAAAAAACTTACATAATATTTAACATTTTTGATTCGTTCAATCAATTAAATTAATTAAAAGAGAAGTTCAAAGCCAAACGCGGGACAAACAAAAATTTAATCACTCGGATATGCATATACGCAAAGACTCGCATTATAATTTTAAGACTCGAAATTGAACAAATCGCGGCAAAATTGAATTAGGACTTCGGACGCATCTGATTAATGATTGATGATCGTGAACACCTCCTACCTTACCTCCGCGAAGCAATATGATGAAACAGCCAGTATATTTTCAATTGGCGATCGGAAAGGATTAGATGGAGTTGACGCGATCCCAGGTGTATGGGTTACTTTCGATCTGTTTGTAACCAGTTCTTCGTTTTCGTATAAAATATGAGTCGAGTTTCAGTTTTTTCACTTAATTGTTGCGACTCTTACGAATCTTACGACGCCCCAAATTATATACATACATACATATTTTTATTATATGTATACATCAGGTGTTTGCAAAAGTTGTGTTCACTTTTTCAGTTGAGATAGGCATTTATTGCGGAAAATTGGCACAAAATATATATGAATTAAAATAGTTTCCATCATTTTGCAAAACGTTTTAAAATATCTTTGGCAACATGGCGATATCATGTCGAAAGAACTGATATTGGTTTGGGAGCGATTCACCCATCGACCCGTTTTCGCACTTCTTCAACTTTGCCTGAGCTGTGCGTCAGGCAAGCCATGTCGCACCGATTTGAACAAGTGGCAATAAGGAAGTGTCATGCCTAGTGCGTACGCTGGGTGTGGCAGAACTTTCCATTTGGGCTGCATCAGCTCTATACAAATACAATTTGAAAGATGTGCGATGATATTGGACATTAGATTTGTACGATACGATCCACGCACATGACCAGCATGTCGAAGGAAGGGAATTTATATCTTGCGATCAAGCATGATGTAGAAGCCAGTGAGCCAGCAGCGTATTAAACGATTCGACCAAAGTCAAATATAATTTCTATCTTGTTGATAAAAGAAAAAAAAAAAAACAAGTAAAAAAGTTATGTTCGGATGGGGCCGAATGTCGAATATTCACCCACCATGCCCCATGCTTTTATTTATTGTTATCAAAACGTGAATGGTATAAAATTTAACCTCATCTTCGTTCTATTCTTTACTAAAAAGTATTGTTAAGAAAATGTAGTCTAACACACCGTGACGTCCACCATTATTAAGTTAGAATTAACGCACTTAGCTTGTTGCCTTCTACTTTCCAAGTCTTTTTATTTGACACCAACCAACGATATCAACGGTATCGTAAAGAAAAAATTAATCCACTACGTCGAGACGTCCGCCATAATTAATTTCGAATTAACGCATCTGCACGCAGATAATTTCATCTTCATTTGTCATCAATGCACAAAAACCCAAAAAATAAAAATGTGAAAAATTGATCACTTGTCACTTTGTGCGCATTTTTTCCCGTTTTGGCAAATAGATACTAAAGTTTTTCGTATGTAAAGTAGATGTGCGGAAAATTTAAGAGATTCCATCTTTTATAACTTGTGCTCTCGACCAACTTGGCCCATTTCCATTAGCAACCTGCCTGCAAAGTCTTCCAAAGTTTTTGCTAATTTTGAGTCGATATCTTAACTTCTGCGACCAGAGGAGTGTCAACAACACAAAACGCGCAGATAGACCGACAGACGGACAGATATGGCTTAATCATACATATATATATTATAGAGTCCTTGAAGCTTCCTTTTGGATGTTGCAAGCATTATGACAAAATGAGTGTACCCTCTATCCTTCAGTAGTGGGTATAAATAAAAAAAAAATATACTGCTTACAGCTTACGCGAACACTGGACACAGGTAGGTTGAAGTAGTAGGTAAGCTACAAATAAAATATGTCTTAAATTACTGCCGATATTTATTTGTTGGGTACCTAAGAATTCGGTCTAAGCTAAAAATTTTTTCTCTCTTGTTTATGACTTACGTTTAATTAATGAGTGCTTCTCTGCTAAAAAAAAAAAAAAAAAAAAAAAAAA
>KK499768.1:3001136-3012118 GCA_000688715.1 Glossina pallidipes
TGGGGCCAGGAGAATGTTTACAACAAACATTAGACAGACGGACAGACGAACACGCTTAAATCGATTTAAAATTTGATGCTGATCAAAAATATTTATACTTTGAAGGGTCCCAGATGCTTCGTTCTGGGCGTTGCAAACGTTTTGACAAAATGAACAGACCGCCCAGCCTTTTGTGATGATTATAAAAATTATTCTGTATATTCTACACATGACGATGCATTGTGTGTTTGATTAGAAGAAATTCATGTAGAATTTCTTAAACTCCTTAATAATGATCGGGTAATAAAAATTAAGCAAACTTAAATTGGTATTGGTGCGATAGCATGAATGGTAGTAGATATAGAAGATTCCCCTGCAGGCGAATATAACTTTTTTACTCCCTCCGTCTTTTTTTTTTTTTTTGCAAGTGTCAGTATAACAGATTAATGCGCCGCAGATCGAATACAAATTTTTTCTTATTTACTACTTTTTTTTTTTTTTTTTTTTTTTTTTTTAGTGCGAACATCGTGTTATGAGAGCGATTATTTTAAAAAGGCCATAAAAGTTGTAAACTTTTACGATCCATCAATCGGAATTATGCGTTCAAGGAACGAATATAATGGTGGCCCATAGAGTTTCGGAAAAATGGTGTAAACGTCGTTTACCTTCTTGTCCTATAAAAGCTTTATGAGAATCCTGTTAGTATGTGCAGTCCAAAAAATATACCAACGCGGTCTATGTCGCCTATTGTTACATATTCTATCATATTAATAATAAATTGCCGTCAGAAAATATGAAAAGCGGGAGCCATTTATGCCATACCATGGTTTGCTTATCGTAATAATGATGTTGCAAGAGGGCGTTCAAAAAATTCTCTCACCAGATCCATATTTTTCACTTCAATTTTGTATTGCCGAAGTATCATTGCTCAGCAATTTTTGCGGAGAAATTTTGATTTTATTTTCATATATGTAGCAAAACAAGTCGTTCGAAATAAATTATTGTGTTATATGGAATGGTCCTAAAAAGTGTGCGGCCCTTGTCATTTTTAATAGGGTTCGCTCTTGGTTCAAAACAGTATCTCGAATCGAATTACAGTCTGTAGGCTGGACAGACGTCAGACGGCAAATAATCGGACAGATAGACTTAAATCGATATAGAATTATTTCGATTGGTTCAATAAAAGATGAGTCTATCTTGAATGCTTCAATGCTTAATAGACTAAGCGGTTCCAAGCGGTGTAGGGTATAACAAGGAATGAAACAACCCACTTCTAAACTTTTGAGCTCATAATTTACACAGGACAGTCATAATTATCAGTTATTCGTAATAGCAAGTTTTTCTCAATTTCAATCTGGCAAGGGAGAGAAGCAATAATTGGAGACCAAGTTTGTTCTTCTAAGCAAAGTGATACAGCCGGACAGGGAGGCAGGGCGGCATAGATATACGAACTTCCTATGCCTGTTCTCTCTCTATCTTATTGGTATGAAATTTATCTGAAAATTTTTACATGAACATTCGCTTCAACTTCGATTTTACTGACTTTTCAACTTAACGTATGGGAGAATGAATTTATGACTTACGTAAAATCTCTCTCTCTCTCTCTCTCTCGCTCTCTAAGCAAAAACGAAGCTCTAAAATTATAAGGCTGGAATTTAGAAAAAGGGGAAAGTTTGTTAAATAATTATGCGCGGATCCATGAATTGAAGGATTTGATCGAGACCATAGTTAAATTCGCTTGTGGTTAGAGCCAGCGCCTTACAAACACTTGCGTGCGAACGGCATCAATAAGAAATAGTTCTTCGATCGAAAATGGGGCACATAGCCGTTTGTGAACATCGCCTTCCGTTTATCATATGTTCATTTGATAGTTTTCGGCACTCATTTGCTGAACTTCTCTTACTTTGCACAATTTTATTGAAATTTTTATATATAGCAGACGATATGTATGCTATAGGTGTCCATATACTTTTCCCTCTATATGAACAACTAACTCTTGTATATGCTATGAAAGCAGACGTAGATGTCTATACACATATTTAGCTTAAGTATATTTGTAAGCTTCTATCGATAGTGATATTCTAGGTTACCAGCTGGCTGAGTAACTTGCTTAGCCAGCCGCACTCGGTTGCTTGCTTGCTTGCTTGCTTTATTGTCTGCTTTTGCTTAGCTACTTCGTTGTATAACTGAATAATTGAGTAACTGATTGCCTGACTAACTGACTGACTGACTAACCGCCTTGCCCGCCTGATTGCTAGTCTGCCTTAATGACTGTTTAGTCGAATATGTTCTCGTTTGTGCGCTTTTGTCACATGTTTGACCAACTTTGCAATTTCGTTTAACATGGTTTCAAAACAAGACGTGCGGTGTGTGTATAATTGTGAATGGCCGTGTGTTAGTGTGTTCTATTTTAAGCACTTCACATATCGCATATTTTTTTCTATTAATGTTGTTGTCATTGTTATTGCTTTATTTTTATTTTTATTTTTATTTTTATATTAAAATAAATTTCTGGAGAAAGTTCATTAAATTACAAAAGTATTTAAATTAATTCACTTATTTATACACATTATGCTACGCCATCGGCATTTTTCAATTGCCTTACTTGCAACGTAAAACGATATAAAGTAGAAAAAAGCTACAAATTTTCAATATATAAAATGTGCCGATATAGTGTTAATTAATTAATTAATCAAATAAATGTTGAGTAGAATTTTTTGATTTTTATTTCTTACGGGACTAACAGTGTCTTGACAACAAGGGCTTGGGGGGCGTGAAGATAGATGCGATATATATATATATATATATATATTTTGAGTTACCATACCCTCTGGGAATAATCAGATGTTGCGATTGCCTTCTTGGGAATAAAAAATTGTTCCCTTTTCTCTTAAAATATAATTAGCTTTCGCATATGCCGCGGTGCTAGTAAATCATTTTAAGGGATAAAAGCAAAAAAGCAAAGGAAATTCTTCTCTAACTATATAGAGCCATTATAAGAAGCATAATAAAAAAAAATAACTATATTAATGATCCGCGAACTGTCACGTTGCGAATTTCGTAGGCCATCCATGCTTCATTGACGATTAAGACGATACCGAATTTAGTGCATCGAAGTCGAGAAGTTCTTATTGAAAATATTGAATATTAGAGAGCGGAATTTTTTTTTTTTTTTTGATTTTTTTAAAACAATTCTTGACTCATTTTCCTTCGCAATAAACACTGTTCACTTACTCCCGACAATTAGTTAGATTAGTTTTAAGCAATGGCAATTAAATCTTCTAGATAAGTATTTTAGAAAAACTTTCAGTCAGATTTCGTCCTGCAATTTTAAATATTTAAAAAAAAAAATATATATATAAATATTTTAAAAAGTTTATTTAAAAAAAAAAAAAAATCATGTGTAACTATGACAATATGGAAGCGGTTCACCTTGAAACTTTCCTGCAACAACACGCAGCAAAAATATAATTTACATGCTGTGTTCTCTTAACGCTTGAATCGCTTAACCGAATTGCATGATTATTGCAAAAAAAACTTACATAATATTTAACATTTTTGATTCGTTCAATCAATTAAATTAATTAAAAGAGAAGTTCAAAGCCAAACGCGGGACAAACAAAAATTTAATCACTCGGATATGCATATACGCAAAGACTCGCATTATAATTTTAAGACTCGAAATTGAACAAATCGCGGCAAAATTGAATTAGGACTTCGGACGCATCTGATTAATGATTGATGATCGTGAACACCTCCTACCTTACCTCCGCGAAGCAATATGATGAAACAGCCAGTATATTTTCAATTGGCGATCGGAAAGGATTAGATGGAGTTGACGCGATCCCAGGTGTATGGGTTACTTTCGATCTGTTTGTAACCAGTTCTTCGTTTTCGTATAAAATATGAGTCGAGTTTCAGTTTTTTCACTTAATTGTTGCGACTCTTACGAATCTTACGACGCCCCAAATTATATACATACATACATATTTTTATTATATGTATACATCAGGTGTTTGCAAAAGTTGTGTTCACTTTTTCAGTTGAGATAGGCATTTATTGCGGAAAATTGGCACAAAATATATATGAATTAAAATAGTTTCCATCATTTTGCAAAACGTTTTAAAATATCTTTGGCAACATGGCGATATCATGTCGAAAGAACTGATATTGGTTTGGGAGCGATTCACCCATCGACCCGTTTTCGCACTTCTTCAACTTTGCCTGAGCTGTGCGTCAGGCAAGCCATGTCGCACCGATTTGAACAAGTGGCAATAAGGAAGTGTCATGCCTAGTGCGTACGCTGGGTGTGGCAGAACTTTCCATTTGGGCTGCATCAGCTCTATACAAATACAATTTGAAAGATGTGCGATGATATTGGACATTAGATTTGTACGATACGATCCACGCACATGACCAGCATGTCGAAGGAAGGGAATTTATATCTTGCGATCAAGCATGATGTAGAAGCCAGTGAGCCAGCAGCGTATTAAACGATTCGACCAAAGTCAAATATAATTTCTATCTTGTTGATAAAAGAAAAAAAAAAAAACAAGTAAAAAAGTTATGTTCGGATGGGGCCGAATGTCGAATATTCACCCACCATGCCCCATGCTTTTATTTATTGTTATCAAAACGTGAATGGTATAAAATTTAACCTCATCTTCGTTCTATTCTTTACTAAAAAGTATTGTTAAGAAAATGTAGTCTAACACACCGTGACGTCCACCATTATTAAGTTAGAATTAACGCACTTAGCTTGTTGCCTTCTACTTTCCAAGTCTTTTTATTTGACACCAACCAACGATATCAACGGTATCGTAAAGAAAAAATTAATCCACTACGTCGAGACGTCCGCCATAATTAATTTCGAATTAACGCATCTGCACGCAGATAATTTCATCTTCATTTGTCATCAATGCACAAAAACCCAAAAAATAAAAATGTGAAAAATTGATCACTTGTCACTTTGTGCGCATTTTTTCCCGTTTTGGCAAATAGATACTAAAGTTTTTCGTATGTAAAGTAGATGTGCGGAAAATTTAAGAGATTCCATCTTTTATAACTTGTGCTCTCGACCAACTTGGCCCATTTCCATTAGCAACCTGCCTGCAAAGTCTTCCAAAGTTTTTGCTAATTTTGAGTCGATATCTTAACTTCTGCGACCAGAGGAGTGTCAACAACACAAAACGCGCAGATAGACCGACAGACGGACAGATATGGCTTAATCATACATATATATATTATAGAGTCCTTGAAGCTTCCTTTTGGATGTTGCAAGCATTATGACAAAATGAGTGTACCCTCTATCCTTCAGTAGTGGGTATAAATAAAAAAAAAATATACTGCTTACAGCTTACGCGAACACTGGACACAGGTAGGTTGAAGTAGTAGGTAAGCTACAAATAAAATATGTCTTAAATTACTGCCGATATTTATTTGTTGGGTACCTAAGAATTCGGTCTAAGCTAAAAATTTTTTCTCTCTTGTTTATGACTTACGTTTAATTAATGAGTGCTTCTCTGCTAAAAAAAAAAAAAAAAAAAAAAAAAAGCAAGAAAAAAACCTTTTTAAAGTTCATGATAGTAAAAATAAAAAAATCAAAAAAAAAAAACGAAAATAAAATAAAATTCAATTTAAAACACAAAACTGGATTATAAAATAAAATTCAACCAGAAATAAGGCATATATGTATATATATATATATATATACACACATGCAGATAGAGAATTTTTATATGTATAGAGGAGGAGTTCGACACATCGTATATACGCGCAATATTTAACTGGTTTCTTGTTTTCATTATATTTTATATAGCGGTTACGTCCTTACGCAGGGGTATAAACTAAATGAAACTTACAGGGCTATTCCGGTTCATTTCATCAAACGTATATGATATGTGTACTGTGTTTATGAGATGTTTTGTGTTCTTGGGAAATTTTGAAGCTCTAAACTTGGAAAGTTTTCGTTTCGTTTCGTAAATGAATTTAAAAATTTTACATTATAAAGGGAATAATTTTTCTCATTAACAATGAGAGTTTTTAGTGAGGCATCAATTGACTTGTGGATTGTGCCTTGTTGCAATCAAAGCGTGCAACCAATGAACGACAGCATGTCTATCAAGTTTGCGCATCTCTTATGAATAACTTTTTTTTTGCTTTTAATTCTTGTCAAAAAAAAAAAAAAAAAAAAAAACAAACAAACAAACAAACAAACAAACAAACAAAAAAAAACATTATTAAACTTCTTTATGATATACACAAATATAGATATATTTTACGTTAAGCCTGCCGGCATTTATTTGATTTTGTAGCGAAATTCTAATAGATTTTGAGATTTCGAGATTTCTGTATTTCTGTCTTCTGTCAAGAAAGCAAGGAAGTTAAAGAAATTCAATTAAAATTTGAGTAGAAAAATGTGAGTTACTTGCTAATAAACTTTCGGTCGATCGCTCTTCCTGACGGTTAAAAACCATGCTCTTAATTGGCGCTCGACTAGTGTTCGATAACTTGAAGCAATTGCTTATAAAATTAATTATTAATTAAGTAATTAATCAATTAATTATTTCGCTAAAGGACAAACTATCTAAATTTTGGATATTTCTGAGCAAGGCCTGATTCAAATACAATTTAGAGAAATAAAAACAAATTAATTTCGATGAACGAATGAATATTTATCTATTTATCTATTTATCTATTTATCTATTTATTTATTTATTTACTTAAGACTAAATAAAGTGAAACTAACTTAAAATTAGACCAAAATTAAATTGAAGATTAATCGAAGATAATGAATCGCCAGTGATTCTATCTGTATAGCACTAATAAGGTAGCTAGACATCTCTTACAACCCAATATTAAATAATAGATTCCTTTGGCCCGGCAGACCAGGTATACGATTCTGCATGCGTCAAGATTTAATGGAGTGAAATTTATGATACATCAGTACCGCGGAATATAGGTCACAATAATCTGATGAATAAGAATTAAGTTTCTGATATTTAAATAGGTCGATAAATTTCTATCTAAAATGTTTAACAAGCAACAACAACGATACACTATCACATTTACGCCTCGTATAAACATATCACGCGCGCACTTTTTCACCGCCACTTGGAGTTTATTTTTAGAGACAGAGATAGTAGGACATATCCGTATCGTATACATTAGCTCCATACGATATTAGGGGAACAACAGAACCTTTAATCAATTACAAGTTGATTTCAACGGGAGCGGCAAAGGCCGGTGAAAACTTTGGTTTCCTTAATATATTGCGTATTTTTATTACTATAAGATGATTGCCTGCAGTCAGTCTGGAGCTGGCTTTGAAACAAAGATTTGGCAATCACAATCCGCGCACCTGTGCTATTATCAAATCTGGTTAATACGAACGACTTAATTTTGAATGAGTTTAACTTTAAGTGTAATTCAGACACACCGCGGATTGCGTTCTACGTTTACCGCACACAGGCACGACTGGATGCAATAACAACACTCATGCGATGCAAGCCGCTGCGTATCAGAACAAACCAACCGCACTACAGCCACCAAATTTTAGCTAAGATGCCACCAAAAGTATGCGGATAACATGCGGAAAACCAAACCGAGCAAAAATACGCAAACTTCTTATTCTTTAAATTTGAAATCATCATCAATGTGGATTAAGCGCATTACATACATACATACAGACAGGGAGCAGGGCCGTCAATTGACTTATTATTTTTGTTTTTTTTAATTCTGCATAATTTTCAAAAATATATATAAAAGAGATAGCGCTGATGCACATACAGATTTTTTCTATCGCAATAGCGGTGGATTTCGGGAAACGCTTTCCCGTACTTATCAAAATTTTCACATTCATAATTCTGTGACGTGACTTTTTTCACGAACCTAGTGGTAGTCAAGCTAACAGACTGCACAAGCAAGCTCCATATCGCTAGATTATCAATTAAACGGGCTGTCCTTCCATACAAACTGAAAATTTTTGTTCCACACGCCATCACAGTAGGCGGGTTTGCAAGATTTAGCCCTTCGTTTTTATCACTCCCAAGTACGTAGTAAGGGTTACCATGTAAATTATAATACCTCAGGTCCATTACTCGCGGAGTTATATGAACCAAAGACAAAACAAAACCTTTTTGCCTTCAAGAGTGATAAAATCACTGAAGCGCTTCTCTAATTTTTCGATTTTCTCTCTTTTGTAGAACGATATGTGAGGATTCGCAAAACACAAGCTCAATCTTCGCTATGAGCATACGCTCCCTTTTGATATTTTTAGAATATGTTTTGCTTATCAAAAGTAATCTTCAGGGTTTCGTTGTGACGGATTCTACTGCATTCAGCATCATAAGTGTCTCGCGGATAATTTGTTGTTTTTGAGGGAAGAGAACAAGTTTCAAACTAATGTTGAGCTTGAAGAAGAAGCTTACTATGAATTGTCACACAAGCCATTAAAATGAGATGAAGTTTTAAAAGGCGTTGGTTGTTTAAGGTTAAAGGAAGGTGGAAACTATATATTGGCCGATGTCTTTTGTATCCATGATCAGCTTAAAGTTGACTGAGTTGATTTAGCCACGTCCATGTCTATCAATCGCTACACCTATCTGTCATCAATCATGGGAACATTTATTGTTGCAAATATTGTGAAATAAAACTGAACGCTTGGCATACATAAATCGAGTTTGAAAATGAGTATAGGGATCCGTTCCCAAGTGGGCGAAAAATTGTAACATATAATCTGCATCTAAGTTTTGTATAAAATTCTGATGTTACTTTAGATCTGTTTTATAAAACTGCAAAGCAAAGCTACTTAATTCCTCTTCTTCTTGCGCTTTTCCTTTTGCCCAATTTTTAACTTAAAATTTTGAGATAATTATTCCCATTTTGATATTCGATGTCACTTTTATACGCACCGCCTTTTTTTGAGACAAGACAAAAAGTTTAATTATAATAATGACATAATTGTGAGAAGCCAGTTACGGGCTTAAGATGAGTTTTGTCGCAAACACAACAAATTTCATATATATTATTATAGGTACCAAAAATCCTAATCGAATGCCTAGTATTATCGAATTTACCTCAGTTGAGCATCTTTTGTGCGACGCTCATCACATATATCGGATGACGTCCGTCCGATCATCTTTAAATAAACTTTGTCATATGTATGGATGGACGTGAGTCTGTGGAGTACCTTAATCTCCCATTTTCGTAAAGTTGGCATGAGGAAGCATGGTCTAAATGTCATGAAAGGATGGATTTTGTAAAAAAAAAAAAAAAAGATCCTCTTTTGATTTTCCTATATACCGATGTTTGTCTTTCCACTCTTGCATGACATTATTTCGAATTAGACGTAGGGCGCCTTTGGGGGGATATTTGATTGAGAGAATTTCTCCATCAAGTCGAGCTTGACGAGTATAAAGGTCAGCATTTTCATTTAAATTATAGCCATAACGACGTGGAATCCCGGCCTGATTGCATGCATCTATATCAGAATTAATTAACATATTTTTTGATGAGGATCAAGGTCGATCTGCTGTCAGAAAAAAAAAACACAAAATAAGGTTTTTTTTTTTTTTTTTGCACGAGTTCTTTTCAAAAAGCCTGTGCACCTATGAAGAGAAATACTTTTTTTCTTTCTCTTTTAAATGAACTCTGACTTTAAACAAATTGTGATTATTTTGTCAACTGACATCTTCTGCTATCAATCGGTTTTTGGTATATAATCATATCCATAAGATTAATTATCGAAATGTTTGTCACGAAAGGAATATATATATATATTGTGTGGAGTATCCTCGATCTGCTCATACATTGGAATCGATTTAGCCTGTCTGTCAGTCCTTCTGTGTTTCTGTTTTGCCGTCTCTCTGCACGTTTATACGTTTAAAGTATAGAAGAAGCAGAAAGAGTTAAAAAATTAAGTCGATTAGCTAACTTAGCTTAAAGATTAGTCCAAAGTTGTACCAAAAAAAGAAGAATAATTTTCTTTCTTTTGCTAAATTATGGTCATTAGAATTTAACATTAATTGCGAGCTGTTGCTAAATCATTTCAAATATAAACGATACGCGAAAAGAAATAGTTATGTGATCGATGCAGAACGCAAATAGATTCTCTTTGGTTTTGCTTTTGTTTTTGCAGCGAACGCTGGATGTTATGAAGCTGCAGTGGAAATTTGAAGCCAAGCACTTGAAAAATAGATTTGTTAGAGGAACGTCCAGGTCAAAGAGTTCTTTAAAGAGAAAATGTTTTCTTTTTTTTTTTTGTTGCGCCATGATTTTGTTTTTATTTGAAACAGTGAATGGAGACGTTTTAATTATCTCAAATAAATCCTTCGCGGGATCGTTTTTTTTTTTTCATTTTAAATTAAATTGAACTGGAAAAATGTGCAGTTAAAGTTATTTAAATGGCTTGGAGTGAAGACGCAGTAAGTTATGAAAACGTTTAGAAAGTGATAAAAAGCGAGGTTTCGAGCAGCAAAATTTCTGGCTTGACAACGATGGACAATCGCGTACGTCCGCCCGCTTTTAGTAAAAGCAGTCCAGGAAAAACTTGGGGTGGAGACTTTTCCCGATTGCGTCGTACTCTCCAGACCTGCTTCCTTCTGATTACCGCTTGTTCACATCGATACAGTCATATTTAACAGAGCAACGGTTCTGCAAAGTTCAAGATGTGCGAAAATACATCGATTACTACTTCGTCTTGAAACCATGAAGTTTCTACTGCGAGTCCATCCGCAAGCTATCCCGATAAGAAAAAAAATGCCGTGGACCGTGATGTTGAATATTTCGATTGCCAATCGAATTCCATTGAAAATTTTCCCAAAACATATACAGAATTTATTTGCACTCCTTATAATTGAAATAGATATATATATATATATATATATATATATATATATATATAGAATATATACACATACATATATATATATATATATATATATATATATATATATATATACAGAATATATATATATATATCTATATATATATATACAAAATAT
>KK499768.1:3012218-3161799 GCA_000688715.1 Glossina pallidipes
CATATATATATATATATATATATATATATATATATATATATATATGCAGAATATATATATATATATATATATATATATATGCAGAATATATATACATATATATATATATATATATACATTGTCCGTGTTATTATTAAATTCTTTCCCTATCCTATGTCGAGAGGGATGTTTGCCCGATGTTTGGGGGTGGTTTGGTGGTGCCTAAGAACCATTAATCATCAATCATTGAGAGAGGAAACTAAAATTAAGGGAACCCTACTATAGTTAGTTCGTAGTAATTAATTACTTTATTTATTTTATATAATAAATAAAAATTACTTGGCGCGGCGGAGATTGTTTTCACTTTCCCGTGCATGCGATACCCACATATAAAATATCCACAAGCATCGCATTGGTTTGTATTAGAGATTTGCGAAAGTTGTATTTTCGTAGAGTGCTTCTCGCAAGCGCGAAATTAATAAAAGGAAGAAAATGATAAAGTAAATGGAAAAATCACATCTTAGATAATCACAAATACTCCATTTTGACAAACTTTGCATAGATATTTCTTTTGTTTGTTTTCCCACTCTTCCGTTAACATTTGTGCTATTTATAGATTTCGATATTTGTTTGATTCGTTATTCATCATACATCAAGCGCTTTTATCATTTTCGAGCATAACGATTAATATTATGTCACACAACAAAGTATTTGTGTATTTATTTCGCCATCCCGTTTGTAATCTGCCATCATCGTCATCGTCATCATTATCCGCCCTTCGTTCACTTCATCTTATATGAGATGTGAATATTCTTCAAGTTACGAAAGTTCACATCATAAACTATACCCTTTGTAGTCGTGTGAATTATTTTGAAACGAACGAACTGCATTAGTATACGGATACGTAGACTTGCATAATTTAGATATAAAATTACTGTTCTGATACCAACCACTGAGGGCCAGAAGATATTCTCATTTTGTTTATTTATTTATTTTTCTTTTTTTTTTCATAATGTATGTAACTGACCCGGGAACTGATTAAGCCATGTCTGTCCCTCTGTATTGTACGCGTTGTTGGCACTGCATGGCACTTTCTTGATCGCAAAAATTAAGATATCGACTTCAAATTTGATAGAAATAATGCAAGTTTCTGCACGCAGGTTGGTATTCGAAAATGGGCCAAATTGGTCGGAGCAGAAGCGCGAGCGGGAACGTAACTGCGATTTTTTTACCGAAAATTTTTGCATTTTCAAAAAAAAGTTAAAAGGCTAAAATTTTCAAAATGTATGTGTTTACGAAACATTGTAATCTTTGCGCGCAACAAATGGAAAACATCGACCATGCCCAACCAACATAAAGCTACAAATGATTACATTTTACGTTTTTTCACATTTTTTTTCACTGTTATGCTTATTTATCATGATAAGGCAACTAAAATAGAGTGACTAAGACTATTTTGTACATCCCTCAAATGAGGAGATAGCATCTGCCTGAAAATGGGTTAAGCGAGGTGGGTATCAAATGAACGAATTTGGATAGTAAAATGCGAATAGGCATTGTCTTGTGTGTGCGAGACTCGGCCCCCATCGAATATAAGTTTCTTACTTGTTTTTATTTATTTATAATATATATATTTATTAATTAATTAAATTATAGACTTAAATTAATTAAATTTGAAACAACTAGTGCGGTGCAAAAATATGTCGAATTCAATAAATTTTTCAAAATATCTCCGATTAGCCGACATAATGCTTCCTTATATACAGCTCGGTTTCCATTTTGCTTCTCTACAAATACTAATAAATTGAAATAAGCAAAAAACATTAGCGAGTCGAACAAGGCTCGGTCGTTAAATACCCTATACTCACTTCGCTTAGTACAAATCTTTATGTATTTTCTTGATAAAATACCAAAAATTGTACCTTGTTTCCATGCAAAAGCATACTTTCACGGGATTGCGCACATAAAGTCGAGACACCCGTGATCAAAATTTGCCACTGTTCGTTTGTATGTCAAATTACTATTGTAGATTACTTTTCATTATAAATTATTAAAAATTTTCCCTATAATGAGTTAGTTTGTTTAGAAACGATTATGGGAGAGAGAGAGAGAGAGAGAGAGAGGCTTTACAAAAATTTGTCCATATAAGAGATCCAAATTTTTCACACTAATTCTGAATGGTGAAAGCACACTACTTAGCGGTTCTTGTTAAGAAATTTTCAAAAAGACTGCAACTTTTTTGTGCAATATAACGACTTTTTCTAAATAAAATATTATATGAGAATATAAGTAGTGGTCGTAGAAATGGTTCGATCCAATATATTTTCAATAAGGTTCGATAGTGTATCAAATTTCCTCAAAATACCTACCAAATTGCCATCTGCACTGACATCAGACGAACAGATAGGCGGATAAGTTTAAATTAATTTAGAAAATTATTCCGAGTGAACAAGAATGATATAAGTTGGGTCTGTCTAAGTCTTGGGCATAACACACGTTCGTACAAACTTAATACCTCCGGTATCACAAGCGATGTAAGTAGACTATGAGCGGCCAATGAGCTAAAAATGAATATAATGAAATATAAAATAATCGATGAAAATCTTTAGCCAGTAAATCTCACGATAATAAACAAAGTATTTTGAAAGTTTTGCAAAATAACGTAAATCAGATCAATTTTCACTTTTCCGACGGAAAATATTTCAAATCAATTTTAACGTCAAATGTCCGTTTGCTCGAAATCAAATTTTCCTTCAATTCAGTAGCAGCCCGAAATATACGTAAAAGAGCGCTGCATAAAATGCATGTACTTTTTCCTGATCAGGATTAAATTCCGAGTCGATTTAAATACAACAGTCGTTCCTCTTGTTTTTAAAAAACACTCAAACACTCTCGCCAATCTTTGCAAGATAAGCGTAAGCCGGTCCCAAATGCAATCACACTTCCTATACGTGTTTTGCAATATAATGCTAATCGCCCCAATCACTAGTGCCTCCCACTGACTGTTTCGTTGGACAAGAGCAACTCATAATACTTTACATACTCTCGTAAATGGGTCGCCTACTTTTGACAAACGAGCACAACGGTTACTACGAATGAAGTCCGCTCAGCCTATATTTCCACTTCTTTAAGGATTAAGAAAGAAACTGTGTGTGTTTTCATTCTCCAACAGGATAACTCCCGTTTATTATTTAAGAATTAAAGTAACTACGCAAAGTGAAATCACACTTTTGTGTTCTCTCGCTCTCTCTTTCGGTCGTGGAGAAGCGAAAAATCTTCTTCACACTCCCCTTAAAATCCCATATATTTCTAGTCACAGCCAAAAAAGAAAGGTGGTAAACGTGGTACCTACCAACCTACTGGAACGCCAATATTTAACAAAATATATCATCATTTATTATGTTAAGGACTAGGTTAAGGTGAAGGTGAAGGTGAAGATTAGGTGAAGAGCATTACAAATTCGCCTAAAAACGAATATTAGTTTTTTAAAGATAAGTTAAAAAGAAAAAAGTTTCGTAGAAGCGCACTAAACACGAAGGAAACTTATGCATATCTTTGAAGTTAATTTCTGCCAATCAATATTTGGACAAATTCCCAACTATCAAATCGGATGAGTATGTCTATGATACTCACAAATCAATTTACAAAATTAGTACGCCTCCCATTATTAAGTAATAGTTATATTAAAAAAAAACAACAAAAATCGAAAAATAGAAAAAGAGATAATATGAACAAATACATAAATATAAGAGAGTAGCAAACGTACATACATACGTTAGTATGTATGTAATATACCCGCGGTATTATATCAATATTCAAATTCCAAGTAGCACTAATTGAAGAATTAGTGTGCGTGGCTTGGGATAATCATGCTTTTTATGGGGGGAGAGAGAAGAGATTTTTTTGTTTTTTCTTTTCGCTTAATATGAATTCCATGTTATGTTATGTTATGCTAAACTATACAAATCTAGTTTTCTTTCTATTTCCAGATTTTTTATCAAAGCGCTATCTTTTCATATCAATAAGATTTCATTCAATATAAAGAAAATTTTGAGTAGCTTTTCTTAAAAATAAACGAGAGATTATTTGGGCAAATTTGAAGTTAAGTTAAGCGCAAAAGCAGAGCGCGAACAAATTATGAAAACACAACAAGTACGCATTTACGCACATTTCACTTTTCAGTCAAAATTTCGCAAATATCTCGATATTCGTAGAGGGGAAATCGATTAAATTTCACACGAAACCGTCTGTTTAGTTAATATTGAGGTCATGTTCAAGGCCAGTTATCATTCTTGGCGAGTAGCGATAGGGCCATTTTTGTAGAAGATAGAAGACTTGGCAACGAAATTTCTCGAACCGTTTGTCAATGCGACAAGTTTTCACTTGTGGCGTTCGTTCCGTGCACAGGGCACCTGTTCACCCTTTTCAAATGTATGTAAATATAAAAAAAAAGCGGCCTATATATCACAAATCAATGTTTTTCCTTTCACCCTAAAGTTGAGGAAATAAATGAGTAAATACTTTGTTAAAAGTTCGGTACAAAATTCAACTTCCACTGAACATATATGACACTATATAATATTATGCAACCATGCATACATTTCATTGTTTCTTTTCGTTTTTTTTTTTCTTTTTTTTGAACGACCCAAATATATAAATACATGATATTCGGATTGCATTGATATGCGTTAATCCAATTATGTATGTACGATATTTCAAACCTTATACAATATACATAAATAAATAAAACATTATTCCTGTTCACGTTTTAAATGCGATCAATACGTTCGCGAAAAACTCCAAGAAAAATACAAAAACAAAAAAAAATAGAAGATTTATTCAAAATGCTCCGCACGGGCAAGACAATTTTTGGGGTTTTGAGTTTGTGTCCATTTTGTATTTTTTTTTAGATATCGCCATAAGAACCCTGAAGCCCTGAAGTCGAACAGATAATAATTCATCGACAGTTCATTATTGCTAATGCAGAAGGAATAACTGGTAACAGTTAGCAGGACAGGATAGTTCCAGCTGAGTGCTGTTACCGTTTCCTGAACAAGTTGTGTCTTACGAGGTCGAACGTCATTGTGCCGAAAAATCACAATATAATGAACGCATTTTGTTATATTGCTTCAGTTTTTCGACGCAATGGCATCGACCTGCTGTTGATAGCTTTCCCGTACTAATAGCATATAAAAGCCAGCTGCCGAAAGTAGGATTACATTACTCAAATCTTCAAATCTGGGTCTAGTAAAATGAATTTTTTCTTTCTTTTCTTTTGTAGTGTTGCGATTTCTCCTGAACGAAGTGCCGAAGTGCATTTATAAAGGTGGAGAAGGGTTCGTGTTTGTATCAAAATATCAAAAGGACCCTAAGCAACAATCGTAGATTTCATAATTACATATCGAATCATACAAAACACCAATGAATTATGAAATATGTACGATGCGTATGATACGCGTATGATACGATATATCACTATACGATATATGTATGTATATATGTACATTTTCGTCATGCAATCAAATATCGCACGTAAGCTATTAGACGAGCATAAAAGCGCCCAAGTTTAAGACATAATAAATAGTAAGTTCTTCGTTGTTTGTATTAAATAACACACACACATACACATACACATACACATACATACATACATACACACACACACACACACACACACACACACACACACTCACACACACACACACACACACACACACACACACACACACACATGCACACATGCACATACATACACACACACACATACATACTTGAGGTAATATAATATTTCCTTACTTTTATTTATATCAAGCAAGATTTGGCTCAAGATGTTTATATAACTTTCTTACTACTTTACTTTTGACTTTGTTTATAACAAACTACTACTTGTACAATTGTTTTTCATTAGTAATCCCCCGAAAATTTAAATGCGCCTGACTCACGGATGAGTTGAATATCCGAAGGAATCGCTGTGGTGTTGTAAATAAACATCAACAGTAATGATTGTTTTCTTTAAGGTTTATTTGCACAAATAATTATTTGCATTAATTTCCGTACCTTTAAATGTGTGCGCCTTCAAATTTATGCGTGCATACGTATGTATGTATGTATGTATGTATGTATGTATGTATGTATGTATTCGTTTCATTCATTTTCCAGAATGTGTTTCCTTTTTTTTTTTTTTTTTACTTTCTGTGTAATCGCAAACATAGCAACACACACAAAGAAAAAAAAAATTACACATTAAATGAAATTTATCTATGTCACATGTGCGCGAGCTGCGCACATATACATATATATATATATATATATATATATATATATATATATATATATATAATATAATATCTACGTTAGTGTGTGTGTGTGTGTGTGTGTTTATGTGCAAATATAAAAAAATATAAAGTGAATGTTTTTCAGTTGTGTCGGTTGTTTATACATACATACATACATATTCATACATACATACGTATATAATTTATGACCTAAATAGCAATTCCTTTCTTTCTTCTTTATGCTGTGCTTTCTTTCATTTGTTTTTTTCTTCTTTTTTTTTTTTGTTTTTTTTTGTTTTGATATCAGAATTTCAGTTTACAGTTTACAATAACGCCGTCAACATATGTGAAATTGTTAATACGTGTGCTGTGCTACGCTATGCTTATGCTTATGCTTATGCTTATGCTTATACTGAATGACAAAACGTAGTTGAAAACTATTTTTCATATGAGATGATTTATTTTAAATAAAAACAATTGGTGACCAAGGATACGAAAGTTTTCAGTTTTCAGTTTTCAGTTTTCAGTTTTCAGTGTTCAGTGTTCAGTGTTCACTGGAGGCTGTAATAGCAAGTTGTCGTAAAATGAATTTACAATTATTACGATTTGCCATTTAAAATATTTATGAATGTAGTTATGCATGATTTAAGGTCTAGATAATAAATTGTTATTAATACAGCTTTATACGTTTTTTTTATCGCAACAAAAGAGAAAGTGTGTTTGGGTGTATGTGCGTCCTTTATTTCGCTCGCATTTACGCTTTTATCTTAACTGCTAAGCGCATAGATAAGAATCGTTAAAAAGCATAACTTTGAGATAAGCACACATATACGTATATATATATATTAAGTAAAACTGATTGCGTGTTCATAATTTTTAATTTGATTAACATTGAAAGCGTAAAATGTTATTACATAAATAACAGTAAAAGGCAGATGGATGATAGTTTGTTTATAGATTTTCGCGTAAATGCGAGCAAATTAAGTGAATCGATTTTCTTAGTAATTTAAGACCGAAACTCAACAAACAGACCAATGCTTGAGGAAGAGAGAAGACAGGCCATCCTGGTGGATTTGCATTTGCTCGGTCTGCGCTATGAGCCAAAGCATGAGTTAGGAATTGAAAATCGCTTTTCGAATTATTATTGAAAATTTTTATTGCTGATGGCTGACTTTCACATTCAGCTCGCTCGCTCACTTGCTCGCTTGCTCCGGCCGCACAGTGCTGTACTATTCTCACACACAATAAATGTGAACATTTTCAGCAATATATGCGCACGCGTAATGATAGGCACAAGTAAAAGTGTCAATATAAATATAAGTTGAAGTAAAAGTAGTAGCTGGGGAGCTAAGGTATAATAAGTACAGTTATAAAATTCTCTACATTTAAGTACGAATGTCAGTATAATGAGATTATTAACAAAAGGAAGGTGAAGGGAAATAAAAGTGTATAGAAAAGCATTGCGATATAAATATGTATGCAAGCTTAAGTATAATTAAAGTGTAAGTATAAAGTATAAGTAAAGTTATAAGTATATCAATATATATAATATATGCGAATACATGTAAGCGTAAATATAATTGTAAGACAAATTAAAAAATATTAATGTACATGTGTGTAAGGTAAGTGTAAGTGTAAGTGCAACTATAAGTACAAGTATTGATGTAGATGAATATAGGTATAATCACAAGTATTAATAGAAGTATTAGTGTAATGACATATGTAAGTACATCTTCAAGTGTACAGTTTTCGTGTAAGTCTAAGCATGCAAGTGTAAGCATAAGCGCACCCATAAGTGCAACTAACTATAAGTATCATCTTAAGTATAAGTGTAAGTATTAGTGCAAGTATATATGTTAGTATAAATATATAATTATTAATTTATATATATCGCGTATATAGTAGAAAAGTATAAAGTATAGCATACAGCAAAGTGTATATAGGCATAAGTATATATATATAGCACAAAAAATACACTAATACAACCACAAAATATTATAATAAATCCCGTATTAAAATATACGAACGCAGAAATCATCTCAAATATGCAAGATTCTTAAAGAGTTAGTATATATATATATAGTAAGATCGATGGAAATTCAAGTTCAAAATCAATTTCAAAAAAGACCTTTCTTTTTCGGAGTGCATATGTACGGTCTTCAACAAGTTCGAAACTGGTTAACATTTGCTTCCATATCAATAATTTCTTATTAACCTAAATTTGATATCGATTGTCTCTATTTATACGGGATATATCTATAATAAGTTGTCAATAAATAGAAATTTGCATTTTTTGCAATATTTGTACCGAGTTTCATCTTTATACACATAATTCTCTTTTTACACGAAATTTGATTTCACACAAGTTGAAAAAAATAAATTCTGTTTGTACATGAACTTTTTTACACGAATTTTTTAGGAACTTACCTATCTATCTATCGTGTAAAAAGAGAATTAGTTATATTTATTGTTCGATTTTCAGGCGTTCCAAGAGCAGGCCATGTGCAGTATGATAACGAAGACACTGCGACATTGCTTCAGAATCTTGTACTAATCACGAATGCATACATTTTATGCGGTATGCGGTATGCGGTATGCGGTATGCGGTATTAAATGCACGAATATATCTAGCGTATCCCTAACCTTCAGCGATGGATATATGAAAGCACTTTACATACAAATAACTATTGTGAACGAAGTCTCACTATTATAATAGCGTAAAAGAGCGAGTCTTTGAGCGAACACATATGAACACGATGTTGTTGCATGCCTGCAATTTCATTGATTTTGTTATATCATCGAATGTGGGAAAATCATTAGGAGAAGACAAACTCGATATGGATACATGGTATGATGTTTTTTTACTTTTCCTTAGGGTCATCCACTTTGTGTTTCCGAAAATAAACGTAAATCAAAAAAGAGAGATTTGTAGTCCAAATTCTTTTTCAATATATTGTTCGCATCTTGCCATACACAGATGGCTAAAATTCATTACGAAAACAATTAACACACGGTCACGTCTCGTGAATGTGAAATGAAGTTCATATTTGATTCATTGACTTTGTAAGTAAGGAATGTTGACTCCTTTAATGTAAAGAGCGCACATCTATTAAAAGATCTCTACGTGGACAAGGCCCGTCTCGTAACAAAAATTCAATGCCTATGTTAGTTTGCCACAAAGTTCATGCGATATAATTCGATCGAATTTTTTTTTTCGAACTCTGAGATTGTATTGGAACCACGAATTTTCAGTGGCCTTGTTCACGTTATTACATGAAATCATTTTCACTTGATTTTTCATGAATCAATGAGTCAATATCTACAGTAAAAGAAAACTCATGTTGTTTTTATTACAAACCAAAAAAAAAAAAAAAAAAAAACAATGATGACCCGATATATGAATGAATAGGTAAAATGTTGAAGAACTACATTTTGTCTTTGTAGGTTTTGTAGGTTTACGAGCAAGATAGACAAAGTCATTCATGTTGCTTGGCAAAGAAATCAAAAAATGTTGATTTACGAGAGAGCAAGTGAAAGAGGAATAGAGGGAGAGAGAGAAAGAGAGAGAGAGAGAGAGAGAGAGAGGTAATAATTAAAATCTGAACTTCGATTTGGAAGAGTATGAGATACCACCACTATCGACAACAATTCTGAACATCTCTAATGCTAAGCACATATTGTAACAACATCTGTCCACGGCATGCGAACTACATAATACGATTATTGAAAACGGCTTGAGTAACTAGCATATACAATACGTATAGCAAACACATAATAGACACAATTTTCTCTCTATACACAATACTACGTGCACTGTAGTCTTACATGGTCTACATAAGTGTGTATGTATTGAATTTCGGATTCACCTATGCCGCCACAATTAGAAAGCTAAAGTTTTCTATCTATTCCAGATAGGGTCATTCTCAGTTTCAAATTCAACCTGTGACGTTGAAGTGGTAGAATTGTGCCAAATGTTATGGACAGATAGATGGATGTGATTAAATTAAATCGACTACGAATCTTGCGATCTTCATGAATATGTGCATTTATCGCGATCTCTTCGACTTCTCGAAGCAAAGAATCTAATAAATATTATTATTATGATTATCCGTAACGCTATGTATTGAAAGTTTACGGTACGCGTCTAAGCTCCCAGCCCTGCAGTTTAAAAATTCCTGCGATTCTGCGGCTAGCCGCGCACAGGCTTGCTGCTAATGTTTATATCCGTATTTATTAGATGATATTGTCTGATGTATGATGAAGTCTACTGATGGAGTTATATTCGTAATGCCACTAGTCCGGCTGCTATACGTTCATGTAATGCAATATTCGTCCCATATAACTAATGAGATTAATTTCCTTTCTTGCGACGACTGGCGCAATAGTTTTCCGCTCGTTAAAACCTCTGGTTTCGTGAAAGTGATTGTGATTGTATTTTACATATGAGTGAGCTGCGCCCCACAAGGTCGCATCAAGCATCCAAGGCGTCGTGGACTCGCCTTATAAATCAAGACATGACAGATATTTTCATTAAAACTGAAAATTTAATTGAAGTCTTCGTTAAATGTGTTTTGAAGACAATTCTGAACTAATGTCGACTAACATCACTCTTTCCAACTTGTTTCTGATTAATAAAGAACAGGAAAATACATCTACATTTGGATTCGTTTGACGTATCTCGAGCCTTTTAAGCGACTCACTTATTTGCTTTGTTTTTTCTCGCAATTAAATATTTCAAAATTACTAACCGAATTGAAACAAACACTACTACACTAACTTAACTATCCTATTATCCTTGTCATTGTCAAACTCAATGACTTTACATTCAAAAATTAATGATCGGACAAATTTGTTTTAAATGAGGGATAGATAGATAGATAGATAGATAGATAGATAGATGGACAGATAGATAGCAGTTCGTAATAAAATTAATGCGCAATGTGTACGGTTTGCTATCAGAAGATAAACGCAATATATACATTTTTACCATTCAGTGTATTCTGTATTCCGTATTCTGTGCACAATAATAAACCATATACTAAGAGAAATGCATTTACGGTTCATCATAAAAAAGGAAAGTGTTTGTTTACTTTTACTTGCGCCGTGTTTTTTTTTTTTTTTTTTTTATTCCACTTACACTTAACTTACATGCTTTACATGCTTCATGAAATCCATATAGATAGATAAGGAGCCGTTTTATTTATGAGCATAAAATAGTACCTTCTTTTTATTTTATTTGCTCTTAGCACTTCTTTAAAAAGATATTCATTTGCTTTTTAATTTATATTTGCATCGGTTATGCCATTCTTGGCGTCAGTCACGACGTAACTTTCGGGATAATAATTGTGTTAACGATAGCGTGAAGCGAAAATTGCTTTTATGTGCTTTACGCGCGTCTATTATTCTTCTCATGTCACTTTTTCAACGATCGGATGCAAAAGACGATGATGAAGAAAAGAACAGGGAAAAAAAGAGAACAAGAATTAACAGGTAATTTACAGGTAAGGTACAAGTTTTATTATTATATTTTACACACATTTGTTAAACCATAATATGATATTCATTGTAATCGACAATCTATTTGCTATTGTACGGGTGAAAGTGTTATGCCATCAGACACAGAGTCAAGTGATTTCGCAGCCCTCTTTCGAAGTACCCTTTCAGCCTTCTGTAAAGAATGCGACAAACTACAGTCGGACGGAGCACAACCAGGGCTGAATAGTGGGTGGATTAAAATTTTTCTATCGTATTTGCTCCGATATCGTCGTGGTAGAAGGCGCACGCACTTGTTTTTGATTAGTCTCGCACTTACCATTGGGAGTAGAGAGGGGATTAGTTGTGCGATCAGCTTGGAACAGCTCATGATGCGCCAATCCCTCTAATCCCATCAAACACAAAACTTTATCCTTCTTTTTCCTATGTTATTGTGCACCGCTCGTTATCATCCATCGAAGATGGAAATTCGGTTCATTACGTTTTTCGCTACTAATCGTTGCGATACGCAATCGCTAACCAACCTTCTTTTTTATCCAGCCTTACGCAAGTTGTTTCAAAATCGCAGTGATGTCACATCAGATCAAATGCGTTGGTCTCTTCTTATTTTTTGGAAAGATTAAGCGACCGATCACCCGAGCACTTTTCATCCTAATCACCACGAAATTTTTCATAAACTTGCGCAAAACTTTATCGTCTTAACTCTTATCGCAATATTATAAAATGACGGTTTTTTTTTCTCACAATCTTGCGTTGTCTTCTCTCGCCAGGAACTATCAGTGGGAATGGCACTTTTGACTTGCACTTTCACGCCCTATTTTCGGCTTGATAGGGTTTGTGTTATCTACCTACGTTACGCGTTTGTAGCATCGATTATTGGGAAAAGCGCTATGAACATTTAACCCGTTCCGCCCTCTTGTTTTTTTTTGTTTGTTTGTTCATCATAAGCTTTATAATTGCAATGAGAAAGATATTTTGACATGGCATGGAGATATTATTGTACATGGCTTAAATTGAAATTACGTTTGTCAACTTTTCGTTCGAATTTACTTTCATTTAAATTCGCTTGTTGTTGTCGAATTTATGATTTTTCAACATTTAAAGTATGCGACGACAACATAAACACAAGATATCGTGTGAAGAAGTGTATGATGCTATTGCAAGCGTTGAAAATAAATAAAAAGATAATATTAATTATGAATCTGTCTATATATATATTCTATATTAATTTCCAAGGTGTAACATAGGTACGCTCAAGTAATAAAGTAACATAAGAAAGCTCGCTATACGCACACCACCCAGACCTCCTGCTTTTCTTTCCATCGAAGCGAGTATATTCGATTGAGCAAATGTTTTTTGTCAAACATACAAATATCCCCAGGAAACTCGATAAAACATACGAAGAATTCTTAATTAGTTTTCTTATTCTATTCATTCACTTAACTAATATCTGTCCATCTGAGTTTGCTTCAGATAAAAAATATTGCACCAAATTTTCCTTTCTCTCGACATTAGTAGAAGTAGTAGTAGTAGTAGTAGTAGTAGTAGTAGTAGTAATAGTATTAGTAGTAGATAAATGACCTATAACATCAGGAAGATCTAGTAGATTTTTAACATGCTAAAAATTCACTGATAGGTATACGCAAAGTCATAATTGTATTCTTGATTAGCATTAGAAAAAGAAACAGATTCAGACATGTCTGCCTATCACATATCAATGATGTTGAAATATCACATAATATCACAGTTAGTATTATTTAGAAAAGAAAATTTCCGCACAAATTGTTTCCTATCATTTTAATCATCTTAAGCTTCAACACCCATCACGCCAGTCTATGGCCAATAACTGTTGCTAACAAGTAAGAGTTATGCCTTTTCTCTAAAGAGAGTTTTCAAAATTGTGTCATTTTTAATTTAATAATCGTTTAGCTTACGTCAGAGGTTCGCCTACATTTTTCAAAATTTCATAAATAATATGTAATATGAAGATACGGACTTTATTTTGTCCACGTATCCATAATATGTTAGCAAATCATTCGGGGAATACACAACAAATGGTCAGTATATCTCAAGATTTGATCGTCATTTGATTTTGCTATCAAATGTTAAAAACCAAGCCTTGTGGGAGGGAATTCATTTAGTAACACTAATAACATACCAGATACCGATAATGGTACCAGAAAATATATTAATTTTGACCTGACATTATAAAAAAAGACTTTAAAGAGCCACGATATCTGTTATTTACTTTTTTTACTATTTGTAATCTTATATCTCTACATACCCTACATTACTTTTGGCACAATTTTTATATTCAATATATTCAATTCACTCAGGGTGAGTGAAGATGAACTCACTTTTTATTCAAAATCATTTCCTGAATCGATTTAAGAAAGTTTGTCCATCTGTCCATGGGCGTTCATGTTCAACCTACATAGAACAATTTTTTTCGGATATTCGGATTCGGTGAAACATCTTATCGCTTAAGAACGATGTTTAATGAAAATGAATGAATAGGTCGGACCACTTTACGGGAAAAAAACGTTGTATGAGACCTTTTTTTCCAATTTTATTGCTTTGCAATAAAAATCGACGAGAATTATGTGAAATATTTGGATGGATTGGAGCAATTTACTGAATGTCCTGTCAAAAATTTACGTTTATATGGTCACAAATTTATAATATGTTACGATACGATACGATACGATACGTAAACTATTGTATTAGATAAAATAGCATAAGGTATTTCGTCGCGGCTTTGCTCTACTATAACGTTTCGACTTGTTATTACTATTAAAGCTACGGATCAATTTAATCGATTTGGAACTTGAAAGTGAGAAAAGAGAACCTGAGTGCAAGATAAGAACATGCGATCCTCTTGAAACTAAGATCGCTCGAAAAATTTTATAGTTTTAATGTTACGGCCAGCTTTTACCGCATTGACTATTACTATGTATAGATACACCTTTGTTTTTGAGACCAGCGTTTCTGGACTTGCTGAAATCGAATTAGTTACCTTTTAACCCATTGGCTGCCAGACATATTTAGAGCGTCTTGCTCTGGGTGCCAAGGTTTTATTTTGAAGCATAAAATTGCAGCACGCACTACGAGATATCCCGTAGCTGGCACGCTTAATACGAGATATCTCGTAGCTGGCAGTCAATGGGTTAAGTATTAATCAAAACTCTTTAAAAATGTTGACCATAAATGATTATTCAAAAAATTACCTGATTAGCTTTCTTTTCTTTTCAATAGTTTTAATAGTGCACACGCTCACGTATACGTATACACTAATAGTCTTCGAAGTGCAAGCGTGCCATTGTAGAGCGGGGAAAATTAAGAATAGTGTCTTGTAATCTCTGTACCGTACAAAATATAATAAAAATGAGGTCAGGGCAAGAAGAAAGAGAAAAAAAAGAAAAGAAATTAAGGTCAAAATATGAAATGCAAGACAAATAAG
The DNA here is from genome assembly GCA_000688715.1 of Glossina pallidipes. Classification (NCBI taxonomy): domain Eukaryota; kingdom Metazoa; phylum Arthropoda; class Insecta; order Diptera; family Glossinidae; genus Glossina; species Glossina pallidipes. Next base: position 3,027,426 of record KK499768.1, read on the forward strand.
AAGTATTCGGTAAATGACAAAAACATCAAATTGATTTTGATAGAGAGGAAGAAAAAGTCATGCTTGCATGTTTCCGTCTTCACAGCGCTGATCACATAAATCTCTAATGAATGCATATGATGTGCATATATGCATGCATACATATATAGATACAAATATATATATATATACATTCATTCATACATACTTACGTACATACATAAATACGTACATATATATATAAATACATATTTATGTATATACAAACTTGAACATGTAAGTGTCGGTTTTGTAATGACATTCATATAAATAAAACCTGTTTTATTTGTGTAAAATATATGTACATATAATTAAATAACAAACAATAAAATAACAAAACATAAATAAATAAAACATTCTTACAGAGAATATACGATGCGATGTTATCAATAACTTGTGCCTACGTAGTATGCCGTTTAATTGATAAGGAAGGCATTAAAAAAAACTCAATGCGAGATAATTGTTTATTAAATAATGATGAGAATCGAACAAATGCATAAAAGAAAAGAAAAAACGAAACAAAAACAAAAACAAAAACAAAACTTAACTATTATAATGGGCCGATAAAACCGCTAACGGCTTATATAGCATCTTTAGAAAATCCATGCAAGTGCGTAAATCGTATCCATCCACCCACTAAAAGATGACGCGATGAGATTGATGTGCTTTCATCCCAGGCCAACTACGCAACAATGGCTTTTTTATATTCCAATTAGACATGAGATAGAGCTTCCAAACTTTGTAAAAATATATCATATCTGAAATATATATACGATACGGGATCAAATATATTTTATATCATTCAGAAACTTTACATCTAAACTAAGTCGTTCTTTTTTAATTTTTGGTTTCGTAATCAATTAACAAAATCCCTTTTGTATATCAAGCGATTAATGCCATCAATTGCGATGGCTGGGATGATTTTAATCCTTTTGAATGTAAATAAAGCAATAAATCAGTCTCTGATATGTTCGAGGATCATAGCTGTCCATCCAAGTCTCAAGAAGAAACAAAAAACAATGCATCCATCTGGTCATAAACTTGTCAAGCGAACAAAACTGATCTAATTGCAATAACGACACGCACTTGTTAAGCTAAGTTAAATATGGGAAGTAAGCGACTAATAATCGAAGGTAATAAACTTTTTTGTTTTAGTTTCAAGGAGAGTGCATCAAGTTTTTTATCCAAATTCTTTCGAGATTATTTTTGTTGATTTGTAGATGAACGTGCATCGATTTTATTTACGATTTTACATGAATTATTTACAGGAGCTTATAAGCTAACATTTAAAAAATTCGTCGTTAATATTATGATCCAACTTTTCGTCTTAATTGACTTTCGTAAATATCTTCTCCCTTCTACAAGCCACGCCAGTTATCAAGACTACATTTTAGTGCCAATCCCTTTTTAGCTGGTAAGTTTTTCTGCGAATTATTCTTCGCCAACTAATCTTATGAATCGATATCATTTTAAAAGTCTCGTTCCCCAAACTCACTTTATCAAATGTACGATTTTCGTAAAAATAATTTATAATAATAATTTTTGTTGTACTATTGTTGTACTACAATTCACGTACACCTGCCATATATACCGTATGAGTAACATAATATGATATTATTCCTAACTTAAGATAAAACAAATGGTAGCGAATTTCAGTTAGTGTCCTCTTAGAAGAAGGAGATAGAGACAATGTTTCAAACTATAATAAAACGATCATAATTTTAGTAATCAACGCGTCACTCAATAAGTTCGCAGGATAAAATACCCAGATGTATAACTAAACTAAATAACTGTAAACTAAACGGTTAAAATGTCACGAAATTTTCATATAACTTTTCGTTTGAAGATTGATTGAATGATCTAAAAATAGATTCGTATAGATTCGTCAATATTTATCTCTATGTTATCCTACGAGCTTATTGACTAATGTATGTATGTATGTAAATGAACGTAATAACAATATTGACTCGTCGCGGTAGTGCGTCATGCCATCTACAGGCAATTTCACTACAAGTAGTTCGGAACACTTAGATAGCCGTGTGATCCTGTTCAAGGACTTAATTGATGGATAAATTTCTTTTATCCTGTTAAAGGACTCAATTGATGGATAAATTTCTTTTATCTCTATGGAAAACTTGCCGTAAATGCATATATGACTTACAGATGTGGCACCACACAGATGCTCGAGGATTTTCAGAGTTTTGAGATTTCGTGTCTTGTGAGATTATGTTACGGCAATTGCTCTAATTTATTATCTGATACTTCAACTCGCTTAACACTACCATTAAATTATGGAATTGTAGACGCTTCCAGAATGTTTGTTATTCATCTTCTTTTTTTTTTAATATGTAAATTCACGTTGGACTATTGCAGCGTTAGGTGCGCTGGCCCCAATTAACAGTCGCGGTCCCGCAAATTATTCGTAATTCGATATTCTTGCTAGTAAAATGTGGAAGGAAGTGCAACAAGTAACAGTAAGAGCGCAGGATGAACGCGGAAAGGTTTAACGATTATTCAAATTTCTGGGCCGCTAAACTGTGCCCCCTTTTGAAGAAAATATAAAGTAGACATGTGATTCAATAACATGATCATGCCTCGGCAAAAAAAAAAACACTTACTTATAACCGATTTCGATCAGAGGCGCTCTTTACAAAAACGAATTCAAATCAATCCTCTCTAGTACATCGTACTTTAACTATTTATAAATTTCAAATTTTGATTATTTATGTGTTTTTCAAGAATTCACTCACATTGCTCAGAAATAATGGGGTGGGAATTTTATTTATTACGAGAGTTTGCCGAGTTCAAAGAAAAAAAAAACACTTTCAAAAGTCTTTCAGAACAACTTTGATATCAATAATTTTGCTTTTGACTCAAACAATTGCCGGCATTATGTAGACTTAAACGACACGTGATAGTATTTGAAAATTCAACATTAGTGTATACTCATGTGCTAACTGCTCAAAATCATGGTAGAGATAGATATACATGTAGATAGATATAGATGTGGACATAGCCATAGATAAAGATATAGATGTAAATATTTATAGATACTGGATACTAGATAATTGCGCGATTTACTGTGCCCTTTTTTACCTACGCACTAAGCGACAGTGTGTGTTACACTTCTTCCTAAGGACTAATGCACGTGTCCCGCTTGGATAATTTCGCTTCAAAATTTATCCACATCTCACATGCCTGATTGTCATAACGCATTCATTAGGATCATTAATCGATAAGAACTTATACGATGATAATGGTGATGAAGTGAAAACACTTCCCGGAAAATTCAACCATAAAACTCGTACGTGATACCATTACCGACATAAAAATGTAAGAAAATTTTTTGAAAGCAAAATTCAGATAACTTTCCTCAAAGCGCACTTATGATTGTTACTTATGATATACTAAAATTAATATACTCTTCAATCGTGGGTGTAATAAGAAATGTTGAGAAATATTTAAAAGAAAAGCGAATAAAACAACAAAATTGTGTCAATGTAATCATATATAAAACAAAAGTAGTTGTGTAGAGATATAAGTGTATAAAAAAGTAAATAAAAAAAAAAAAAAAAGAAAAAAAGTACAAAAACAATCCGCAAAATAAAAGAAAAAAAGTTGAACTGAGCTTAAGACGAAGCTGATAGCACCCAACATGTATGTAATTTATTCTTCTGCCAAGATTGAAAACACATAACTAGACTTAACTCTTGGACTTCAATTGGTTTTTAATTATTAAATACATTCAGTATAACAAGGTACGCTCACGTCTATGCAATTGTAATGAAATCCTTGAGGTATATTGATGATGTGTGGCAGGGAAGGCAACATTCATATATTTTCCATAGATGTACTTTCACTTAGCTAATGCTTAATGCATATGTAATTAGTCTGCAATAAAATTGTCTATAATGATTGATGAACGCAACTCTCTGCAGAAGCGAGATGCTTACGATTCAGGATTGAATGCAATCGGATGCTTATCCTAATCTAAAATTTATTTATCTGAGAGAGCGAAGCTCGTTGTGTATATTAAAGCAAATATAGACAACTATAACATGTCGCTTTCTGGTCGGAGCAAATTCACCCAAAACAAACAAAAAAAAAAGTTGGTGTAAAACATTTACATGTTTTTACCGTAATTTATTTCCAGTAAATGCGTTTGATAATAACTTCCCTTTAGATCTTTTTTCAAAGCATGCTCCGTTTTAAAAATTTTGAATTGATTATTTAAACGAAACGATAAATTTAATATAACTTACGTTAGCGAATATAAAAAAAAAAGAAAAACAATGTCAGCAACAGCGTAAACTGAGGCGGAGAAGCAACAAAAACATAACGATAGACAACAGAGCAACTAGCCAGGAAAGTATACATATACAAATCGTACACACACACACACACACACGCACACACACATACGGGCACATAAGATAAAAGCAAAGAGAAGTAAAAACCTAGCTGAGGAAATAATAACAATAGCAACAAATGCAGCATAACATGCATAAAATATCGTACTTAACAGAGATTAAACAAAAAAAAAAAAAAGTTATAATAATAAGTAAATAAATGAAATTCTTTTTAAAAGGAACGGAGACGAACGCAGCAAAAGAATAAAAGATAAGATTTATAAATATTAACAGAGATAAAAATAATTTTAGAAACTTACCTTCACTTTAGAGTTTCGGCCAAAAGGAAAAAAAAAATACAAACTTCGTTTTTATAAAACGCATGTGTAATTAGCAACCCACACCACAAGTTGACAAGGTTGAATATTATTATTATTATTATTATTGTTATTGTTGTTATTGTTGTTATTGTTGTTATTGTTGTTATTGTTGTTAACGGTAGCGAAGAAGATAACGTAAAAGCAAATGACCTTAGTCTGCCAAAGAAATTTATACCGTTTTACAGAGAGAAAAAATATATAAAAGAAGTTTCACCACTTTCTTTTCTTATACCGATTAAAAAATAATCTTTACAGCGTATTTTTCTTTTTTGCCTTTTCTTTCTCCCTTTTCACGAAGAGTAAAATAAAAATTTCTTTATGAAACAACACAACAATGGCAACAACGACAGCAGCAGCAACAACAGAAAGAAAACGTAGTTGCGCTTAATTTACAGACACATTATAATAGAGTTGAGTTGAGCTTGGTTGGCTGGTTGGCTTGTTGGTTTGTTGCTATAACTTGTTTTTGTTGCTATTGTAAATATGATTATGATTATTATTATTATTATTATTATTATTATTATTATTATTATTATTATTATTATTATTATTATGGTGGCTGTTAAAGCCAAAAGGAAACCAGTATTTTCTTCTTTCACTTGAGGTATTTTTTTTTCTTCTTGCTTTACTCGTTTTATCTATAAATGACTGCTTGTCCAAAAACAACACAAAAATATTTGTTGTTGCTATTTTTTAATAACCATGAATTTCGCTTGATTTCATTATTACGATACTTGTTTTTTTCCTTTATTTTTTTTGTTTCTTTTCAACCGTAGCGATTTATTTAATTTTTGTTTTAATTAGAAAACTAATGCATATTATTTTGAAAAGATTTCATCAAATCTTTTCATTTTTATTTCCCTTTCTCATTTTTAGAAATGTTTAAAACATTCTTATTGTTTTATTGCTGTTTTTAATTGCTTGACAAGAGCCCCTCATCTCTCCCTTAGTTAAATTTTATTGTAATCACATTTTCCTTTAAGATATATTTTTATTTTTAAAATATCATGAATAAGCAGAAATGTATTTAAATAACATTATAACATGCTTTACTTTTTTGTTTTAATATAAAATTAAAATTTTCTTAATTGCAACGCAACACACAACATCACTCGACATAACGTATTGTACATCTCACTTAAGGAAAAAGAAGAAGCAGACTGACATGAATTCTCGGTCCGTTTATTTTTTTTTTTTTTCCAATTTGTTTTTGTATCCGAAAAGAGACAACAGCGTTAAGCTCTTTTTATTTTTTCTTTTTTTTTTTCTTTTCTACTTAACGTTAGCGTTTCTGAAAGCAGAGAACAAAGAAGTTTTCATTTTCATAAATCCCACACAATTTAAAGGTCATAAATTTATTTTTGTTTATAATAAAAACATTTCCCTTATATATTAATTTTGTACTGCACTTGTTTTTTTTTTTTTTTTTGACTTAACTTTAAAAGTGCTCGTTGCTGAATTTTTCTCACATTTTTATAAATCACTTGTTCTGCTACTTTAGTTCAGCTGCTTTAGTTGATATAATAATTTCCCTACAATCAAAAATACACACAATCATGAAAAACTCAATTATTCTACACAGTATTTTATATATCGGTACACACATCACAAACGTATATATTAAATAACATTTAATTATTAGTGAAGTCATTAATATTCCAATTTATAAATTATATTACTTTATATTCTTTTTATATATAAATTTATTTTCGGTGTTTTTTCTTATTTGTTAAATATAACACAAACACACACATGCACACGTACGCACCACACCAATACCTTTTTCTTTCACCACATTCTCATTCGCTCTCTTTATATCTGGTATTTCACTTGCTGCTCTCGCTGCTGCTGCCAATGTTTGATTTAAGATTTTTCCTTAATTTTTTTTTGTCGTCTTATTCTTTTTGTGTTGTTTCTTTTTTTTTCTATTTTTCTTGTTTGGCCTACTTTGCATAAAAAATTTTTACAATTTTTCCCTTAAAGAAAATATTAATGCTATTTATTTTTATACCACTAAGCACATTAAGTATTTTTTATTGTAAACTAAGTTAATCAATTATCAAAAACGTTTAAAATAAATGAGAATTCCTAATTTGTAGATTTTTGCCTATAGATTTTTGTAAAATCACCTCTACATTTCTTCACAAAACTAACGAGACAACTACTGCTGCCAAGTCGCCAAACACAGAAATATTTTGTGGATATATGATTACCACAAGTTGGGGATATCGATCCTATTAAGGAGATTTATTTACGTAATCTTTTTATGAGAAGAAACGTAATACATTTACGATGCATCTAATTAGAATCTTCAAAGATAAAAAGAAAAAGTTCTATAAAAGCATTTTTTTTTGTTTTTTTGCATTTATTGTAATTCGATATTGTAGATTTAATGTAAATTTTACAAGGAGAAAGAAAAAGACAATAAACAAAAACACCAATGCAGGTCTCTGTAACGCTAATTACATTTTTTGTTTGTAAATAAATAGTAGTAATAGCTTGTGGCAGGTAGAAAATAAATAGGAAATGTTAGTAATATACGACAGATAAGGAATACACTTTCTATATAGAGAAATTGTTTAAGTTGTTTGCAGTTGTTTGCACCATATGCAGCATTTCGCACAAACGAATTGAATTACAAAATTGGGAAGAATTCTTTTACCTTCTTATCATATTAGTAAGATTTTTGTGTAAAAATATATATCATGCGATTTTTATTTTTTATTGCTTGAGTATTGTGCTAAAAATGCCCAAAGTTTAAGTTTTTCATGGAAATATTAGAGGAAATTCTATAAGATTGTTGATAAGTTTTCCGGTTTTCATATTTTCTGGTTTAAACTCAAATCACGAGGCTCCATGTGGTGTGAAGAATGATAACATTAAACATATATTTTTTGGATTTATAATTGATTACAATTGTTTTATTTAAGGGTTAAATTTTACAAAATTATTTTACTGCTTCTTATTAGATATTAGCTTGAGAATAAGAAAATATGTAATTTGATTTTCCATCATTCTCTTATTCATACGAGTTAATGGGATAGGAGATATTCGATTAGCTGATGATAAAAATTCTATTTAAATTAGATAAAGTCCCCTTAAGCTAGACTAATACTACAAGAAATCAATTTCAGTGAAAATCTTTTTGTATTCCTTTATGCGTTTTTGTTGTTTTAAGTATTGTATTATATAATAGAATTTTTCCATAGCATTGATATTTATTGCATGCTAATTAAAAACCAAATTTTCTATTCCCATCACCGAGGGATGAGGGGTATATTCATTTTGTCAGAACGTTTGCAACACCCAGAAGGAAGGTTCAAAGAACTCACAAAATGTGTATATTCTTGATCAACATCTAATTCTGAATCGATTTAGGCATGTCCGTCTGTCCGTCGGTGCAACTGTGCAGTATCTGGGTAAATTCTTTCCATAGTGCGGAGTGATTAAATCTACTTAAATACAAAGAAGGTATAAAAATACAAATTGGAAAGCACATGTTAGATCCATTCATTGCTGTAGGAGCTTTAATTGACCAAGGATTAGGTTTCCAACTTCGTATGGATTTCTAAATAAAGAAAGTTGGATGAGCACTCGGCCACATTCAACGGTAGTTCACAGACCCCGACAATCCACACATTACAATCTTAAGCTATAGTGGAGCTTGATAAGACCAACGTTGGAATGCGTCTGCCTTATGGGCTCCCTGCCAGAGTTGTTATGTTGATTTGGCCCAATAGAATCTTATGTCAGAATGGCTTGTCGCTTTTAGGAATTTGCTGTGGCATTTTGTTAGTTTGCTTGCTACCTTATAAAAATCGAATGTTACTTTCGGTCTTACCTGCCACAGAAACATGGGTTTATGCTCCCCGTTTCGGCTTAGCTTAGATCTATGCATGCTACGAATGTTTCTGTGTGCTAGATGTGTGTGGACGCTTTCGTTCTTTTTTTTTTTTAATTTTTCTCCTGTCTATTCATACGTGAAATTTGTGTCATTTTATTCATTCCTTATTTTTCAAATTAATAAATAAATAAATAAATCTAAAAAGAAACAAAATCCATTGTAAATTTTATACACGTTCGACTAACTAGTTAACTACGTAATTTACACATTTTTAAAAATGTCTCGTCCCTTAATTTTGTGTCAGGCTGATTGGTGCTATAGAAAAAACATATCACTAAATAGCATGTGCATTAAAACTTATTGGAATTTCGAGTTTTTATATCAAGTGAAAATTTTTATTTCATATTTTTAGCTTACGTTCTCTTATTTCGTCAATTTAAATCTTCCTGTCGATGTGGTTGACGCTCATATGTGTGTATAAGCGTTTGACTGGCACAAGGCGAATATCGCTTTTTATTTATTTTAATGTATAGTAAATCATCGACTGACGTTATCTGGCATCTCAATGCAAAGAAGATTTTGAAAACTCAGCTAATTATTTGCACTTGTGGTCCGTTCATTTGAAATTATGAAACCCGATGTTGTGACATTTAGACAAAAAAGTCAACCAAGTCATTGTTCACATTGTTTCACATCAGCAAATCTATTGCGCCCATTTATTTGCTTTATCGATCGGTTTTAGGCAGCTCTCGTACATATTGTTTACTTCTTTAATAACAATCAATATAGTACATGTTTTGGGCTCTTTGTGTGGCTTGATCAATCACATTTTTAGGTACGCATAACGTCCATTGGGATTGTTCTGAAAATATATGCACAAAGCTTGAGCAATTTATTACACAAACATTTCACAGAAAGCCAAACATTGCTAAAATGAATATAATTTATACGCTTTGTACTCTAAACAGCATGGCAGAGCTACAAGGAGTCACAAGCATATCTCTTTTCATGACTTGTTTTGTTCTTGTTTTATAACAAAATTAGTTATTCAACTATTTTCTTCTTCTTCAGCAAACCAAGAACCGAAAATTCGCTGCGATGTGTAAAAGAGACCCAGCGTGAAGACTCAGCGTGAGTTCTTTGTTCGTGCCTTAGTAAAGTTGGGGATAGATTTGTTATATAATATTACCATTTATTTATTTTAGTGCTTTTTTGATTAAAGTGTGCGGTTGCGCTCAGCTCTGCAGGAATCAGACCGCGATCGTTAAAATGAGATGATCTGGAGGATGCAATTTTATGTGCACTGTTGTTGCCAAGAATGCCCATGTGACTAGGCACCCAGGGAAAGTGAAAACAAAATGTATCAGATTTGAGGCTACATGTAAGGGTGAGTTTTATCTGAGGGAAATGATTGTAAAGTGGATAAGACAGATTTACTCTTTGAGAAGGAACTTCTGTTGAGACTGGGTACTCGCTAAGCTTCCAGAATCGCAAGACATTCAACCGACAACATATTGCTACATGGGTGATCTGAGGAACAGGCTTCTATATTAATATCTGGAAACCAAAAGCCGATGCCTACAACATCGGTCTTAGATCCATCCATAAAGATGAGTGAAAACTGTTTCCATTTGGTAATGGCCAAGATTGAGTAGCGGCGGTGGCCTCTATTTGAGATGTCCAATAATAGTGAACAGGCGCATTCTAATTTTGGTCTAATTAAGCCAAGATAGAGTTTAATCATGCAAGAGGGGTCCGAACTGCAAGAAATACCACAAATGGATTTCAATACATTAATGAGTTGAAAACATTGTTTGGCAGTTTTGTCAATGTGAGCTATCGGTGAAAGTTTCGAGTGTAGAACAAAGACTAAAAAGTCGAAAGTTTTAACAAACGAGATAGAATAACCATAGATGAGAGCAGAGAAGTAACCATGGGGTCTCTGCTTGTTTTTGGAAAGACCAAGCATTTGATCTTATCGACTGAAAGTCTGAGTTAAAGTAATTGAAGACGAGAGGAAATAATGTCGAGAGCAGATTGCAAATTGCGCTTACACAAATCTGGATCAGAGTTGCAACTAAAAACGACAAGATCGTCAGCATAGCCCAGAATTGAGATATTTTCAGGAAGAGAACTGAAAATTTTGTTAATATATAATTTAAAGCGAACAGGACTCAATACAGATCTCTGAGGAACACCTGCAAAAGATCTCCTTTGTACAAGAGCATCATCATTGTTCATTAACAGAAAGAGGTTATGTAACAAATTACAGAATTTGGTAGGGATATTCAAAGAGAGAAGAGGATACAGTTTAAGATGTTGACATTGACAGACTCAAACGCTGAGGTTATGTCCAGACAACGGGCAAAGAGAACATGGCTCTTAGCAAACGCTGAATTTATTGCTGACCGCAAAGTGACGATATTGTCTTGGGCAGATCTGTAACGTCTGAAACCGAATTGAAGACGGCTGAGAACATGTTTGGACCCGAGATATCATTCTAGACGTGAGTATAACACTTTCTTGAAAATGTTTCTAAGGGTGGGAACTAAGGCAATACATATGTACGAATTAAGATTAGCTGGCGAGCTACTCTTTTCTCTTAAAGTGCAGATTTGAAGTCGTACCAGGAAGGGGGTGTAAAGCCGGTAATTAGAATATTGTTAAATAGTAAGATTAATCGCTTTTCAATATTCAAGATTTTGCGGTGATTGCTACGAATACCATCTAAGTCCGGAGCTAAGTCGTTTGAGAGTTGAATGGCCTTATCGAGTTCAGAGATACATATGTCATTCAACAAAAAATTGTTACTTTCCTCATCAAGTGACGCAGAGGGGATTATAGGACCAGAAGGTTCAGCAAGCCTGTCACAGAACTCGTGAAAGATTTGTGTGGGTATGGAACAACGGGAGGAAGTGAAACCTGTACAATTTCTCACAGTACGCCAAAGATCTAAGATTGACATGTCGCTATTGACATTTTCATAAAGTCGTTTCCAGCCTGAGAGTATAAGTATATTCCTTTCTAACGTCGGCGAAAAATTTGAAACTTATTCTAGAAGGAGATCTTTTGCTCTCGACTCGATTGCATGCGGTGTTCCACCAACGATCAGGAGGGTATGATTTTTTAGAAGTCTTTCGGCTCAGAGTATCGGCGAAGGTCTTTGAGAATCTCTCAAAGAAATAACCTGAAAAGTCATTGGTTTGGATGGTATTTGAAATGTTACGGATAGCATTGTTCAGTAAAGAGGGTTTAATATCCTTTGGAATATGGGTATGTGAGTGGCAAGGGCTAGTAGGTTGTAAATGAAGACCAATTTCGATTAGAGAGTGAGAACTACTTTAGGTGTCGTTAAGGGTCCTTCAGGTATTCAGTGATCTCAGACTAAGTGTACAGATCGAAAGATCTATACAAAAAGAAACGGAACCAAAATGAGTAGGATTACCATTATTTAAGACTAAGACTAACTTGCTGCTCTTAAAAAAAAATCTTGAATTTCTCTTCCTCTTGAATTGGAGCAACGACTACCCCAACACACATGGCAGATATGTCGCATCTGAAAGAAAATAATCTGTTAATTGCACGGGCGGAAACATTACAATAAGGTGGAATATAAGAATTTGTGATCAAGAGTTCCTCAAGGGAAGTGCGAATGGCAGAGCTACAAGCTTTAAGAGATACACAATTTGCAAAATTAGAAGCGTAAGAGAATGAAAGCTTGTTAGATCGCCACACCACCGCCAGAAGAGGAGGTGGAGATGCGATCACGTCTTATCACGGCATAATTTTTCAATAGAAAATGAATCATACGGCTTAAGAACAGTTGTTGTTTTAACTTGTTACGGATGCCAGTGCAATTGCTATTGGCCGAGTGAGAATAGTTAAGCATAGTCTTGTGAAGGTCGCAGAATAAGCGTGTGGCGGAGTTAATAGTAAAATTGGTTTTAGGGGGACGTCTTGAGATTTGAGATATGTTAGAGGAATTGGTAGGATCAGGGGATCATTTCGTGATCGGAAGGAAGATTGCCTTTGATGGGTGTCACAGTCTCAGGATTTAAAGATTTTATAGTGGAAGAGGAGATGGCTTACGAAGAAATCATCGTCTTAATTGGAATTGAGACAGCAGTCCCAGTATTTGGTCGTTTGATTTCAGGTGGCGAAGTCGGTGGAGGCTCTACAGGGAAATTGAAAAATTATTATTATTATTATTATTTGGATAGGCATAAGTACTCCGAGAGAAAGAGTGAACATGTGGCTTAAGACGATCCACTGCGTTTTTTTTTTTTGGATTTTGCAATTTGCTTGTATGATGGACAAGTTTTAGAGTTAGATTGTCATGCCCACCCTTACAGTTGATGCGTTTTTGAGCTTGAGAACAATTCGGGCAGCATTCGTGGCTTCCGTCACAATGGAATGGAGTCGGAGTGTGTAGTGATGTAATTTGAGTGAGAAATACTCCGCAGTGGGAGGTAACGTTGTTCCTATTCCCAAATTGCGGTGTTTCACTTTTGCAGATAATGCGCTTTTTCTCTCGGCTACGTTGCACAAATAGTTACTTGTTTTCTTTTGGTTTTGTCTTTTAAAATGCTTTCGTATTAAAGATTGATTTTCAATCAACTTTCTGTCATTAAGGTGTCACGTTTGAACACTTTCACAGGGTCAATTAGCAAATAAGGATACTTCCGCCTGATCGACATTTCCTTTTTTTACCTTTCAAATATATATCGATTTTCCGATGACCATTTCTTCAAAAAATTCTCTGTCTTTGTTTTTCTTCAATTTCGGATTGAAAAGCATTGCAGCATTTTGTGGCGACCACTGCTTCGGAATACCAAGTTTTATACAAAGTCCCAAAAACTATGACAAGAAAACCCCCTTCCCCCTTTTTCTTTGGGAAATTTTGATGTTGTTTATGTTACATCAAGCTTAAGTTACGCTACGTTACGTTTTCAAGTTGAAAAAATAATTACTAAGAGCAAACAAAATTATATTTTGCAAAGCAACTTAACGGCTAAGATATATTTTTGTTAAGAATTAGGTTTGTTAAGCTCTCCCTGATATTTAACATTTAATGCATTGCATCCATACTTCCATCGCTAGCGATAAACGATAAATGAATGAACATAGCAAGCAAAACAAATGACATAAAACATATAAAACACATACTAGTGCATGTGAATCGAATTCATTCAATCTGCCAACAGTATAAAAGACATAAGTAAACACGATTTGTACGATTTTAGTATTTGTGCTTTTGTTTGACCGGGTTCGTAGTCCAACTGAGCTACACACCGAACATATATATAAAAGGAAAAATTCTGATTGTCAAAGGAACACAAGGAAATAATTTTGAAGTGATTTTGCTCGCTTTAATAAAATTGAATTTTTTTTCTTTTTATTCTCCCATTTGTACTATATTTTCGCTGAGATTATTGAACTTAAAAAAAAGTAAGAAGCATCAGTAAAAATGTCGCGTGATAGTGCAACAAACCAATTGATTGATTACAGAAACAATTTGACGGTAAGTTAAGATAAAAAGTATATCTTAATTTTTAAGATCGGATAAAAAAAAAAAAAGAAAAAGATATAAAAAAATTTTCAATAAAATATTTTTTCATAACAAAAAACTCCATCAAAAGTCAATATACAAAATATTTCAATTTTATGTATTTTGTGAAAAAAAAAAAAAAAAAAAAAAAAATTGGAATCCCATTTTTAGAGGACATTTGACATGGATGGATAACCTTAATAAATCATCCTCAATATGATCATTGCTAGTAGGCGTATAAGCGCGGTATATGAGGTTAGGACAATGCGCCCTTGATTTTTCCTATTTTCTAGATACGTTTGTCATAGAAAAACCGATAAAAGCCGATATTTAACGAATTGCATAAAAAAGAAAGATTGTAAGCAGCTTCTAATTGCGTTCAGGTGCATCCGCTCGATACATTAAGGCTGAGTTTATTGTACGTAGCATAGTTGGAATAGTTTGCTAATGATAGGCTATAGCTGAAATAGATTTCTTATGGACAAATAGAAAGTGTTACTCCCCGATAGCGATGCATTTGAATATGATTTGCAATAATTTTCACTTACTGTAACCTATAATTGCGGTGTTTTCGGATTTTTTTTTTTTTATTTCAAAGATTTTCTTTTTCAAATCCGTGAGGCAAAGACGAGCAAAGTTACTGCATTATCATCAAATACTGTCGCACTCAATCTTTGCGCCCGCAACCTTTGTTATATATTCAAATTTTGAAATGTATTTTGTGCTCAATTAATTTGTATAGGACTGGTTTGATTTTTTTGTTTGTTTAAAGCCAATTTTGAAAGTTGAATGGTTTTTTTTTACTTCATAAGGAGGAATTAGTTTAGGTGATAATGCGCGACTGCTTAGTCGCTTTCTTTAAAATTAAAATATTTCGCTTATGCATAAATTCGTAGTGAAAAATGACTCACAAAAGTTTATTCGTTTATGCTTGAGTTTATAGCCGATCCACACAGCTCAGAGTTGGTTAAGGTCTTCATTTGACGAACATTAGCTGTCTCTCCTAGCGTAGCTAGCTATTGTCAAGCCGATGTCTGATCTGTTTGTCTAATTGAATGGTGTTGAGGTTATATGCGATCTCTCTCTCCTTCTCTCTCATCCTCTCTCTCTCTCTCCCTCTCCCTCCCTCCCTCCCCCCCCCTCTTTCTCTCTCTATACAACGTTGCGATTATGTATAATTTGATTGTTAAGGTTAGGTGCTACTTGGTTTTATGTGGTTGGCTAATATTGGGGTTATGCGTAACCAGTCTATCATGTCGAGGTTATGGGCGATTTGCTTATCTGACTGATTATTGAAATTGTGTCGTCTAATTTCTAAACGTTTGATTAACTTGTTGGTAATCGAACATTGACAGATTGCCACTTTTGGGCTGCTCAGACAGCTGCATAGAAGTGCTCTCCAAATATCGTCTTTGTGGGGAAAAGTCTCATCACCATAGTCTGATTAAATAGAAATTCTTCACTTGTGAACCTCTAGGGAAAATTTTAAAATTTCGTATACGAACCTTCGATAGCACGACCTTACACCACTTGCTTATAGCTTTTTACTAGATGTTGCAATCAAATCCTTCCGGTCGACATTTCCACAAATGATTTTCATTAATAACAACAACAAATTCGTAGATTTTTTTAAAAGGAAAAACATTGGAAAAACTAATTTTTGCAAACATATTACAGTTATTTTAACTCAACTATCCCTCATTTAAAACTAAATGATGGTTGAATGTCACCTTAAGATTGTGTTGCGCGTGCAGTTGTCATTTGTATTACGAAATAACTTGGTCTGTAGTTACCATTTTGTATTCTTAAGCCAATCTAATGCGGCTGAACAATTTCTGCAGCCAAAGAAATAGAAAGAGTTATGCCGAAGACTGCATTTACAATTCCGACAAAAGCGAAGTAGTAGATTCGTCTCTTCGACTATATTATTGTAGATTTGATTAAATTCATGCATATTTTCCTACTCTATGTCAACGTGTGCTTTGGAAGGCACATTCACATTCCGTGGAATAAAAAATTCGGGAGTCAACGGATCGGGTAAGATTATCAAAACACCGGGAATCCGCTTGTAACCAGCTTTGTCAGATATCTGCACGTTTCGTTTGCCTTTGTCCCGAATATCACCCATTTTTCATCTGACTAACCGTTTCATATAAGCAATTTTGAAAATGTAGCAAACTTTCGCTCACACTCACATTTGAGACGCTAATGCAAGCTCTCTAATATGTAAGAGGCGTAATTCTTTTTTGATCAGTTGATATAATTATTAATAAGAAGTCTTTGTATATCTTGTGTGGGTTGTTATTTTAATAGTAGAGTAATAATTAATTCATTCTTCAATCCTTAAGATTGCTGATCATGAACGTGCATATCTATATATACATGGCTTGATCAAACGTAAATATCATAATATATCGTAATATGCTTGAAAAACTTTTGGGCAGAACTGTCTATCTCTGACCTGACTAATTCATGCATTCATTCATGCAGTTTCTATTTATATGATTATTCACGCCCATATTTGGAGATATTTGCGCGATACATGTAAATTCCTGGTTTCTTGAAAGCCCCACGTACATACACGTCTAATATTATCATAGACTACAGATATCTGGAAGACTCGTATCTATCAAGACTCTTTTTCTCTGCCGATTGACCGAATTTGCTAAGAACGTTATTGGCCCTCGTAGATAGAATAGCAATAGAAGCTTTAAAGCTTTCTATAACAATTCGTAATTATGCGAAGTGAAGCAGCTGAAGATGTTTTTTTTTGCAAGATTAGCGCCTAATAGTTAAATAAGTTGTACTATGCAAGATATAGAGTGTGATTTGCATCATACATTGCATCAATTATTTAGTGATGAAATGCAAAATTGCGTAACACACCGTATAATTGTTTATAATTATAGTAAAAGACACCAACCACTCTTGTCTTATTAAAGTGCCGCGACTTTTATTCTAATCCCTTATTAGTATAGTAAGTTGAATTAAAAATGAAGAAAATTATTTTTTGCAATTATCCGCAAATTACCGCACAACATGTGTCTGATTTCAGATTTAAATAATTTTGCATTTAGAGAAAACGTTGAACAATTTTATTGATTTCAAAAATCACGCTTCATTATTGTGGAGCTTCCTTTCCTTTTTAATTTTAATATTTTCCACATATAAATGAGTATGTGTGTCTGTGTCTGTGTCTGTGTCTGTGTCTATACGATCGATTCTAATTAATTAAATTGAAAAAAAAAAAGAAGAAGAAGAAGATAAGTGTTGAAAAGTAGTACAAACGCAGTAGAGCGAATAATTAACAAAAATTAGTTGAAAACATATCCGGCGTAAGACGAAATTTCCTCAATAACGTAAGAATATTAATTACTTTTTGGTTACTTGATGAAAACTGTTAAAGCGTAACCCGTTGTATGTATATGTAAAGGCATTTTCACGTCTCTTCATAGATCAATAGCGACAAAGTCGCTATCAAATATCTTTTTATTCACTAGAAAATCAGTTTTCATAGCTTGTTTCTAATAAAGAAAACTAAGTATGGAAGGATTATTATGTCGATCGATCGGTCCGACTACCCGTCCATCTGCTTTCATTATAAATCTTTGTTTCAATTTTTTTTCTTATCTCCTATTAACTGCCGTATAACCATACCAGTCTCTTCTCGTCTCGTCACAAACGATTATTAAAACAAGTAAGAATCCGATCCAAACGTTTCACACCAATTTACATTAGATACTATTACTAACCGATTTTTGCCGCGAAATTATGAAAATTATACCATGTTTTCATATAATTCCTTATCAAGATAGAGCGTTGTATGAGTAATGGTCGCAAAAGTCGTTCGGTCCGAATCATTTTTAGTACCGTTCGCCCTTGAGCCAATTGAGATTTGAATCGGCGAACACTAGACTTGGTAGTCGCGACCCTTGCGCCTACACACCTACTCATGCCTAAGGCTACAAGATGCTAGCCGTAGTCAAAAAAGTCTTTTTTAAAGCAGGATCAGCGTATGTTTATTTAAGCTAAGCCATTCTCTATTTAATTTCTATTCTATATATCCAGGAATCGAAGTTAACATGAGTCTGTCGCCTTAGCTATACGAACAGTCAATTTACTCTAGAGCCTACTACTGCATTAGTAGTAGGAAGTGGAGGTGAAAGGCTCAAGTTAGATGAGCCCGAATCAAATAAAATAAAAGATCTCATATTTGTTGCGTGAAGAAGCAGGCGTCACCACAACAAAATTTTCTCTCAACGAAACTTTAGTAGAAAACTGAACACTTAGCACCGGTGCTAGTGCTAGTGCTAGTGCTGAAGTAACAAAACTTGTGGTTTGTTCAAGGACTTGCAAAGCTCTTAATGTTGGGGAGAGAAAAATCAATGTTAACAGTTTAAGTTAATGACTACGAATTGACTGAAAAAAATTTCAAAAACCTATAACCCTGACGACTATAGCTAATAATACATAATAAGAATTATGTTTGAATTCTAAGCGACTTTCATTTCAACTCTATGCAGCAAGTAAGTCGCAAACCAGCTTTGAATAAACTATAACGATAACAACAACAAACGCCAAAAAACAACATGTTTTCATTAAAGCTAATAAATTGTATCATGTGCAGTACAATTTTACACGCACTCTACACACATCGATGACATACATTGACAATAAAGTCAATGCACTAACGATTAATAGAAGACAGCGACAGACGTGCTTAACATAGCAACAACAACAACAAAAACAACAACAACATTAAATTAAACTGGAAAGTGCAATATGCGGCGCACTTAACATTATTGGAATGAAGGGGAGAGAGCAACCAATCAACATCAGTGTTTCACATCGAATTTCAAAATTTTAGTCCAAAAATAAATAAATTAAGAAAAAATCGTTATTATCACTAATCGGTGAAATATTTTTTCAGAATTTTCTTCAAAGCATTTATCAAAACAAATACCATAGACCACCATTCACTAAATCCACTCACCTTCTATGTAAATCCCTCACATTTGTCATATCGAGATATTGAAAATATGATCCTTGAGCACTGTCTTGTGGATGGATGATCCGCGTAAATTAGATCAGAAAGTGCGAACCTCATTGCAACAGCAATTATAGCACAAATTATTTAAGCCTTCAAATTCGGACGCTGTACGCAAGTTTCGTGAAACGGGTTATGAGGCAAACAAACAAAAAAAAGGTAGCGAACATCAAAAATTCATTCCGATGGTGCATACGACTTAGCTGACTACATTTTTACTTTCAATTATGAGCTCGAATCTTCCGGTAAACATTTATCGTAATTTCAGATGGATTCGCATTCTCTTTGACTAAAGAGGGAAAGTGTCGCCAAAAGAACACATAGGCGGTCATTAATGTCCTTATTTTTGAGGAGACGGCAAACTCATAATTTAAAGTTCGTATGATTTCCTCCTGTATTTACAAGCAGCATTCTTAACAAAGATTTTTGGGTAGATAGGGACATGAGGACGTTGTCATTTTTTTTTTTTTTTTTATTTATATATATAAATATGTGAATTTTTATTTTTTATTTATTTTTTTTTTTATATATATGGAGACATAACTGCAAGCCCTACTGTCAAGGTAGAGAAGGATGGAAACATTTTTTTTCCTCCAACAAAGTATACATATAACAACAACAAAAACCTTTGGATATCACTGATTTACGCAGGGATAAATCTTCGAATATAAAGTACGCAAAAACTCCAATAATAATATTGATAAGCCCTTCTTGTTTCAAACTCTCTGCTTCACATCGCGTTCTCGTAATCTGATCAACAATTGAAGACAAAATATCTAAATTCCTGACGGAACAACATCCCATCATGCTATTACTCTGAACGCTATTTCACTAATTATAGGATCATTAAAATTTGTTATATGAATAGCTTTTTTCTTTTCTTAGAATAATTTTGAAATTTTTGCTGATTTCTATATAAATTCTTTCTTTAAATTTTCCCCTCGAAATTGAAGTTGTTTTTACTTATTGTCCGCAAAATGAAAAATAAAAAATAAAAAAGAAAAGAAAACAAAACGAAACGATTAAGAAAATTATATTCGGACGTGAGCCAGTCTTTTATATCCATCACCGTGATCCCAAAAAAAAGGAAGAGAACTCAGTTTTCATATTTTACAATATTTACAGCAACACAAATGGAAAATCATCTGGTGTGTGTGTTACGGTTTATGAGTAACAAGCAAAAAACATGGAGAGCGAAGGTCTTCACAGTTTTTCTTTAGATAGACATTGTGGGCATTGTAGGCGTGTTTTCAAATTTTCTTGCAAGTTTGTGGGCCATGTCTTCATTTTTGCAAACGGGCGACAGTTGCGCGGGCGGAGAGATGAACGTGCAGACATGCTTAGGTGCAATCCGATTTTTAAAACTGCCCTAGAATTTATATGAAAAAAAAAAAAGTTAAATTTTGACACACCCTAATATTGGATAGGCATAGCCAATTTTTGCACAGGTACTACAGCATCACCTATTGAATGTGCGTTCAATGTTTGTACATTTATCGGCTATAGATTACGAGTAATAAGCAAAAAACGAATTTATGCCTCCTTTTGAAAAACAGAGGCGTTCTCAGTTACCGTTATGCTTGTTGGGCGTGTTTTTCGACCGATTTGCTCCATTTTCAACACCAATCTGTGTGCGAATACTTCCGATGTTTCCGTCAAATTTGACGTTGACAGCTTCATTTTTGCAGGCAGAATTTTTTCAAGACGTCTGCAACGCCCCGAAGGAAGCTTCAGAGACCCCAAAAAGTATATATATATATTCTTGATCAGCTCCAAATTCTGAATCGATTTAAGCGTGTTCGTCGAGATAAAGCCCGTTGTAAACAATCGTGCATATTTCGGCATTATATAATATTGGTCTGAAAGATTTGGATCAGATGGGGCAATTTTTTAAACTCCTTCGCATATAACCGTCTTATTTTCAATAGTTTATGGTAAACATTGGCCCACAATAGTAATTTCACATAAAAATCAACCTTACAGAATTTGGATCACATAAGTGTAACTTTATGTCAAATGGTCGGTCTATGACGAAAATTTTCCCACAACAGTAATCTGTGATATAAAAGATAAATGGGCCAGATTTGAACCACATGGACTTATTTCCTTGATCCGTTCCATATAAGGATTCCCATGAGTACGCCCTATAGAAAGAGGTTCAATTTTTGATATTTGATGATGAAAATTGATCCGTAGCAGCGATATATATATATATATATATACATATATATATATACATATAATAAAAAGCATATCCTTATGCGGCGGCAAGATCTAATTTGTAGCTTTTCGTTATGAAGGAAACGGTTGAAAAAAAATAAAATCTTTGACAATTAGATTAAGTTTCCTTGTTGTTGTTGTTGTTGGATTTAGTCAGGTGAGATTTCCGGCATCGTGTAATAGGCAGACTTTCGTGAAAAGTATGCCTAAATGAATGAACAAATAACTGCATCAGGCAAAGTGATGTAGGGGTATCTAATGGTTCGCTTTGCTCGACTTATTTTGATTTAGATTTTATTCGTTAACAACCTTATTATTATCTAATTAAGTTAATTAAAGGTAATTGAAATGTTTCTGTTTTCCTTTTGTTGCTGATTAAACAACTAATACGAGCCTATGACTAAAAACTTAATGCTTCAGACTAATTTGCAATTTTTAGAGTATTAGTCATAGTCAGTCATATTAATTAAATAAAAATATATCCAAATAAAATTTTAATTACACGTTGCATCATCATTACTTGACGAAAACATGACTCGTAACAATTCATTTAATTGCATGGAAATGCAACTCTTCGATATAATTTCCATAATATCTCAAGTAGCTGCTCTGCCATAGTAGCGTAACTTTTTCGTTTTTTTTCAGTGAAAGAGATAGAGAGGAAGATAAGTACTTGAGTAAGACAACCGTATCAGACTATGTCCTCTAGTTCGAAACTTAAAATCAGTTCTTGAAAATAGACTACGACAGGATTTCGTTAATTACTACACCGCACAATAATTGTTAAGAATGAGTAATAATTAAATTAAATTGTTTCGATCGATACCTTGAAGAGAATCGAATTTTAATTGCTTTACCATCTTGACTGCTTTTCCTGCATATATATGAAGGTTTGCTACTCTAAAATTAATTAAAAAATCGTTAGAGTCATTACACCATAATAACCTCCTATTTGGTTGCCGTGAAGCAGTAGCTATTTTTCGGTTCCAATCTATCCGTTAACTGTTTATTAAACTGCAGCGTATACTAATGAGTGGAATTTCTGGTTTTATTCTATTAACATGAAAATCCATTCGACGTACACCAAACTAATTGGGAATTGCGTTCTAAATCATTTTGATTACCATATTTCGTTAACCTTCAGTAGGCAAATACGTTACTTATCTATTAATTAAGAAGTGAATTCGTTCACACGCATATGCTCTACACATGTTTTCCTTTTTGCCATTGCAATGTCATCTTTGTGTCATTGCCAATGCCTCACTTTCACTCCGTGATCACTTTAAACAAAACTATAGATGAGGCAATGTTGAATCAATATATATATATATATATATATATATATATATACATACATATATGTATGTACGTACGTACGTATGTATATATACATTACAATTTGTTTTGTTCTATAATTTTCACAAACGTAAAAGTATCGAGCATTAATTACATGACTGCATTCAACACAGCAAGGAAAACCATTACAGTCGAGCAAAGTCGCTCATTATATACCCTACACAATTTCATGATAAAATACGAAAAAGTATATCTTTTTTCCATCTAAAGGCACACTTTTCATGAGAGCCATTGTAAAGAGTGGGTATCAAAATATGGACTGACTTGAAATTTAACTAAATTAAAATTCTTGCCAAGCATCGTATTAATCTTGGTCTTTTTTGCCACATTCTCAGAACTCTATTATATATGGAGTGAAATCCAATAAATAGATCAAATTCCACTTTCATGTCAAATTGCTATTGTAGACCAAATGCCATAGCAATGTAGGAAAAATTAGAACTTGTTTCATATCAAGGCCTACTTTCCGAAAAAGCGAATTGCATGGGAAAAGTGATCAAAAAGTTAGCGATTTCTTTAAATCAGACGCTGTCGCAAACAGTGGTCTAATCCAATTCAATTTCCAATAAGATTCATTCGCGGGCCAAAATAAGTCAAAGTCTATCTCTCGAATTTCGCTAAAGTAGGCGCGAAAAATTGCGATTTATAAATATAAACAATGAATACAAATCGGTTCAAAAATCGATTTTCACCCTATCGGCATAATAGAAAGTGGGAATCAAACTTAGGTTCATCTATATCTTACTGGCATCTATTCAAACTTAATCTATCTATAAGAGCGATAGATGGTGGTACGATGTGTGTAGCGTTGTAAATGAGTAAACATTAGTTTAGAATATTGAGAATCTGTATATATATAATAAAGCGTTAATTTCTCATAAAATACAAAGAGTAAAGAAATTGTTTGTATATTTTTTTTTTGTATTGGTGACGTTTTCAAGTGAAAGTTATAGATACATGCGGTAAATCTATTATTACGACTCGTGGTTAAGGCAACTAGCGAATACGGTCTTCGAAAACAAGGGGAGGGGACGAGGACGAGGGAGGGTTCAATTGTTGACATTGAGGATTTTCCTCTTCCATGCATGCCATACTTGCACTGAATATGCATTAAATTAGAGGAACTAATTCATTTTCTTTTTCAGACAGAACGCTCCGTACCTGAACGCGTACTTTTTTGTAAAACTAATGTGTAATGCAGGACAATTAACCCCAAATACTTTATATACATATATATATATATATGCATATGAACATTACTTTGTAGGTTTAGTTAATTCAAAATAGGCTTCAGGTATTAACCTCTGTCGTTTGTCTTTCTGTCGCTTTGCAAGACCTCAAAAAAGTGTACATAACATATAAAATGGCATTATATAGAGTCGTCCTCTAAGTGTTTTTTTTTTTTTTTTTTTAATTTGTAAAAAGACGTGAACGGTAAAAGAGATGAGATCAACATGATTTTTCTTTTATTTTAAATGTTGGTTCATGCCATATTCGCGTGAGTTCGGCCACTGTACGTCGCCCACATTTTTGTGTTTGCTAAAAAGTGGGGTATCTTCAGACTTGGTTCGCGCGCCTGCTAAGTTAATTGGTAACTAAACGATAATGAAAATATAACGAAATAATCAGAAGACAAAAGAAAAATAGAAAATACAAACGTAAAGAGAACAAGAAATAATGCGGAAATGTTATAAAAAGTTTAAAAAATATTTTTGTTACACTATTTACCATATAATGCATATATATATTATTGGCGAAAATTTATAATACACAAAGTGTTTATCGAAAAATTTGAATTTGAAATTTGATTTCTTCGAACGAAGATTTTTGATATTTTTTTTTTGAAAAGACGCTAAAACCTATCAGAAAAGCCTAATTTCATTACCATGTCCAAGGTCGTGTCATCACCTCTCATTCGCCCTCTCGATACACTCGATAACACACTATATGCAAAATGATGCAATAATGTTGCAATAACGTTGCAATAATGTTGCTAATGATCCATTTTATATACATAATGTTTACGACTCTGTTCAACATGTATGTGTAGACATCTTGGGATTACACGTGGCATATACTGGCATATATTTACAATAATAGAATGTTTTCAATAAAAAGGTACGTGGGGTGTGCTAGCGCGTTTGTCCATGCTTTTGCCTAAGAAGTTTTATATGCATGTTCTTGAGTTTTCATCGTTTTTCTAAATACCAATCGATATCAAATTTTTTTTTATGTTATAGTTTTGTACATTTTTTGTGTTCCGCCCCACCTAAAAGGTATTATACCAGGATCTTTTAGCATTTTTTTTTTAAATGGATGCTTGCTTGTCGAAATATTTCAGGAGTGTGTACGACTACGATGTTATTGCTATACTAACTCACTAACTAAACTTAATATTACATTAATATTAGAACATTCATAAAGCACAACTACTTCTAAAGGTTAACTTATATAATAGCTAACACAATCAAAATACTGCATAAGAAAGAACATAATAAAATACATAACGAGCATATGTTAGCATAATAATGATAAACAAAAGTATAAAAGAAAAAGTATTACAAAAATATGTCAAATTTTTTGAGTTAATTTTTTTTCATTTCTTGTCCTTTCCTGATTCTATGGAAAAATGATGGTAGTTCTCCAAAAAAAAAGGCAAATTTATTTATTACATAAGAAAGGTTCATATCAATATACCAAAAATTAAAAAAACAGTCAATTGCTTAGGCAAACGTATAGTTACGAGATTTGCTTTTCTCGATACGGTTCGTATCACTCACTAGTTCGTCGATATTCTTTTCAAGAGTAATACACTTACACGTTTTCCTTTCCTTTTCAAGACTCTTTTTATTTGCCATCAATTTGTTTAAGGGTAGGACACTATTTACGTTTGACTTTGGCAATACTCTCGACTTCTCAACTCTAATATTCTTGTCCGACTGACTCTGCCTTCCGCAAATAGTCGATTTATATGCATTCTTACAAGCATGTTACTATTACTTAAGTTCATGGCTACGTTTTTAATCCGATGACCTGCCTTCCCGCTAATCGTTTTCCACAGCCGGCAGCTGCATGATGCGCGGCGAATGTACACTTAGCTTTTCCCCGTCTCGGAAATTTATTACTTCGGAAAATCAATTAGTTGGAATGAACAGGATTTGGGATTACCGTAACAGTATATACGTGTTTCTGCTTGCATGCATATAACCGCTTAAGCAAGCATACCCACAATCGCACATAACTATTTCTACTTTAGCCCGAATACACTCACACTCGTCAGGTTCAGGTCAATTCAAACGTCATACTATAGCATGCACATGTTCATGTTCATAGTGTAGGCTTACGCATACTTGCCGTACAAATTTCAGTAAATGTTCTCATTTGCAGTTCTTTAGTCTCTCTTATCACGGTCTTCAACATCGTTTGTTTTTATCGGATGCCTTGGGCTAGTGGCTAATAATTTTGCTGCGCAAATATTGCTAGCAAAATAAATGTCTTATCTTATATATGTATAATGCTATTGCTTATGTATATGGAGGGGGCATATTTGGGGCGAGTTTGGCGGTGATAAAGCCTACACATAGTAATGGTTTTTCTTGTAGGTTTCAAAAATCTATAGTTTCGCGATGTCTCTGAAAATTGCTGTAACTCGATTTGGACAACGCTTGTACTGCCATTTTGCATGAGAGATTTAGTAGCAATAACTTAGATTTTTTTGGTGTTGTGATCGTAATTAAAGGCTTAGTTTGTTTTATGTGTGCACGCTTGCTAATGTTGTTTAATTTTAATAATTAATTATTTAATACTTATTTTACTTGTTTGTTTTTTATATCTAACTTAGCAAAGACATTTTAGCGAAGACGCAACCTTACAAAGATGTGGACCATCTTCGATTCGGTAATAATTTCATGTAAATAACTGCCTCTGCACTTCTGTAAAAAATTCCATGTTCGAATACCATTTTTGCTACAGTTTGGCATAAATCTTTTTCTTTTTTTTCGCCAACAATAATAATAATAATCTTGGGAGAAGAGAGTCAGTGAGAGTTCATGGTTCATGGGAGTAAACTAATGTTTCAACATAACCCCAGAGTAAAAAGTCCAATAGAGTTACGTCGCATGATCTTTGTGCCGATGCCCCGTATAGGCATTGATTGAACTTTTCTCACACCTCGCGCTCTAAAGTTATTTTTGCACACGTAACAAGTGCTTTAAGAACATCAGATATGTTTTCTTTACACTATAGAGGGACGGTGTTTACTGCAAAGTCGTTAAACCGAATGTCAGCTTCCGTGCGTTCATAATTTTCATTATAAGTTCTAGTAACTTCTTTACGCTGTACAACTATATATTGCACTCCATAAGTAACGACAAGACCCAATCAATATATTGAAGAAAAAATTTGGTCCAAATTGTTTCCATTAGAAGTATGCTTTATTTACGTTCACTTTCGGAACCATAAAATGGACGATCTTATACCGATGGCTAGATAATTAATACACTTAGTAATATCAGTCAGAAGTCATTATTGTATTATCAGCTTCAACGTCCATTCACTTTGGACCCTTATCTCGTCTGTGAGTATTTTTATTGCATTCTCTTTTTTTTATATTTATCGTTCAGAAATTGCAAGTATACTAATTTCATCATTTCTCTTACAATGTTCAGAAATATGCTTGGACGCTGCCACAAAGTACCATTTGCGAGTTTCAACCTATGATTGTTTATAAGGTCCAGAATTAGAGTTTAAAACACACACAAATCATACTTACCAGCGTTTTACTTCTGATGATGATGTTTTGTAACGTTCATGACATATATATATATATCTTGATCTACTTAACTGGTTTTGGTAGTTTTGTTATTGGAAAAGCCCTGAGAGTTGTCGAATGGAAATTGTGCCTGAATGCTTGCTTATAGTATTTATGAAAACTTAACACTTGAGTTCTTAATTGCTGCATGTAGAATAGATATGGAAATGGGCGTGGTCAGCGAATAAGTTCTATAAAATGAAACGCCATGAAACTTCCATGAAACTTATCCATATTAGCATATTAGCAAATCCTTTTTCACACACTATATATTTTATAGTTTTTAGACGACCCAAAATATATGCGGAGAGGGGATAACAAAGGCTTGTTCTGCCTTAAATTTGATTTTTCGGCAGAAACGTATGTATATAGAGAGAGAAATGAAACTCCAATCATCATAATGGCATTAAATATAGAAAAATAAAGCTGATAACTGATTGTTATTGCTGTTTTAGTTGTTGTTGTTGTTGTTGTTGTTGTCATTATTCTTTGATGTATTCTCTAATTTGATAATTGAAGAGAAATTGAACAAGAAATTTGTTCTTTGTTGCGGTGACTCGGTGATTTGGATCAACGCGACAACATTTCTGGTATTAAATTAAATATATTTATGACAGACAGTCAGTCTTTTATTCAGTTGGCATTCTGAACTTTCCAGGCCTGTCTGTAGGGCTTGATTGATTCTCCATGTCTTGAGTTGTGTTGAAAACGATTCTATCAGCTTACAACATTTAGAGACTTTCGTAATTTCCACGAAGTAAAAGTAGGCCGTAGCTGTAATTGGTTTGTCCCGTATCGTTTCCATTCTTACGAAAGTTAAGAAAGAAAATGTTTTCAATAGATTAAGGATTTGCCATTTTTCAAGAGTAAGAAGATTATTTTTTCACCCGTTTCTGGTTTCGTTACAGGTTTCTCCGGGTGCTATTACCACTGGTTCTGGTAATCCGGTTGGCATTAAAGATGCTTCGATGACGGTAGGACCAAAAGGTCCGTTACTTTTGCAAGATGTTCACTTTTTGGATGAGATGGCCCATTTTGACCGTGAGCGTATTCCTGAGCGTGTTGTCCATGCTAAGGGTGGCGGCGCATTTGGATATTTTGAAGTCACTCATGATATTACCAAATATTGCGCAGCTTCACTTTTTGAAAAAGTTAAAAAACGTACCCCTATTGCGATGCGCTTTTCTACGGTGGGTGGGGAAAGTGGCTCTGCCGACACGGTTCGTGATCCTCGTGGTTTTGCTATAAAGTTTTATACCGAGGATGGCATTTGGGATTTAGTGGCCAATAATACTCCGATTTTCTTTATACGCGACCCAGTTCTCTTCCCTAGTTTCATACACACTCAGAAACGTAATCCCCAAACTCATTTAAAGGATGCAGATATGTTTTGGGATTTTCTTACCTTGCGACCGGAATCTACGCATCAGGTGTGCTTTTTGTTCAGCGATCGTGGCATACCGGACGGTTTTCGTCACATGCATGGCTATGGTTCGCATACTTTCAAGATGATTAATGGAAAGGGTGAACCTATTTACTGTAAATTTCATATGAGAACTGAGCAAGGCATTCAAAATTTGGACGTGAAACGTGCTGAAGCATTGACAGCAACTGATCCCGATTATTCTATACGGGATTTGTATAATTCCATTAAGAACGGCAATTATCCGAGTTGGATTATGTCTATACAGGTGATGACCTTTGATCAGGCCAAGAAATTCAAGTACAATCCTTTCGATGTCACCAAAGTTTGGTCGCATCGTGATTTCCCCTTGATTCAGGTGGGTAAGTTGATACTCGACCGTAATCCTACCAATTACTTCGCAGAAATAGAGCAACTTGCTTTTAGTCCGGCCCATTTAGTGCCTGGCATTGAACCTTCGCCAGATAAGATGTTACAGGGACGTCTGTTTTCTTATTCCGATACTCACCGTCATCGTCTTGGACCCAATTATTTGCAAATACCCGTTAATTGCCCATATCGTGTAGCAGTTAAGAACTATCAGCGCGATGGTCTCATGACTGTTACTGATAATCAGGGCGGTGCTCCCAACTATTATCCTAATTCATTTGCTGGTCCAGAGACCGATGCTCGAGCACGCAGCTTACAATCTTGTTGCCCAGTCTCTGGTGACGTTTATCGTTTTAGCAGCGGTGATACTGAAGATAATTTCAGTCAAGTTACCGACTTTTGGGTTCACGTCTTGGATGAATGTGCTCGCAAACGTTTGGTTAACAATATTGCAAATCACCTCAGTAATGCCAGTCAGTTTATACAAGAGCGTGCTGTTAAAAACTTTACCATGGTTCATACTGATTTTGGCCGCGCTTTAACGGAGGCACTCAGCTTGGTCAAATCGTCAAAAATGTAAACGAATCTTCGATGGCCATCAGTTAAACAATCTTAAAGAACAAATGTGTGTGTATGTGTGTGCGTATGCAGTTTGCTGTTCAATTTTCCTTTCGTGAAATAATTGCTTCGATTATAAGAACTTTTGCTGGGTTATGGTTTTTTTTTTTTGCTCCACCTTCTGTGTGGGTAACATATTAACAGATGTTGCGAGCTAAAAAAAATTGCGACGAAACTTTACGTCTCTTTTCAGATTTTCTTATTTTTTATATATGTTTTTCTTGCTTTCAATTTTCGCATTAGCGACAATTTATTGACTTCATTAACAATTTCTGGAAAAATATTTATTTATACATATATATATATATATATATATATATATATATATATCAACATGTATATGTGTGGATAAGTACACGTAATTCTTTTTTCCATATCCTTTTTCTTTTTTGCTTTTTATATATATCAAGTTATTACATTTTTATAAAATAAAACAATAATAAAACATTTATATACAAACGCATAGCACTGATTTTTGTAAGGATGCTCCCGCATCCTTGGCGAGTTGAAGTAGTGAGTTGCTAAATAAAATTTACAATTTTTTTAAAAGATGAGAGCTGAAGCACTTCGGCATTTTATATTTACATTTACAAGTTATTCTCGTGACATCTGAACTTTATTTACAATCGTCAAATGCCGATGGAAGTTGATCCTAATATCAATTAATAAGGACTTGGGCTGAAATTAGACAGCAGCACCTTGAAAATCAAAAAATTATCCACAAACACTTTGATCTTATTTCGATTAACTTCTTTGCTTTTATGCTAGTAGCGTTTCTTTTTTGAAAAAAATTGCATCTTATTTCTTAATTTGTTCAAAGGCTAGTCAAACCTTATGCATGACGCGAATTCGATTGAATGTGTTCTTAAAAAACACAAAAACAATATTCAGATTTTATTGAAGTATGAGGGAAATTAACTGCAAATGAAATCGGAGATCTATGTAAGCATCAAATATTATATAAGTTATATGCAATTTTAATCATGATTGTAACCTCTTTGGTCTTGCATTTCTATCACGACTACAATCTGAGGACTTGAAATTTCATTCCAAATTTTTTTCTTATCGCTTCCGTTACTTTGAATTCAAAAGCCAGCTCAACCAGCTCGTCGACGCATAATTTCTCTTTTTCTCCTTCCATTTCTTCTTTACAGTTTTAAAGCTTTTCAATTTCGATGTTTAATGGGCTCTGATCCTTTAATGAGCGTCATATACGAACTATTGACATCCAATTCAGGCTCGCCAAGCTATCACCAAGACCAATATCAAAAAGTAAGCAAGCGGTGGAAGTTAAAAGATTCGTTTTAAAACATTGCTAGATGGGAATTTTCATTTGAACCTAAAAGTATGCTAATCAAATTTAGATTATTTACATTCAACTTATATGCATGCCTACAGTTAGGAATTAATAGGACTTGTATGTCGAACAGATAGAGAGAGACCTTCAGAGATTGCTTCATATTAAATTTCGGTTAATGGCCTTACGAAATAAAGACATCGAACATATATATATAGATGATGGATGCAGTTAAAAAGTATTCACATCATTAGCATATTCATGAGTGATGACAAATGTTTGTAACGCACACAGAAATATGGAGTGGAGATCTTTTAATATATACCTATATATATACATGGTTATTGTGAATGGCAAAATCGATTTAAACGTCTGCGTAAACACAAACTAAGTGTTTAATGCTTTTTTAAGACTTGTATTATTTTAGAAGTGAACGGCCTTTGCACCTTAAGGTAAACATAAATTGAAATCTTCCATGCTTGGTTGGTTGTCTGTTGTGTAATATTTGATCGTTATATGCGCATTATGATTCGCTTAACAGTAAATTATTGCTGAAATTTTAAAAAATATTTTCTACTCGTTTTTTCCTTTTCGTTTTCAGGTTACAAAATAAAAGCATTTAGTTTATTTATAAATTTATATAAACTTATGTTTATCGTTTTATTTTTGTATGTATATGTAATCAACACTTTCTATACTTTGATTTGTAAAGTATCTCAAAAATGAAAAGCAAAACATACATAAGAAATGAAAATAATAAGCAAAAATAGTAAAGAGAAAGTAAAATAAAATTAAGGAAAGAATACAAGCGTTTGGAAATGCACAAATGTTTAAAGTACACATAGTATAAAAAATTACTCTGTTCATACATTGTAAATAAAACGTATACAATTTATCGCTATAAATGGAGTTACATATATATATATTCTGTTATTTCGTATAGTATTGTTATTGTAAAGTCATTAAATGCTAATGTTGGTCTGAAATTCTCACGATAGTTGCTGAGAGACTTTGAATTAGACTGTGGCATTGAAGACACCAGCTCGAGCCCAATCAGGAAAACTGGTCAAGTTAGGATAGACTACCAAACCCCACGTTTGACAGAATATAAACAATACAATCATAGTCATAATGGTTGGACCTATACCAGCAATGGCCTAACAAAAAAAAAGAGAAAAACATTTTACACAAATACTCATGCAAATATTTTTAAAAATGACTGCAACTCACCATATCCTTTGTACGTATATTAGCATATCCAGCCACTAAAGCATTGGGTGGCGTACTCACAGGTAAGTGGAATGCCATACTGCACGCCAGACCGGCCGGCAGTATTAAATACAAAGGATGTATTTCGATGGCAATGGACTAAAAACGAAAAAAAAATTAGTGATTTCTAAAAAAATCAATTTATAAGCGAAATAGAAATATTTACCATTTCAGCCAAAACAGGAACAATAATATTGGCTATTGCTACATTAGAGCTGAATGCAGTTAGGAATACCGCGACAATAATGACAACAAACAATAATACCGCGGGTGGCAAAGATTTTAAGCCGACTAAACCGTTGCCGATTAAAGTCGCCATACCGCTGACTTTACTGCCTTCCGCTAATGCGAAACCACCACCCAACAAAAAGATTAAACCCCAAGGAACTTTGGATTGTATAAATTTCCAAGTAATTAAAGATGGTGTAGTAGTTGTGGGTAAAGACCCGCCCCCACAACAGTAGCGCATAAAAGCATAATTCGCCGGCAATATGAAACACATGACAACTACAAATATTGTAGGCATAGAGTTACGTATGTCCCTATAATTTTATAGAAAGATAGAAAATTTTCAAATGTGAAAATTGTTCAATTTTCACTTACTTAGCATTCAACCAATCAGCCCAGCCTGGAAAAATACCTGGTTTGCGTGTAAAATACATGACGACCATTATAATGAACAAGATCATCACCTGAATTTCGTGAGCGCTCATGGGCCCAAGCTCTTTGTAACGTTGATCAATTACTTTACGAGCGACTTCAGCGCCCTCTTTACCCATTTTTACTTCTTCCGCTTCTTTACTTTTAGGACGGAGTAACCCCATGTAATGGTATTGCAACCAGAGAAAGGTTAGACCAGTATAAACCAGCATAGCTGGTACTGAGTAAAACATAAAAGTTGGAAAATCTAAAGTCTCCGTAGATGTAGGAAAACGACTTTCATAAATGCCCTTGAATGTGAGATTAGTAGCAGTACCAATTATAGTACCACAACCGCCCAAAGACGAAGCGTAGGCAATGCCCAAGAAGTAGCATAAAGTCACCTTGGAAGGATAAGGTGTTCTAAAAAATTTGTTTAGAAAAGTTATTTACATATAAATACTTTTTAACTAACTTACTCATCTTCACCACTTTTCTTATTATTGCCCACTATTTGATATTCGGGTTCTCGGGTCATCTTACACAATCCTTGCTGTTGTAATTCCTCGAGAACAGCCTGTATGATGGGACACATCATTGCTGTGCATGCAGCATTTGAGATCCACATAGATAGAAACATGGTAACAAATATTAGCCCGAAATGTAATCTGTAATAAGGAAAAAAATTTACGAATGTCTTATAAAAATTTTCAATATTTCATGTCTGGCATGATCTTGTTTACAAGCAAATCAATCATATCAAAATTAATGTATTCGATCTCAAATTTAAAAAGGCTAAAAGACGTATTCGTCAAATTATATATAGTTTACACATAATTCGAGTAAGAATATCGGAGATCTATGCCATCTCGTTTGAATCTATTTCAATGTTTATATCCCATTATATCCAGTGCCCGAGACCTCACAAAACAATATTTTGTAGTGGACCATAATAAAATCAATTGGCAAGGCCATCGACGTTTTCCTAATGATGCCTTTGATAGCCTTTGATAGATAAAGATATATTAACTTAATATACATAACAGAGGGTGTAGACAATTGCATCAATTTATTAACTACGAAGATAATAAGAAAATAAGCAAATTTCTTACTTAGGTATCGAGATGGTATACTTCCTTTATGTAGTGAAGAAACATAAGCTCTTACAGAGGGACTACTTCTATAAAAAATTATAAAGTTTGCTCGGCTTCTTTTTATATATATTTAAACATCATATGTTCATTGTTGTCTTGTTCTCATTGTGGGACAATAGCTTCTATTATTTTCCTCACCTTGACATAAACTTTCCTTTATTATCTTTTTGGATAAATTGTAAATTAAATATATAGTGTAAAAAAATGCTTGGGTGATAGTCACGGACAAAGAATGTGAAAGAAAATTTCGCCCGCAAAAGTTTCATTAAACGATAGGCTAGACTATAGGCTAGACTTATGGACATACATTCCCTCTAATGAGGGGAGCTAAACATAACACTGATCAAGCGACAAACTATAGAGCAGCTTCTTGGTGTGGTACTCCTCCCGCTATTAATTCAAATATTATTGGTTTGTATGAGGAGCCAGTTAATGTTTGAAAAAAATCTGGTTTGGTCAATTGATACGCCCCCAAATGATAAAATATTTGACAAGCCCGCTTTTAATAATTTAAACGGGTACTAAGTGAATATGATCTGACATATGCATTGACAAAACACTTGTTGTTATTGTAACAAAACATTTTTTTTGTTTTGTTAATGACCTTTACGCCTAAAATAAGACGAACGAGCACTTATTCTAATCAATTATTAACAACAATAGGTCTACAGTGCAACCATCAAATCAATTAGGTAATGCAATTAACCGTTGAAACAACAATTGCGATAGAACATATAAAGTGAAAGTATCTGTATGACTATCTGCCCATCTATAAGTTAATGATTTTTGGGCATGTGAAATAATAATTTGGCTGTTAAAGTAAATTTAAACAAGCAGATCTAGATATAGTAGAGCAGAAGAAAACAAAAAATATATATATATATTGTTATGAAAATGCCATATTTGATGAATTGACTTTTCATGAAAATAAGTCGATTCTTTAAGCAAACAAAATTTGTAAAGACAGGGGAAAACCAAGTACACTTTTATGGCGCCTTACCTACATCACATACCTGGTGATTGGCGAAAAGACAACTAGCAGACAATTAGCAGAAATGTAGCGGAAAAACGGACCAACGGATTAAAAATTTCGCGATTAAATTAGGTACTGATAACTTATTTGTAACACGAGTATATAAGCAGAGGAGAGTCGAGCGGTTGAAAGCGTTGCAAATATAAGTTCCCGTAAATAATATGTAAATAGAACTTCTAGTGATATCTTTTGTAAATAAAATGTTATGCTATCTTCAAAATCACAGTTCATGACATGCTATGACTTCGAATTTCAAAAGGAGTTGAATAACAAACGTAAAATCATAAAAGACGTTTAGGTTTACGTTACAATATAATGGAATGGAATACCTTAGTGGCATAGTATTAGTAGCATATAGATTAATTAAAAAAAATTAACTTTAATTAGAATTTGAAATATTTAAACAACATTTACATATGTTCAATAGCTAGGTTATGAAAAAAGAGCCTCTTTGGTTAATTTAAGCAATAGAGAAAAGATAAATATTTATACCATTTAAAAATTCACATAAATTAAATTGAAAAATATATTGCGATTGAAATGTTTACGCTGCAAAAGAATGAAATAACGAAAGCTTTATATTCTTTGCCTACCTTCGGGGACTGCAGCCTACAATTTGTATAACGCGCAAAGCTAAACGTTTGTGTAAATTACAATATTCAATAGCCAAGGCGACCATAATGCCACCCATGAACATGACTAGAGTGTCTTTAAAATATAAACGACACGTTTGATCGGAACTCTATGTAAATAATAAAAAATAAAATAAAAGAAGAAAATAATTAATTAATTGAAAAGCATGAAAAGCAATAAATTCGCAAATATGCATACCATTATACCCATTACCGGGAACGCTACAATAGGTATCATTGAGGTAACATAGAGAGGCAGGGCTTCGGTTACCCAAAATATTGCCATTACTATAAGCAGGTACATACAACGATATTCCTAAAGGTTGCAAAAAATGACAAGCTTCTTAATAATAATAATACGCACTACAGTAACTTACTGTTCAGTTCAATTATTTTACATATTTTGAGTTCTTTTTTTTTTTCAAAATTATTATTATTATTTTTATTTTATTTTTTTTATCTAAAAAAATCTATACCTTTTTCATGCTACTTTCTTTTAAAGCTAAGCAAATTGTACAGTAAGAAAATGAACGTATAAAACACTTACAGGTGAATTATGTATTAACATCACAGGTAAGCATATAAGAGGTACCAGAAACACTACAAGACCTTTCCAATGATTGGCAATAAAAGTTTTTGTACGTTCGCCACATGTCATTGGCGTTTTCTCCCCGCTTGTCTCTCTATTGAAAAAAAAGGAAAAACAGGAGATATTTACTCTCATATGATGTAAGAAATTCAAGTTAGAAACAAATATCGAAACTTACATATCCATGTCGACCATACTATGGGGTCCTAAAATGAGAGAAAAAAAAAAAAAAATGAATTTTCATCAAAATAATATACAAGAAAATTGAAAAAAAAAAAAATATTTATTTTTATCGAAATTTTTTAAAAGGATTTTTTAACCACAAAAAGACCTAGTTTCGCCCGATTCTATTCTTTAGATTGCATCGTGACAGGAAAATTGCTTGCCATTTCGATCATACCGCAAGTTCGCATTCCGGTTAGCGAATAGGTGAACACTAAAAGAAAAAAAACTCAAATTGTCATACAAAACTTCATTCGTATTTCCATTCTGCATGAAACGATGGAGAAAACAAGGAAAATATCGCATTATCGTTGACGAAGCAAAAAAACCTGAGCATTTTTACATTTTGTTTGCGAAATCATTTGCACAAATATACGACAATCGACGTTCTATCAAAAACTAAAGGCGAACGGATTTTTGTGTGCGACCTTGTTTCAGTGCATGACACTTATGAACCTGTCGAGACAAATACCTTTTTCTTATTGCAAACTCATTTGTCGTTGGATTCCATATTATGTGCGCCTTTGCCATTGTAACTACCGCAACCAAGAATCATTACTTGATTGATACTTAGTTGGCGTCCGATATCTTTCTTGAGCTGAACTTATTCGTCAACAATTGAGGCTGCATTGTAACAGTAAATGGCAATCGAAACTGAAAGTGGACCTAATTTTTTACAAAAAAAAAAAAAAAAAAAAAAAAAAAAAAAAAAAAAAAAAAAAAAAAAAATTGAATCGAATTGTATTGAATTGCGGGGACAACGATCGAGTATTCAAAATTAGCCATAGATACCGTCCCGTCCTTTTGCCTTTGTGGCTTGAAAAACTCGACAGATGCATGCATCCATTCGCATGCAATTCTCTTGCCAGTTTTTAATTGAAAATTTTCTTTAATTGATTTGTACTTGTTATTATACATTTGAATTCCTATATAAATTCATACGTATGTTGATTTATGATTTAAACAGAATCAGCAAAAAATACATTTAGACGTACGTAAGAAAAATTTATTCTGTTAAGGAATACGTTTCCTTTTCAACGCTTCATAAATATTTTAAATATCAGTCTGTGCTTTTATTCAAAATAAAGTCGACTCGAATAAAATCGATGCCGTCGTTGTGGATCTAACGCATCACAACAAACGAAATTTATTATTCATTTATTTATATATTCAGTAAATCAAAAATTTTCGTTTACATAATTTCTTGCTTATCCTCACAAATAATATTTTTACAGCCATCAGAAAAGATCCTTTGTACCATTAATCTATCGTGGTCTTCAGCGAAGCGTGTGGGCAGGTTGCAGCAATAGTTCCTAATTACGGAAGGCTTTGTCAAGGTCGTCAAAAACACATCTCAATTTCCGCAATGATCCCATCATTTGATATAAAAAACTTTTTCGATGGAGCATTCTGTTGAGAAGAACCAACAGGTAATAATCGCTAAGAGTGAGGTCTGGAGAAAACATAGACGGGTGGTAAGGCAGCGATTCGAAGTCCAACTCACGCAATTTTGCAAGTGCATGGTATCAGTAGCGCGCTGATGTTTCTGTTCCATAGTAACAGCCATTTGGCTCCAAAGCACAAAATCTTGAATGCACCGCCTATCCTTGTTTCTAGGATGTCAAATTCTATCAGCGATCTCTTGTAATGCATCGAGAAAAATTTTGAGAATAATTTTGATATTCTTTATTGCAACCGGTTCTTCCGATCATCCACTTCGTTCCGCGTCACCGATAAAATCAGTATACCACTGACAAACTGTTGTCTTTGGCAGAGAAAAGTTGCCAGCAACGCCCAGTTTGCGGGATACTCTTTCCATCATACACATGAAATTTCGAATACTCTATCGTTTTGAAAATAACAAAAGTAAAGTCACGACAGGTGGCGACTTTTTTTAGAATTGACATTTATGTCAATGTTAGTCCCGGGAATCACTGACGGGTGTATTAATTGAGTTTATGAGTATCTGAGATTTAACATAAATACTCGCCTGGAGTACCGCATAGGTAATAAAATATGGTGCAACTTTCATTTGTATGTAACTAGTTTCAACCAATGTCGGGTCCGTAGAGAGCCTCTGTCTTTTTTAGC
Organism: Glossina pallidipes; assembly: GCA_000688715.1. Lineage (NCBI taxonomy): Eukaryota > Metazoa > Arthropoda > Insecta > Diptera > Glossinidae > Glossina > Glossina pallidipes. Next base: position 3,066,334 of record KK499768.1, read on the forward strand.
GCTAAAGACCCGTCAAATGCTTTATGCTCATCGTATGACCACCATGAAGCTCCATAAAAAACGCCTTTGAAATGTCAAGTCGGTGCCTAAAGCACCTAAGCCTGACCTTTATCTGATAGGACAGATGGCAAAAAAAAAAAAAAAAAAAAATATGTCTCTGGAAAAATATTTCATCGAAAATATTGATTCAACAAGTTTACGAATAATTATGATTCGCCAACGATGACGGGGACAATAATTTTAACAAAAGAGAAAGTTATATGCGACGGCGGAGTTGCGGAGTTACGTTCAGTTTACGTTCCACTGCGCGCTTCTGCTCTGACCAATTTGGCCCATTTTTAATACCGACCCGCGTGCAGAAACATCCGATCATTCTACCAAGTTTGAAGTTGATATCTTAATTTTTGCGAGCAGGAGAGTGCCAACAACACTCACCACACAGACGGACAGACATGACTAAATCAACTCAGAATTCCACTCTGAAATTTCCTTTTCGGCGTTACGTACATTATGGAAAAAAGCAAAATGAGTATATCATCATCATCTTACAGTGATGGGTATAAAAATTATTGTCAAAACTCAAATCCCATAGCAGATGTAGAATGGAATTGAAGTTGGATATGGAAATGATTATGAACACGACAGTTAATATGTCAGACATGAGACGGTGTCTTGTTCAGTAAAAGTTAACATGTCTTTGTTTAGCATTACGAACATAGCGAATATGCCATAAGATGAATATGTCGCCAGAGAGATCCCGGGCAAATGCTCAAATCAAAGCGCAAATAACTTTAGCTTCGAATTCAATTGAAAAGTTATTCAAAGTGTTGCTAACTAATTTACAGGTTATCTATCGATAGCGTTAATATTTCATCAGTGTAATAATGTAAATATTTTATACGTATTTTATTTTTAAATGGCGTTTCCGAACGCATTGACTGATGATGTCGACAGCAAAGTGATGATAAGCAAGCAGCAGTCAATAAAATAATTCTGAAGGCACACAAGTGTACGTAATAAACTAAACGTCGCCACCTCGCCACCTCGCCCCCCCCCCCCGCACTGTTAACATAATCATTTGAACTATACACGCATTTCATATTTGAGTGCTACGAACAATAGGGTCAATACATTAATGAATAATTTATTTAAATAAAGCTTGTTTGTTGTTGTTGTTTTAAGATTAATAAGTTAGTTTTGCTTTGTTTGTGTCTTTTTGGTTATTTCTTATGAAAAACAAGGCGGAGAACGACTTCATTATATCGAAACTTGATATTCTTTTCTTTTCATTTTTCGTATAATGATTTTCGCCTCCGATAAATACAAAACAAGAGGAATATCAAATCCTTCGATAATGTGGACAAATCACGTTTATTTTTTATGGAGGCGTTCTTTTTGCTCTCTCTCTCCACCTCTCTCTTTATTTGCAAATAATGTAACTTTTCTGCCGTTACAGAGCATATTGTTGTTGTGCCTTTCCCATAAAATATATAAAATTCTTTTAATTTAATTCAAATAACTGACGGAACGATCGATCTGATCTCGTTCGTTTTAGGGGGCTTCTTAATACAATAAAACCTCTACTGTTCTCTTCACACTTTTAAGCATTGAAAATACGTAACATTTTAAAATATTTGCAAAAATTTCAGACTTTGAGGAGTGATGAACAGAGACTTCTTAAAAAAAAGGACGCCTACGCCGTGATAACTGAAACCAAAAAAAAAAAAAAAAAACATGAAATATTTTCTGTCCATAGCAAAGTATGAGCTTAATAAGCTTAAATGAAGGATTTAAAAAAAAAAATTGAATTTGAATTTTAAAATATATTTGAAATAAGGTGTAAGTCATACAGCAAAAAAAAAAAAAAAAAAAAGTGCAAAAAACCGTTCAAGCACTAGTTAATCGTATTTAGAATGATGAGAGAATACTGAGAACGACGATTAGTGTCATTAAATGACTGGATTGTAGTGAGCGAATCTCTTCCGTCCCTGCAGAGCAGTCCTTATAGATGTTTTCCTCTAATTTTTATAATTCGTAAACAAAACTGGACTTTATTGCAACGTAATAATTGCAAAAAGGAGTGGAGGAGGAAACAAATGTTCCCGCCATCATCTTACAAATGGTCTCTGAAAATGGGAAGCTCATAAAAGGAAAGCCCTACGTACTTAGAGTCAATTAATTGACTTAAACGTGATTAAGAATCTCATACAGATCAAGAATATACTTTTGAATATTAGAAGTCGACTGAAGCCGACTGACTGGAGTACATTCTTAACTTTTACCTCAAGACGGTATACAAATCGTAATATAAATCGTAATTGTTCGATAGTTCAAAGGTAAAAATGTATTTGCTTCGTATTTGAAGAGAACGCACAGTTAGTTGGATAAGGCGATCGTAAAATGTATAGAAATTACATAATAATACATACAAAGATAAAAATGCTTTGACGCGCGTGATTCGTTTGAAAAGAAATGCAAGCAGCACTCTTGAAATTCAATTCATTCCAGACAGTTGAAGTTATTGAGAATATTATGTGACGCCTGTTTTTTGTTTTTTGTTTTTTTTTTCTTTTGCTTTTTTGATGTTTATGCAAGAAAATCAATAAAAACAATTAATGAAAATCATTTAAAATTTTTGCAGCTGCGCCAGCTCATGTGGCTGAATATTTTCAAAAAATAAATATAAAAAAAATGATTCTTAAAAACGTGTAAGTTGAGACTGCCTGTCATAATTGTATGACAATTTTTTTTAGTTTAAATTTTTGTTTAATAATTAAATTAAGCTTAAAACATTCAAAACTTTGGTCTAACTACGATAAACAAACTTTTCCCATCACACTTAATATCTTCAACAACCTCTCACGAGCTGGAGAAGATATACGCAAGTACAACGTTGTAATTTCAAATCACCTGCGATAACTAACAATGTAAGATTTCTGTCGTAAACCACTAAGTTTAAGCGTAAAAATCTGCATCATCTGCATTTTATGCTAATACCGATCGAAATTATTAACATACAAGAGATTTATTTATATTTTGAACATAAGAGGGAAAAAACCCATATGCAATATTTGATGTCTTATATCACAAACATATAAAAATATATTGCTTGCGAGATATGACAACGAGAATGCTATCAGCAAAACCGTGGATCGTGGAAAGCATTTTTCGAAATTTCATTGCAAACATATTGCACTCTAATCTACCCTTCAAATCGTTCGGCTAACCACTATTTGTTGCTTTATTTCGTAATACACTTTATAAATAAACTCACAGCATATATATATATATATATATATATATATATAGGCGCCGTTAATTAGGCCATATGCTCTCGATATTTAGCAGGAAAATTGAGTTGAGATATTAATAGAATTATTTTAGTGAATTACGCAAAACTACTGCAACTGTGCAGCCCAATAGCGATTTCAGTGGTAAATCAATTGTTGTAGAGAGAAGAGATTCGTTTAAGATCGTATGTGAATCTATTACGATCGCCTGTGCATCTTCATGATTCAGCCCTCAAATGCTAGTGTAGCTAAGCGTTGAAATAAGATCTGCTGCTAATCCCTAGTTTGGCCGGCATTATCCATTGATTTCTTGTACATTTGCGACTACATATCTATTTTGCATGGCATCGATATCTGTGATTTGATATTGCGGCTTTTGTCCCCTTTCCGGCCGCACACAATGGTGCACCACTTTTATGTAACACAAAAATGTAAATCAAAAAAAAAACGGCCAGAACTCGGAGGCTGCAAACAAAAAGGCGCGCGTATCGTTGAGAAGCTAACTAATTCGAGAGTAATCGGAGAATTCCAATCTCTATCCCACAGAGCCTCCGCAGACGCTTACATTGACGAAAGAAATGCTAAAACCCTTACGAAAAGGAGATGTAAGGGCGAAACCGTACTAACCGCACATGGTGATCTTATACCCTGGGCCAACACCCTGTACACACTGCCCTACCTATTATATCCTTCGTCCCATGGTCCAAGCTATACAGCTCCCGGTATCGCTATTCTAATTGCTACACTTATTATGTATATCTACCGCCATATTCTATATTGATTAACTTCATATATCCGAAATTTATCGACTGCATCCAAATATATTGAACTATGCGGGGTTGAATACTGATCTGAACTTACACTTAGAGTTAATAAATTATGATTATTATTATTACTATTATTAGACCCACCATTAGTTGAAGGATGGGAATAAATTAACTTTGACAAAATGTTTGCAACACCGAAGGACCAAGTTTCAAAATTCCTATAAAGTATATATATATTCTCGATAAGTCAGATCAATTCGGAATTGATTTAGTCCGCCTGTGTTTATGTGTACGGTACACATTAAGTAAGATGTCGAAAGTCCTTGCCTACAAATTGATATGGAAAATGACCCAAATCGGTTTAAGGATACGCATACACAACAAAATGCACGTAAAAGCACGTCTATGTTCAAAGGCAACAGAAGTTGGATTTAAGACTTCCTTTCCTTGATACTGATAAGCATTGTACAACAAGCGATCGAAAAGCCTGCAACCAACGCACGTTTAGCGTTTTTGGCGTTTTTGCCGCATTCTTTATAGAAGTCAAAGATAAAGAATTCAGCGAAAACGATGTAGATTTCATTCACATTACAATTGTATTTTTTTTGCTTGTTGCTTACTACGCACCTTATGGACACCACAAATATTTTCAGATCTTTGAATAGCAGATAGCTGTACAGATCTTCAAAAAATCTATTTTTCGCTGATCAGGTTGAAGACATGGCGAACGTAGATATGGCTCCGATTTTCCCTTCACACGTTCCTTATCCGTCGTATAAAAAATTCTAGCTATAGATGACGTCTCGATTGTAATTTTAATTGAAATCTTGTAGTACTTCATCTCCCTCTCTCTTACTCTGCCAGTCTTTTGCTCTGTGTCTTCGTTTCAGCGTCATTTAGTTAGTCATAACAAATCATTTGAATGTGCAGTTTCTCATAAGCTTTCATGGCAAGCAAGTATGAGATTGAATCAAAACAAATTTATTGTAACGCAGCGGTAATTAAAATATCAATAGAAATGCACAATATATACGTCACTTATCTACTTGTGCGACTTACGGGAAAGGAAAGTTTGACAAGTCGTTATATGGAAAATTATTTTAGTTATCAGAATTTCGCGGCAAAACTCGCTGTGTAATTGTGTTTGGACATTCGGACATTCTAAATTGCCATGAAAGATTTATAATTGCTTCAGCTGGAGCAATTTCTTGAGCTCCCTCTCCCATAAACCTTTCTAACGAAAACTGAATCAATATATCGAACATGATAAAAATTGTATCATAATAGTAAATTCACAAAGCAGGCAACCTTGCCGAATTTGGATCACGTAGGTCTATTTTTTGGATACAACCGCATATTGGGTTTCGCAGAAAATTTAACTTCTTTTACGCAAAAGGGGTTTAATAGTTAAACGTAGTTAACGTTTTACGATGAAAATTTGTTCTTGGTTGTAATTGGGCATAACAATTAAGTGGGCCAACTTTGAACTACATGGGTCTACTTCTCGGATCTCACGAACGGTAAGGGAAAAAAGAGGATTTATATTTTAATCTTTTGCGATGAAAATTAGCCCTTTGTGAGAAGTTAGTAAAGAAATTAACGGCAGCGAATTTGGATCACATAAGTCTATTTTTTAGACCCCAACAAACATAGTGATTATAATGAAAATCAAGCCCTTATATGGAGACAAAGTCCAATTTCTAGTTTTCCATTACGGAAATTGAAAAATATTACAATTTTTAGGAAGTAAATGAGGATCATGTCATGTTGCTAGAACCTTTTAGGTATCGGGCTTTCATGAAAAGTACGCGTTTGCACGAAAATAAACTGTAGGTCTCTGAGACCGAGTGCATAACTGTACCAGGCAACGCGGTGTAGGGTACCTAATGATCGGGCTTTCTCGACTGTATAACTGGTATTTGTTGTAAATGCAAGTTTTTATTAAACGTTCAAGAAAAAGAAAATCGCTAACAAAACGAAAAAGTTATTACATTCGGTTTAAGACGAAGGTCCTACCCTGCCATAGATCATAGACTGCAGGCGATATATTGCATTATCTATATTGTATATATCAAATCGTGACATATATATGTCAGTTACATTTTTCATGTGAAGGCAGCTATGCCTATAAGGGTTCGCATAGGCATGCGCATGGAAAACGTTTATCCAGTAAATAATTTTAGTCGTTATCTTAAATTCATTAATTGCGCTAATACAAAACAATTATCGTTGATTTTTCGATCTCTCACGTTTAGCTTTAATACCTAGTGAATACGTCGTACAATAATTTTTTCTATGAAATTTTTTCATAAATAGTTTTGCGGAAGTAAATGATCTTCCAATATGGAACTTTTGTTTTTGTTATTTATTCTCGCCGCTGAAAGCGTAAGGTATACTAAATTTCTCTTTCCGTTTGTAACAAGAAATTCTACCTATTAGAGCTATATCTCTATATATATATATATTATATTATCTTGATCAGCATTAAGTGAAAGAGTACACGTCTACAGCTACGTCCAGAAAGTAAAGCACAGTGTTTATGTTCTTCATAGAACAAACTAAAAAACTGACTACAAACCCGATAACCAGATAACAAAGTATTTTGCAACATACATAGGAAACAAATATATTATAGCTTCCGTTTTTCCTTTTTGTTTTTTTTACTGACCAAAGAATCAAGGAACGAGGTATATTCATTATACTATACCTTTGCAGCATCCAGAATCAAGCGTTAAGGACCCTGTAAAGTGTATGAAATGTCGAAATTCTGAATCGATCTGCGCATGTTTGTCCACTTACACTTGCAAATGGGGCAAATCGGTCATAGGACGCACACTGACAGGCAAACTCTGCTTTCCTTTTTCCTTTACTTTTTCCGCTACTCGTAAACTGAAACAAGCACAACGATGAGAAAATGTTTGGATAGGTATTGATAGGTAATGGACGCTCGGACGGAAACCCAGAAAATATACAATGCCGATCCAATATTATAGAATAGCAAAACTTCATATTTTTTTTTTTAGGTCTTTCTTTTTTCTTTTGCTTTTTAAAGTCGCCAGAGCCGAACATAAATTTCTTGTTTTAAAAAAAATTTTTTTTTTTTTTAAAAATGTTGCTATACTTCCGTCTACAAAGTATTAAATGCGATTATAGTCTATAGCAACAGTTGCTTATAATAATTGAAATCAATTTATAGCAAGAAAGTTAAACGAACACAAACATTAAGCAAAGCAATAACGACAATAATATCTGAACACCTGCCTCTTAAAAGCGTTCGATATGCTATACAATTTATGTGTTATTGATATTTAATGAAAATATTCAAACTAAAGATTGATTTTTGGTTCTCACTTTCCCCCCGTTCTTGTTTTAAAGCCGCTTAGCGACATGCTTTACACTCCGCTTCCCCTTCCTTCTCAGCAGTAGATTTGTAAAATTTGATTTAGATTTTGCTTGCGCATAAGCATCGCTCGATAAAGCGGATGTTGTAGTGCTATCATTCCGTTGACATACATACACATTAGAAATATTTCCGTAGCGAGATTCAAGTGCACATTAGATTTACAATCGTTTCCCCCCTAAATGGAATTGTTACGGGAATATTTAAATACAATTTCATAACATCTTTGAGACACAAACCAGTATGAAGGCGTAAAGAAAAACATATTTTTGACAATTTTTCTTTTTAATGCAAGAGAAGAAGCAACAGAATAATAATTCAGGAAAGTCGCTGTACATATATATTTAGGGGGAAAAAAAAAATTCCCCGGCCCCTAGCTATTCCCGGGAGGTATCTAAAAGTTGAATATAATCAAAAAAAAACTTAGGTAATCTACATGCCTACGACTAAAGAAGTGCAATGGAACGCGATTGTCATGCAAAAAGTGAGCCAAGATCGAAAAAAGCGCGCCCTTCGCGTGTCCTTCCAAGATCAAGGTGATAGGTTAACAGTTTTGTTCGATTATCGTGGTATCGAGTACATGAATATCGTGTACGTATGAATTTTTTCGTTCACAAAAAGTCAATCACTGATTCAATTAACTGAATTAACGCTTACTCTTGGATATCTTGGATGACCACTCGATTTTTAATTAATTAATTAGTAAAGAGGTTAACGTTTCGAACGAATATAATGTGAATTATGTGAAAAAGCGAAAAGGATTGGTATATAGAAACAATTTGCCGGAATATGCAGAGAATATCAAAATAGAAGAATTTCAGCTACAAATCTATATTTCGTAGAGGGAAAACTTCGTGGCGTTTTTTATCAAATTTCAAAAATGGTTTTCTTTTATTTTGTTACAAACTTTATTAAATCGAATGCAATTTGGACCGACATTCTTCAGCCGATTTCTCTCGTAGGAACCCGGGCCGTTTTTGAAAGCAACTTTACACCATTAAGAAAATTCTGTAGAGCATAAAACAAATGGTAGTCGGACGAGATTCGGAATGCATTACCACTTTACCGTCATGCTGCTGTCTCAATTTTGGCCGAGTCATTAATATATGTGAGCGTTCCCGTCATTGCAGATGACGCCTCGCAAGCTCTAATCGCATAAGTTGATGGCTGTCGTGCGTGCAAACACTTATTTGGCCAAATTAGAGTAAGTTATGGCTCACGATTGCCTTCGAGTTTTACCTAAAAAAAAGTGGTATCTTGCCATAGTTAATGCCGCTTCATGTGCCGCGATCTGTTCGCACATTATTGCCACATCCGTCCTGCCGTTTAATTCCCGGTTTTTCTTTTTTTCGAAACTGATTCCAATTTGTTTCTTTTCATTATTCGTTAGATGCTCTCCTAGTGCTATTGATTTCGATAAAACATCTTCACATCCGGCACCGCGAATATTTGCGTAAGCCTTCGGAAGACTTATGTCTCTGGTTGAAGCGCATGCATTATTGTATGGCTTGATAAGGTTAAAAGCTGCCCAACTCTGAAGCCGTCCATTGTAGAAGAAATCTCTCGTAATCTCATAAAAAATTTTAAATGATTAAAATGCCAATGCAAAGACAACTCTTCTTCTTTCAATTTCAATTTCAATTTCAATTTCGATTTCAATTTTTCTTGACGTTAAATGCACATTTTATGAATAAAAATCGATGTAAGCAACAAACAGGTCTGTAACTAACGTAATAAGAGAATCTTTAACGAGAGATAATTCCCTTATTCGTTTCATTAGAGGATGACCTCGGCTAAAACAATGCAGGGGGGAAATAGGATCCGCGCTAAGCGACATCACACTGTAACGCAACGTTATTTATTTCCCAAAATTTTTATATCAACTGGCCTCGTGTTAGCCAGCACGTAGTAAATAGCAAATGCTCGGTTTTAACAATCACACAAGAGCCCTGTTTTAATATAAAACAACAACAGTTGAATATAGATATGGTTTATATTAATTATGTGTAAATGGTAATGAATGGCAGGGACTTTGTTACTACGTATCAGAGAATCAAGCTAAAGACATGCAAGGCATCTTTTTTTTTTTTTTGTTTTTGTTTTGTTTTTAAATATTTATGAATCTTTGAATATTTACATCGTTTTAATACATAATAAAAAATATTAACCGGTTTGTAGTTAGAGACACAATTTTTATTAAGCTAATAAGTGATAAAACTCGCTGAAAAGCAATGCAAACCGGTGCTATTATCTTTCAGCTTAAGTTGCATGAGTTTTCAATTCTTGCTGTTACGTTTGTTACGTTAACAAGCCCGTAAATTATTTTCAATAAATTTTTTTTTTTTTTTTTTAATTTAAAATCTAACTATTAGTTAATAATTCTTTAAAAAAAAAAAAAAAAAAAAATCCAAATTTTAATTTTTTCATGAAAAGTAAAACACATTCAGTTTTTCATTATTAAAAAATAAAAACTTTTTACTAATTTATCATCAGTCGACTTTAGTTTTCGTTGCAATTTGATTAAGTTATAAAGTTAATGAAAAGCTACCGTTTACCGTTTATAACCGTCATTCATATGCATACAGATTACACACGATTGTTGTTAACTATTTGAGGAGGTGAAATTACTGTGATCTCTAAGCTATTTCCAGTAGCAAGGAACCAACCACAACAATTTCGCATTTGTTTAGCGTTTATTTACATTAATATTAAGACATTTATTCAACTAATTGTGAATTATGATTTACACAAACATGTCATAATGTGTGAAATCTTCTTCTTGACTTGCTTCCTTATCTCTCTTTATCACATTCTCGTCTCTCATCCCCCATCGCCCTTTGTTATTGTGTATGAATCGCATGTTGAACGAAATCACAAGTTGTCACAATAAGTTTTTCTCTCGGCACGATCTTAACTGGCAGTAATTGACAAATTAAATAAAACATTCGCCGAATATGATACTAATGACTACGATTCACTACACTAAAGCCTCGCTTTGCATCATTTTTACATTACTTTAGTAATACTTCAAAACGATTATGCGGTTTATTTTCGATTATGTCACATAATCAACTAATAAAATAAAGAGACTAAAATGATTGACTGAATGAATGAATGAATGAATGAACTGAATATTGAAATATTGCGAACTTATGTTGATACTAACAACAATCACAACGATGATTACAGACGATGGATGTAGGTTGTTCTATTTCAGTGTAGGGTAGATAGGTAGCCTTCTTCATTTCCCTTCTATTATTTTTTATATTTATTATTTAATTATACATAAAGCAGGAAAATTTCCATATTTAAAAACGATTTTAAAATTGTGCTAAGCATAAGCAAAAATTCAAAAGAAAATCAGTTCAAATATATTACATACTTCAAAATGGATCGTCAAATAACTATATATATATATATATATATATATATATATATATATATATATATATATATATATATATATATAAATTCAAAAACAATGCAAAAGTTTTTATCGAAATCAATTCTGGCAGTTAATAGCCGATATAACTGCCATTGTTTTTTAAAAACAGCTTCGATCATCTTCTAGGCAAAGATGAAATTAACTTCTAGCGGGTCTCTCTCTCTCTACTGGACTGTTATACTATGCTTTTTGAATATTTGCCCCAATTCTTTCTTATTGCTACGGGAAACTTGACACTTTAGTTTTCCCCCAAAAATCTGCAATACGATTAAAGTTAAGAGCCTGACTTAGCCATTCTATGACATCCAAGCTACGCATCCTGGAACGAAATTTGCATGTTTTGTAAAGTTTCCTAAGCAGTGGCATGTTTTCTTCGGCTTACCCTAGGGCTACAATTGGCAGCAAGTTTGTATATGCAAATCTTATCTCTAGCGTGTTCGATGAGATATAACGGGCCGGCATTCTCCCAAGACATGCAGACCCATACCATAAGATTTTCTTCGTCATTCTTCACTGTTTTTTTTGATAAATCTAATATGCGTTGACCTACATATACATTTCTTCTCGCTTCATTCCCAAATAAAATTTATTTTCTTTTCGTCACTCCACTCTTCCGCAATTCTCATGGACTAAAGTAAAGTAACTATCCGCTTCGCCAAATCAACTTTTCTGGGCAAAGGAAGTTTTCGAACTATACTTTTTGATAGGTAGGCATTTAAAAATTGTCGACGTGCCCCCGAGGAAGTAAGTCTTTCTAGGCCACTTGAAGGAATCTGGCTGGAGCAGGAGCGGTTTTTATAATTGCTCCGCGTCCCTCAGTACATTTTTTGGGCTTCTAAAACATTCGTGACGAGGTTTTGTGACCGACCTAGCCATGCGGCAATAAATTTGTACGGTTTTTCCTAATTTCGAAACTGATGAACTCACCGTCTTTTTTCCTCGCTACAAGGATGTGCTGGATGCGTATCTAATATAAAAATGAATTTGTTCGTGAATGAATTTTTACAGCAAAATAATACAAAACGCTTTACTTTTCACTATTTTAAGGACCACGGATCTATTTCACTGACTAGATGAAAAAGAAAAAAGTGAAGTAAAATAAAAGCTCTCACGTAGGATACCCGGAATTAATTTTAAACAGTATTGCGAGACGTAAATACGTTTTGTAGGCTTGGCGGAAGCTAACTTTAACAATTTCTCCGGCATAGAATTGATAAATACACCTCACACCGACTTTTCGGTCCGCTTATCTATGTTCGAAAAACACCATAAAATATTTGAGTTTTTTCCTACTTACTGATGGGTTAATTATGTGGGCAACTTCAACGTCGCTTTTTTAGAGTCAGATCAGTGTAATTGTTGCATTTGCACCTTTCACCAATACATCATGATTTTTGAAAAGAACTTAATGCAACAATTGAGAACGTAAGCCAATCGGTCATAAATTTTGGCGAAACAATATATCTGACGACTTTATGTAACGCTGGATTATGATAGTAACTGAAGACTGAAGACTGAAGAGAAAGAAAAAAGTAAATAAAGAAAGTTATTCTTACAGAACTAGGCGTATACCGCATCAATTGTACTGAGCGACTAATAAAACGGAAAAAACACTGCGTTACTTAACACATTCGTGGACTTGAATAACATGAGTGCCAATTGTTTTTCATTTAATTTGTATATAGCTCTGGGGAGTTTTTAATTATTACAATTTGCCAAAGTATTGGTTAAATGATTCTTTCGAATATTTCATGTTATTTTTCTCTGAGTGTTTACAAATTTACTCAAAGCATCCGTGAAATTCGCAAAATTGCTGTACATTGGAAGGAGAGCAAATACTTTTTTATCGTCCCTTTTTCTCATATTTTCTCTTGTATGAATGAAAAATTTGATCTTCTAATTAACCTAAGAGAATGTACTCAAGCAGACTTCGAATATCATAACTAATTTTAAAATAAATTGAATGTCCATGTTTCACTCTGACACCTCAGTCCCAATTTTACTTTCCGCGAACGTATTAACTATACATTTGTTTACATCGAGTCTTAGTAAGAGTTATTTGATCACTAAAAATGTTTATTTATATTTTGGTATTGTAAATGTAGCGCCCGAGCTTGAAAAATAGCATGACAGTTAAAGATAACTTGCATTCGAAGACTATCATATACAACATAATGTAATCGAAATGCTCATAAAGTCATAATAGAAAGAAAATATTTATCATCATTGGATTTTGCTTCGCAGAAGTATTTTACGCAAAAAAGATTTCCACACCTAAACTTCGCAAGAAAATCTTTTTTTTTTTTTTTTTTTTGATTTACAGGTGCATCGTTTGGAAAAGCAACATAAATCGATGTTCCTCTCATTCGCCTTAACAACATACACAATGGTCGCCATCGAAAAACGATATCTTTAGATGCTGGCGTAAATTTTAACTAGTGTACGGTTCATACGACGCGAACGAAAAAAATCCAGTAGTAAAAGGATGAGAACACCGCCGCCGAATTATTTACATAGACATAATATGTCAACGATTATGTAAATCAGTTAAAAATTTTCTCCTTTTGGTATTAATCAGCAGCGACGTAAACCATGGTTTCAATGTACTATCGTACATATGTAGGCAATTAATTATTGTAGACTCCATTTTTTTTTTGCTTTTTAGCGATTTCGTGGCGAAATTTTATGTGAAATGTGTTTAATTCAATTTAAGCGACATTGCATGACAATAATTTTCAATACAGATATATTACAATATAATGCAATATATATATATATATATATATATATATATATAAACGGAAACACTTAACACCTGTTTGCATTACCAAGCAGAAAAATAAAGGTTACAAAAAGCAAAAGGTTGTACAAAATCCCGTTAGGAGCAGTATCCTGGTTAAGAGTAAAAATTTAAAGCGAAACAAAAAAAGAAAGAAAGGAAAACCAAACACGTCACATAAAACTTAACAATTTGACATTATCAGTTTCCCACTGTTCAAAGTCTATGTGACTACTATGTGACTACTTACTATCTACTATCATAAGTAGTGATAAGAAATATCGATTATAAAAAGTGAAAAGTTATTTTGTCGGTGCACGAAACGCTGTTTAAGCAACAACTAGATGATGATTACATTCCGTAGAACCGAACATGAATCCATCTAAGAGATAAGTCTAATTCTATTCTAAGTTTCTTTCTCAAATTTATAAACATTTGTAAAAGAGCGCTACATGCGCCTTCAAATTGTAAACATACCCGTATAAATTATTTATAGTTGGATATGATCGATCCTTCAATGTTTGCTTTATGTTGTCGCTGTGTTACTGCAGACGCACTTAGGTCGACAACCTTATCTATTGTTCGATGATTTACTGAAACAGCTGAGCTGAACTGATAAATGAAACTGAATAGTAGCTGGCTGTTCTTCATAAATAGGGCAAAACAATAGCTTATATATACATATATATATATATCTGACATGACGACGGGTATTAAATACATTTGGAAATTTTTTTGACAACAGCTATTAATATACATAGATAAGGTACTGCCTATACGCTTTGTACGCTATATGCTGCCTTATTACCTTAAGATTGCTATGAAATGATTTCATTAAATACATTTATATTTCATCTCTTTATCTGTCCGCCCATGTGTTACGATGATAATTAAAAGCGTGAAAACTCTATCTGCGGTGAAATTTCACGTATTTCCTTCTTACTCGAAAACATTGCACTGTAAAGCGATCGTGTTATGATCCCATCACAAGCACCCTCAAGTCACGGCAAGAAATCTAAAATAAACCTCGAAAATTTCAAATTCGAATTTTAATACCTACCTACCTCGGTCACTTCCATTTAATTTCTTCTTCTAGTTTGGGAATAGCCTGAGAAGAAGTACAAGTTAGAAGAGAAACTTAAGTGATGGCATTGAGTTAAGGCTACTCATTAACTGCATATTTTCGGGCAATTTCGGACTAGAGGCTTCAGTGATGATTCAAATTCAATTTGTTACGCGTCATTTTAAAAAATCACACATCTTTTGTTCAGAAATTTCGGCAAGTTTCCACATGCATGAAGCATGAAGACTTTGAAAACAGATTTTGATTATGGAGACATCTTTTAATGAAAAATTCCTTACATGCGATGCAGTACTTTGTAACCTGCTTGTTTGAAAATTTTGATGATGATGCACTAAAGTACAATGTGTTTGAAAACATTTTTTGTTAAAAAAGAAGAAGTCGGCGAACTATTGCATAAGACATTTTAATCAGCAAATTTTCGGTATACTGCTAGAAAAGATCAAGACTCCAATGACCAGATTCGACAGTTTATCTCATTTGAAACGTTTCACTATTTTTTTGTTATTAACCGCACTAATCTTTCCCTTTAATTTATAAAAAAAATAAAAAAATAAACTAAATAAAAAATGCTAAAAAAGAGAGCATAACTAATATTTATTTATTTATTTTGCAAAATTATGCATCTTCTAAGAATACTAAGCCTTAATATAAGCCTTAATATAATTAAATAATTAAATCAATTTTCTCTGACATACGAAAATTATTAAACTACTTGTGGAGCTAAGAAAACATTTTCTTCTCTTTTCTTGTGTGAATGAATGTAAATATATATATATATATATATATACATATTATGTTATGTATATTTATTATTTAATAAAATTTCATACATTAAAGGTCCTTTGGTCTTAAAAATGAGATTCTGTCTGTGCGTGCGTACCTCAACATTACACTTGACCTTGAGCAATGGCCAATTTAACTAAACAAAAAGGAGAATAAAGAAATTTAGACGTTTTTTTCTTTTTCGCCAGACACTATAAGTGACCTACTTGAAAACAATTGAAACAAATATGTACGCAAGCATTTACGTACACATCTCTGCGTATATAAATATGTAACAGAAAACACGCCATATACATATACATATGTAAATAAACATATAAAAGAAATACAGCTGCGTTTCTTTCTTATCAAAAAAAAAAAAAAAAAAGAAAAAAAAAAGAAAGGTAATAAATACGACAGTAAACGATAACAAAATCGAAAAATAAAACAGAACTTGAAGAAGTAGCAGACTGCAGTTTCTTGTTGAATCTCGAATTCGTTTCTTTTTTTTTCTTTTTTTTTTTTTGCCTGGAAAAGAGCGAATACTCCGTGCTGTGAAAACTGACTACAATCGTTTTAGTCATGTACTTTTCTTCTTCACAATTTCTCGATTTTCAACCATTTGTCGTTGTTGTCACGTACTGCATTTTCATGCAGGAAATCTAGAACCAAAAACGTAGGAATAGGAGCAGCACCTAATGCAAATCTCAAAAAAAAAAAAAAATAGAGGAGTGAAATAGTAAAAGCCCAAAAAATGGCCTACGTACATTCTATGTAATCAGTAAAATATTTTTCGAGATTTCTTAGAGAAATTTTCTTGATACTAAACTTTAACAAGTAAATGAGTTTTGTTTTTGTTCCCTAAGGTTTAATAAATGTAGAATTTAGTAGAGTGAACAGAAATCGCGTATAAACATTTATTGGAACCATTTGAAAGTTCAGGCGAGAAATTATCGGTGTACACTGTGGATGTCCAAATTTAACTTCGCTGCAAAGCGTCTATGCCGCTCTAATAAAAGTAAACTAAATTTTGTAACACAAAACAAGGCAAATCGGAGGCGACGTAACATGGCATATGCAATCTTATTCTTGATCAAAACAATCGACCTAGCGCCATATCTGCCTGTTTGTTGAAACGACAATAAATGCTTGAAAACTTTTATCTTTAAAAAGAAATGTTATCTCAAATTTCTCCCTTTCGCTCATGTCAGTGCAAAATTCATCAATCATTTTGCTTACAATTAATAAAATGCTTTTATTACTTTTTTGAAAAATTGAGAATTCGAAAATGTTTTCGGAACCTTAAACTTGATCTTAAATTGTTCGCATTACTCATCTCTTTTCCCCTTCATCAAGTTAAAGTCAGTTAATAACTTCATCTAAGAAGAACCATAATCTTATTATTAACAGTTCGAAAAGTGATGTGTAAAAATGTGAACGGAATAAGTCTGAAAACTCAGAGATGGTATCTGGGTTTCAAGAATGATGGCCAACGTATAATATGCCTTTAAATATATTACATATTAATGTATGTGAATGGGTTCACAATGCGTTTTGTTAGGTTAATGCATTTATATATAATGATAACGCGGATTTATCTGTAGGCACTGGTATCTGATCATAATTTATTTAAAATTTACCCTGAAGACCTGTGGGAGCGAATTCCAACACACTTATAAACATATCTTGCCAAGTGGTGTTCGGAATATTTGTGCTTTTATTTTTACGATTTCGAATAGACGGGTGTGGCTACATTAATCCATAATACCACTTTATTCAATTTCGAATTCCAAATAGGCAGTTTTTTCACATCTACCCACTAATTTAGATATGGAACTCACTACGCTTAACAAACATGTCGATTGCCGAGGCTTATGCTCTGAAGTACTCAACTAAATATATAAAGAATTTAAAATTCATTTACATCTTTTTCATACACCTATTATTAAATGTGAGTATTTGTACGCTAACTCTTTAACTTCAAGAACAAAAAACAAATGAATAACAAACCAAACAATAGTTAGTAGGACAGGCATTGTATATACAGCGAAATGCGCGGTAAGACAAGAGCAGACCTGAGATTTCCAACTGTCTATATTACGCACGAAATAAAAAATAAAAAAATAAAAAAAAATAAAAAATGAAAGTGAGTGCGACCGCATGATACATTTAACATAAAAGAATTGTATTATTCTTCGCGAGAGGGCGAAATGATGTGTGCGTATGCATGGTGAGTTACGTTCATATAAGGTGGATTGCACACATGTATATGCACATATATATTATCGCGGACATAATACATAAATATATATATATATATATATATATATACATATATATATGCATACGTATATATTTTTGTGAAAGCATTTGCTATATTTTTGAAAGTTTTGTTGGCTTTGCACGTCTCTAGATATATAATTTAAAATATTATAATCAAAGAGATTTTTTCAACGAAAAAAAAACCGGTTTAAGATAGTTTTCAATTTTTGTAAGTTTGTCGGTATTTAATTTTTAAGGTAGTGCGTTTTAATTGTGTAACAAATTGATATATAATTGATTATTGATAAAGACTAACATCTTTTTAACTTTTACTTTTTGCACGTTTTAGTCATAGAATCCTACACTTACTGCTGTACCAATAAATATATTGTTAACGAAACAGAAAAATAAAAAAAAAATGCACGTTAAAATATTTAAAGACAAAATCAAATAGTGGAAATGGTAAAAACGTGTTAACTAAATATGTTAACTACATAACAATAACAAAAAGGAAAAATACTTGATATTAACCACATTTGTCACGTCATACTAACCAAAAATTTACCCTGCAGTAGGTATTTTCAATTATTTAATAAGTAAAATTTCGCTTTTTACACCAGAATATTATTTGAATTGAATTTTTGAAAACATTAATTTTTACCCTTTGATGGGATGACTTCAGGCGCTCACTTAATTTGCTTTCTCAATTAAATGTAAATGATTATATTTTTCTTTTTAATACTTCGATGCACATTTAAGGATCTTTTCGGATTATTTTGGAGAATTGATAGTTTTCTAATTTTCTTTGCTTATTTTCGCTTATTGTAAACACAGATAGAACAAAGGAACACACTATCTCGAGGTTCCTCTTATTTACGTATATTTATTTACACATCCTTATCGTCCGAAGAGAAAAAAATATTCTAAGCACAGCTTTTCTTTTCCGATTTTAAATGTTACCAAGCCAACAACAAAAAGCAAACTGTTTTCAAAGTGCATACTTATACAATAACGTTAACGCCATCTGTTGTTTACGATTATTTTTTACGTTCACTGAGTAAAATTTACTTGTTGTGTTCTTATGGAGGGCACCGATGTCTGATTGAGAGTAAGAATGGAGAGTCGAATATTTGTACCTAAGTTTTTGATGCCCCTGTTGATACACAAATCTTTTTTGAGACTAAAAATTTTGTTAAAATTCAAAGTGTTCAGATTTACGTTCATGCAATATTCAATCAATTGTTCAAAAGTGATTCTCTCTCTCCTTTTCTTTCTCTCTTTTTTTGGAGGCACGAGTAAAACAAAATTTTACAATAACAAAATGTCAGAGGATCCAATAGTGCCAAGCAATCAAAGAAATTCTTCTCAAAGCAACAAAGAAAAAAATCTTAAAAATGTTTACATTTATATTCATGTAAGCGCGTAAGCAATTGCTAAAAAGTGATTCTCTCCCTACTTTTATTTTTATCTCTGTTTTCAGACTAGAATGAGTAAAACACAATTTCACAATAACAATGCCAGTAACACCTCAATAGTGCCAAGTAAGTAAAGAATTTCCCCTCAGAAAAGTCATAAACGATTGAGAAAAATTTGAATAAGAGAAAATGTTTACTCAAACATGTCTAATACAGAGGTCGGTTTACGGTTGTGGTTATCGAATTATCGTACGATATGCTCGTTTTTTTGGGTTGATAGTACTCGATTTGTTTTCATATCGATTTCGCGTTCGTTGCAATTATAAAAGAGCATTTGTGATATCGTCGGTGTACATACATATAATAAAATAATGTACAGACAAGGAAGAAAGGTAAGTTAATAACGAGACGAAATTGAAAATTTGAAAAAAAATTGGGTGAAAACATTAAATAAAATCTATTCAACAAGAATATAAAATAAAGTTTCATAACGAAAGTATAAACTGAAACAAGTTAGTATACTTAAGAATTCAACTTCAACATCAATGAACCAAAAATTTAAATTTGCGCAGCAAAAAAAAAGGATCTGGTCATATTATTGTTATCGCTGCGCACACGTCTGCATAGACCAGTGACTGCGGATGAAAGCCATGCGAACGTCCATAGGGGAAGGTGTTAAGGCATAAGAGTAGACTTCTTTACTTGTCACCGCGAGGGTAAGTTTCTATAAGGTTTTAATATATCCCTCGTACAATAAAATGCACTCTTTTTACATTTATCTAAGACTTTCAATTAAGCGAGCAAGAAAAAACCTACATCGAAAATCTGAATAACATTAAAAATTAAAAAAAGTAATGAATAAATTAGGAACCATGTAAAATTAATTTTCAAAGCGGTGTAAGTCTATTTATATTAAAATTAAAATGTTTGAAGCTTTGCGTTTTAATAAATTTAAATATATTTATAACTGATAACAATTGAAAATAGAAAAAATCCACCGCGCCCACTCCACGTTATAGAGCATGGAAATTTAATTCTTTTACTATTTTTGTCTTTTTTAGGATAACGGTGATGGGTACAAAGGAAAAAGATTCGGCCATGACCAAATATAATTTTCTCACTTAGTATTATTAGTTTTATTTTTTTTTTTCATTATTGGCGATATGTTTCAAAGAAAGAGCGCATAGACAAATGCATCTTTAGCCTACATTTTGGCGCCTGAACAATGTGATACAAGCAATTGTAGTGGAGTGTTGAGGAGCTGTAATCGTATGATCGCTGGAATCGGTTTTGGGGTTTGCGGTGTTGAAATGATGACCGGAACTACGTTCCAATAATAATAATAATAATAATTAATAATAGTAAATTAATAAAATATCAACGTGACGTATTAACTTCCCGTGAATCTTTCTTCTCCTTTCAAGTCAGTTTAACTAAGATGCAGAGAATGACGGTGGCAGGCAGTGTTGCAAAACAAACTTATATGCAAATTCAAACAGCAGAGTCTTTGTAATGCCTTCATTGTGTCATGACTACAATCTCAGGATTTTGTCTAGAAAAAACAAATTCAAAATCAAATTTTTCTAATAGCTCCCCAGCAGCTGGGGTTCGAAAGTCAAATCAATCAGTCTGCTCGTAGGTGCGCGGTCAATTAATAAAGCAGAGATAAGTTTTCTTTGTCCCCTTCCCATCCTTCATAATTTTAAAGGTTTTCGGTTTAGGATTTTAATAAGCTTGGAGAAGCGTTAAAAGTTAAAAGATTCGATTTAAAACTTATTGCTGGACGGGAAATTCCATTTTAACCTAATAGTGTAGTAATCGAATATAGACTGTATGCAATACGGTTGTTATTATGCTATTTCGTATAGTATTGTTATTGCATAGTCATTAAGTGCTAATGTTGGGCTAAAATTTACATGGCGAGCATTGAGAGTAAGTAGACTATGTGTGGGCGCCTAAGTGGCTGAAGGCAAAGAATCTCGACTAGTAACTCAACGGTGTTCGAATCTCAAGTTCGGTAGAGTTTTTAATAAAGCCGATACCCTTAGATGCTAGTGCTTTAAGATTTTAGTCTTACAATTTAATTCTTTTATATAATAATATTTAGACTGTGGCATTTCAGATGCCAGCTCGCGCCCAATTAAAGCGACGAAAAGAGAAAACCCGTGCCGCTATATCTGAAAAAATAGTCACATGTAGTAAGTATAACATAAAAGACATATAAAGAGTTGAATTCAACTTTTATATTTTTCAGTTAAACAGAGGAAAGGTGGAAGAATGTAGAGGACGCTAAAATCCAGCAGTGCTTCCTCTTTTGAAAACTCTAAACGAAAATTTTACGACGCCACGCAAGTTTTAGGGAATTTCCATAGCGGCGGGACAGTAAGATTTTGCTGCAGTAGGGCAGTGTAATCTACGTATTGAACTTGTTCAATAGTTGCACCACTGCAGCAATGTAAAGTGTGAATGCAATCATTGTATTCAGCGCTTTAATTCCGAGTTCTTGATCCCATATCGTTATCAAAAGTCTAAAAGACAGACATGCTGGTGCGATTTCATCTTCGGCACATCTAACGCTCATGTTGAAGGCGTACAAGAGGCTTTGAGAGACAATCCATGGTACTAATACTTTCAAGTAAAGATATAATGGTTCATGTGCCGTTAATATGATAATCGACTCTCATCTGTACTTCACATCGGTTTATGTGTCTGCAGAACTCTCTTGATTGAGGATGTTAACAGTTATGATATTCAAATATTTAGTAACATTGCATTAAAATTTATCTTAAAGTGGTACTCCATTTTTATATCCTACACCACTTCTCGTACAGGGTATATTAAGTTTGTGCGTACTTACCTAACATTCAGTTGGATTTAAGACATACCCACTTTTTTAGTATGCCGTTTGATTCGCAACTATTTTCTGAATCGATATAAGCTTGTCTGTCTGCATAATATCTGACCATGTATTCTTGCATTCAAGCTACAGGTCGCAGTTTTTGAGAGGTGTTGATGAAATGCAGTATACTGACGCGTTTTGATCCAAGAATAAACCCTCCACTTTTTCGGGCACCCCCCATATTTTGAAAAGTCATAATAACTCTCGCTATGTAATAGTATTTCAATATTCTAAATTGGTATGAAAAATTTTGGTTCGGCTAGGACAATTTTTTTAACCCCCTCCTAACCGTTCCTATGAGAACTGAATCTTTATATGAAAAAAGTTTTAATCTTTAATATTTCATGGTCAACATTGGTTCATAATAGTAAATCGACAAAGAAATCAACTTTACCGAATTTGAACCATGTAGGTAATTTTTTTGGATACCACCGCACATAAGGATTCTCAGGAAATGTAAGCCTTCATATGTCAAAATTGTCTAATTGTTAAAGTTTTATGATAAAAATTTGTGATTGTAGTAATTTGACATAAAAATTAAGTGGACTAAATTGGGTCTATTTCTTGGATCTTACTCAGCATAAGATTTGTCATGAATAGCAACCTCTTCAGAAAAAGGTTTAATTTTTAATATTTTATGGTGAAATTTGGCTCTTAATAGTAATTTATTTCGAATTTTTAGACCCTAACAAAGCTAGGGGTTATTATAAAAACCAAGCGTGTATATGGACAGAAAATTTAATTTCTAATTTTGTTTGTGAATGAAACTGGAACATAATAAAATTTTTAGGAAGTAAATTAATTATAATTAAACATTAATTTAGGAGCTACACTAAGCTAACTTCGGATCAGGTCATGTGATGTTCTGGCCATTCTCAAACACGCGGGCTTTCACGGAAAGTATACCTTTGCATAAAAATAATGTGCAATTTTTCGTGCATTGTTACCAAAACGAGTAAATCACTGCACTGGGCGAACTGGTGTAGGGTACCTAGCGGTCGGTCTTGCCCGACTATAATGTTTTTACTTGTTGCTTTTGCAAAAATGGAAGATTATCACCCAAATTTGCGATTAGCAGCATTTACTTTTCCTGTCTATGGAGTAAGTTCGCGCAAAGAAAAGGACACTTGATCGAACACACATAGAATTTTATATCGCGGAAAAATTATTTGAAAATTTCAGAAATCCCCTAAACTCGAAAAGAAAAACCTCCATATATCCCTCAAATGCTTCTTCCAATGGCTCTGGCTCCTCTGATTATATTGAAACCTCTAATCTCTTTGCTGAATACTTCCGACGACATTTTTCAGCGACTAAGTCTGATTCAACTGTCAATTATCCGTATCCAATGTCTAGCTCGGTTTTAATTCCTAACTTGGTCATTTCAGAAAATGATGTTTTGGATAGTTTAAGAGCTTTAAAATATAGTTATGCCCCTGGACCTGATGGGATCCCACCATGTGTACCTAAAACATGTTCTGTCGAGCTGTGGAATTATTTCAATGATTTTTAATCAGTCTTTGAAGTCAGATGTTTTCCTGTTGTGTTAGAAGAGTAGTTTCCTTATTCCAATTCACAAATGTGCAAATAGACGTTACGTTGAGAACTATAGAGGCATTGTCAAGTTGAGTGTCTTACCTAAATTGTCTAAGAGCATTTAACTTTTGCTATCAAATCTTATATTTCTCCATTCCAGCATCTGTTACGAATCTCTTAGAGTTGCCATGTTTTCAAAGCTTTTTCCAACGGCTCTTGCACGAATGTCGTACATACTGATTTTAGCAAGGCGTTTGACTTGGTTAACCATAACCCTTTTGTACTTAGTGAAATGGATAAACTCGTATCGTTCGTGGTTCTGTTTAATTCCATCATCTCGGATTAATTTCCCGTGACGTCTGGCCTCAAGTCAGCCACTTAGGACCTTTTAGTTAATTTATACATTAATAGCCTCCCCTCGATAATTAAATCCAGCCAGATCTTAATGTACGCTGACGATGTTATGGTGTTTTCGTCCTTCTCCTTGGAATCGCAATCGCGTCAGCTTAAAACTGGCACAAATAAATTGGTTAGATGGTGCTCGTTAAATTTTATGAAATTAAATCTAAAAAAATGCAAGAAGTTTTATTTCTTAAGAAGGAAATCATTCAGTACTGAGTATTTCATTGACTCACACAGGTTGGAAAACGTTGATTCGTTCATCGACTTAGGGGCTTTATTCAACCAAAGATTACTTTTTAATTTTCACATTGAGAACTCTTTTTAAGTAAAGCTATGTCCGCGCTTGGTTTCATTAGGAGGTGGTCCAAAGAGCTGCAGGATCTTTACATTACAACAAATCTATACATGCGCTTAGTTAGAGCAATACTTCAGAATGCCCCTGCTGAGTGGTCTCCTCCCTATAGTTGCTATGAAGATTCAATTGAATCAGTTTAGAAGCAATTGTTCCTGTTTGTCCTTAGAAATTTGGTTTGGGACCTTCTTGTCTCTTTCTCTCCTTATGAAAATAGGTAGCTTTTGTTATTTTTACCATCCCTTGAGAAACGTAGATTTATTCTTGGCCTTTCCTTCTTAATTAAGTTAATTAACGTATGTATTTAAACTAAGTATTAACCTTATTATTATTATTATTATTATTATTATTATAATTTTAAACTAATGAAATAAATTCTTAGACTAAACAAAAAGACATTGAGCACTAGCAACACAGGCTATCGGCTCTAATTTAAAAAATTACATTAGATATTGAGCCTAGTAGTTTTAATAAAGTAATATATTGAATTAATATTCTGTTCTGATATTAACCTTAATATCTCATTATGATACGAAAATTAATTTATGTTGATTACTGTATCGGTTGCCACGCTTATGCATGTTTGCGATGACTTACGGGTTCACCTGCAATTAGTATAAGATTTACTTCTAAGAGTTAATTAAATTCGACTGTTAATTTGTCTTAGTTGAGTTTCATGTGTAAGTAAATAAAATAGATAAATAAATAAGTACAATCTGCATACCTAGCCACGCGAACAAAATAGCATCCTCCAAAGCAATGAATGTCGATGATCGAGCTTTCATTTCTTCCGACAAAGAAAGGCGACAAGAAATTCGCAATTGGCAGCAGCGATGGAACGCCTCAATTTTTGGTCCTCACTTATTTATGGTTCAATGATTGCAATCATGGTCATCAAAATATCTCGAAATTTGCGATCTGTATGTTGAACACCATATTACATAGACAGACATTAGACTGATACATGGACAGACAGTCTTATGTAGACCTATCTACGTTCGGTCAAACTTAATATGTACCTGTACCACAGCTTCAGCTTAGATCTACAGCTTATTAAATTTTGGAGGGAAATTTTCGATCGTAAAATAATAAGCAAGCAGACAAAGCACATGTAAAGCCAAATGAATCTAATGTGTTCGGTTGCTGTTAATAGAAGGATAACATCGCTTATCGAAAAGGACATGCTAACCATTCTTTTTAATGAACAGTCCCGATATCAAGGTTAAAAAATTTCACTTATCATCTTGTTCACAAAAATTAAGTTTCATTTTGTTTTCGAAAAAAATCAGTATATGTATGCGAAATTAATCAGAGTTTTTGTAGTATAATATTTTTTTATTCAAATTATTATAAGAAAAAATGCGCTTACTTACTTAAATAATAAATGTCCTTGTATATATCCAATAAAATTGTCTCAATTACTCATCCCTTTCAGTGTTTTAATTTTTAAAAAAATTTTGTAAAAATCTTGAAGGAAAAAATTTTTCATATGTTTTCTTTTGAATTCGCCATACCTCTCTTTGATTTGTAAGCAATTTCATATGTTTTCTTTTGAATTCGCTATACTTCCCTTTGATTTAGCTATACCTCCTTTTGAATTCGCTAAAACTCCCTTTGAATTCGCTATACTTGCCTTTGATTTCAGAACGCTGTGTTCACATCACACAAGAACTTCGTGTTCACATTTAACCTCTTTTTTACAAAGCGACGAATCATCTGTTGGTAATTCGTTGAACATTTAAGAAGAAGAGAGACGTATCGGAGAAGAATTCGTTATATTTATAAAAACTTGCATCTACTTAGTTTGGCATATTCGAAATAACGTAAACTTTTTCATGAATCGAACGTAGTATTCAAATAGTGAAAATATAATATAAATGGAAAGTTAGTTAACTGCTTATGTTGATGGAAACAGAACATTTATTTTAAATGATTGTGTTCGTTTTCACTTAGCAGTATGTTATCAAATTTTTTGACTTTTTGGAATTGAATGTGAACGCAACATTATTGTATAGCATAGGGGGCTGGAACAATGAGGCGTCATATCCGTTTTCGGGCTAACAACTACCAAATGGTGAACGCAATGGACAGCCATGCTACGACATTGCTCTACAGGATAATGTAAACCAACCCATATGGTTTTAGAACCAAAAATAAAGTCAACGTAAACATAAATAGCAACTATATAAAAAATAAAAATAATTAATTAAGGAAATTAATATAACAGTAAACAAGTTTGTTTACTAATGGTAAGTGGTGAAGAATATTAAATAGACAAAAACTGTGAACAAATAAAAGGATGTTGGGTAAGACCAGATTTTAAAACACGTAATGTTGACGGAGTTTTTGCTACATTGTTTGAGCAAATGTATCTGCACGACAATGAGAAATATCAAGAAATTGTAAGGATGAACCCAGGGAGTTTTGATTCGTTATATGAATTTCTCGACTGCATAAAAATTCAATTCGATCGCCCATTTCAACTAATTGTAGGCTTTTTCTTACATTTGTGTAAGTATTTCTTTGTTAAGAATACATTTAAATTCGTTCGCATGAATTGTAATTTTTAGATATTTGGAGCATGGCGATAATGTGCAAAATCTCTCGCTTTCATTTAAAATGAACTGTTCGCAAAATCAATTAGAAAATATGCGAATGCATATGGCAACGAGCGTGGATCTAAGAAAATGGCTCAGGATTTCAACAACCTGTGGGACTTACCTCATTGCATTGGTGCAGTTAATAGCAAGCACATTGCTGTTGTTTGTCCCCCCATTACACCAATCTCCTACGAAATTCATTACGGTCTCTTATTCAATTTTCGAACCTATTTGGATTTTTTGGAAAGATCGATATTCAGAATAAAAATGTTAGGGGCTAACACAAATAGGCGCAATTCCTATTTTCGGGTTGGGAGTTCAACTTCGCCGACTTTTTACAAATCCTTATGGGAATTCAAAAATCCCATGGTTTTGCATGTAAACATATAATTACAACAAAACAAGAAAAAACACAAGATGAAATGGAAACCGTTTCTTTTAAATTTGAAAGTTATTTATCTAATTTATGTTTATCTTACACTAATGTACATTTTTTTATATTATGTGATTTGCAATTTTGGTTTACATCATTTATTTTGTACGAAATGAAAAGCTACCAATAAAAACCATTTATTTTAAAGTTGAAATATATTCATCAAATTGCTTTAGAAAGTGATAAATTATAGTTGACTAATTAATAAACATATATATACCTAAAATATAAATACTACTATACGCATGTCTAATCAATCTTCTTTATCACCAATCAATAAACAAGCTGTTTACATTTACATTAACTTTGTTATTGTTATTTTTTATAAGTTCGTTGTTTATATTTAGGTTGATTTCTTTATTTTTAGTTCTAAGACCATAAGTTTTTCTTTACATTTAGTGTAAAACAATATCATAATGCGGCTGCCTATGTTGTTTACCACTTGGGAGTTTTTAAGCCGAAAACGAAAATGATAGCTCGTTGTGTTAGCCCCTTTACATCCATTTGAAAACAATGTGTTTTTTGACTTTTGTATTTAGATTTGAAAAAGCGGAGCTCATATATTTCTCATATTTCTATTGCTTTATATACTGGGTACCTCCACGGGACTTAGATGCCTTTTCAACCAAAGCGTCGTCCTTGTTTATATAGTGTTGATATACTTTTAATCTAATAAATTTAACAAAGTTCATTGAAAAATACGGCAACCATAGTTGTAAAATAATAAGCAAGTTTTAGTAAAAATGGCAGCATCGTTATCATTTTATTCTGTCTGTCATAAAAAGCGACTGGTGTAGAAAATACGAGAAAAAGATTCATCAGGAAATTGCTTGTAGCCATATATTGCAGAAAAGAGAGACAGTTAAAAAAATTACATGCTTAAAGTGCACAAATTCTCAAAAAAGTGTTTGATATTTTAGAGAAGAATAGGTATTAAAAGTTAAACATATATAGTTCTGGCCAATTTGGGCGATAGGCACGTTTTTGTTAAAATGTAGTAGTGTACACATATATATAAATATATATATTATATACATGTATAAATTATATATATATATATATATATATATATATATATAATGTGTATAAAATACATACATACGAGTGGGAATAGAACAAAAACATAAAAAAAATAAAACAGATTTTTATAATTCACAATACTAATAAGACGGGGGCTGTTTTCTTTGCATACTTGTCAAATTGTAATTTTATGGCAGAAACGTCAATTTTTTTCAATTTGTGTATATGTTGTTTGCCTACTTTCGGCGACGTAAAAAAATAATACAAAATATTTAATGTAACTGTAAATACTTTTTTATCTACTTAACAATTTTATGCAAAAGAAAATAATTTCTGAAGTTGTAAAACTTTCTATCTTGTTTGAAGGAAATCTCAAGTGTTTTTGATAGAAAGGAACATCGAATTATAGATTATAAAATTTTCATAGATTTTTTTTTCATTTCGAGCTAAAAGCATTAGAAATTTTTTCACCCTTTCACATCATCAAACGCGACTACTATCACAAATCGGAATTTGAAAACACGAAAATAATAAAATTTTACTAGGAAAAATGCCCATAAATCTGAAAGTGAAAACTTTGGACGCTCAGACACATGAATTCAGCATCGACGACGAGGTAAATGCATTGTAATAAGATTTTATATGTAAATTATGAATTTTCTGGTGGGTGTTAATCTGTTGATCTAAACTTACATATTCAAAGTAATTCACGTAAGGGTTTTTTTTCGCAATTTTGCTCTCGCAACTTTTTTTTTTTTTTTTTTGTAGATTACGGTGCGCGAATTTAAGGATAAAATTGCCCAGAAGACAAATATTTCATCTGAACAACAGCGAATCATTTATTGTGGGCGCGTATTGGCCGATGAAAAACAACTTAAAGAATATGGTGAGTCATTTATTTGATAAGTTTTATCGACTTGAAAAAATGCAAAAATCTATGGTAGACGTGGATGGTAAAGTCGTTCATGTGGCTGAAAGGCCACCACCTTCGCAACGTGCCACTAGTTCAGTTTCGTCTGCGCCTCTGGGCAACATGGCTAATACAGTGAACGATCGACGCGTTCGTGCTAGAGCTGCTGCTGCTGCTGCCGGTATGCGTAATTCTCCTATATTTCGTGCTTTAGACGGTATGGTTGTAGGCACCGTGGCTATTCCTATGAATTCTAACGTAAGTGGTCGTTAAAATAATTATTTATAGAGAATGAAAAGGGCGAAATGTAAATTTTTGTAGAATAATAATCGCCAAGCGCCAGTAAATCCGTTTACGGCTTCCTCTTCCTTTTGCATGAACCGTATTACTGTAGCACGACACATGCTACAATGTATTGATAATATCGCTGCTTATCTGGAAGATCCGTCAAGGGTAATAATACAAGATTCTTAACGATGTATTTCGTCTTCACCTACTGTCTCAATTTTCTATTCTACTTAGGGCTTAAATAACACTTCATTGGATATTTTAGCTAGCGGTCGTTGGACTATGGAGTCAACAGTCGTTGAAGTTGGTATATCAGGTGAGGTACCACAAAATCAAAATATTGTTGAAATGGTTCAAGGAGCGGTATCAGCTGCTCTGCGTCGTAATGCTAATACAAATGTGGCCGTATTACAAATGCCCGCATCGAACATCGGTGATAACTTGCCCACTACGGCTCGTGTTCTAATACAGAATATAACGGAAGATGAAGATGGCGTTACAGTAAACAATGATAGCGAAGCAGCTACTATTAATAACAGTGCTGGAGATGACACCGGCAGTGATAGTGGAGTTAGCACTAATAGCGGCCGTGAGACAGGAGCACAATTACAGAATCAAAATAATGCAAATAATACCGACACAAATATATCAAACGGGTCTGGTAGACGCCGCACAGGTACTCAAGTATTGGCTGAAGTTATAGAACAAATGCGAAATGTTCAAAATCGTTTAAATCCGTTTGTACAGCAATTTTATAATTTGTTGCAAAACGAACCAGTTTTCGGAGAAAATGTAGGTTAAATATTTGCCAGAACTACGTGTTGTGCTTATAGAATTATTTCAAATTTTCTTGATTTAGGATACGGAAGCTCGTGAAAACGCTCAACGTTTATTTGACCGTGTGTCAGAAGCATTCCATTATATGTCGCATGCTCAGCACGCCATTTCCGATTTAATGTTGGATGTTTCGCAGCCAACACCACGTTATTTGGCTTGTCGTCCCATACTAGTTGATCAAAGTGGTTATGTCAGCTCTAATAATGTCTTTACTCAGGCGTTTATACCGCCTTCTTTGCGTCAACACATGATACCGCAACAGCAGACTGGACGCAACAATTGGAATAGTAACTCCAGCAATGCTTCAACTAGCGTTGCTGCTACCGCTGGAGGCTCTTCAGCCTCTACTACTTCAACAACTAGTGATACTAATAGTTCCACAGTTGAAGATCCTATCGATGAACCCATTTCGTGGCCACCTTCTATCAATGCGACTAGTGCTGGTAATGCAAATTCTAGCAATGGTAAGTTTTTATTTACGTATTATCGGTTTGAGGTTTTTGAGATTGTCTTTTACACAGTTAATGGTCTGTGTTGCGTTGAAGTCGAAAATATTGTAAAATAGTGCGCAAGTAATATATTTCTTAATATTGCTTTTGAATGCGTATAAATAAATCAATATATTGTTCATTAGTACCCCTAAGATTAGGGCTGCGTGCAAATTATTTTACCTTTAATATAGCTATACTTATAACAATGACTGACTTGTAGGCATAGGTCTAAAAGTTTGTTGTTTCAAATAATGCAATTTAAAAACCCTATCAGATAATCATCAATCACAAATGGCACGTTTTCTTCAAGCTGTTGTTAATTCAGCTCCTGCTGATACAGAATTTCATGTTCATATTGATGCTCCAACCATCACAACGGTTGATGTATCGCTTGGTCAAACTCCGCAAGCAACTGTAGTCACAGGCAATACGACACAGACCCCTAACAATTCTGCCACCAATGCTACCGGCAGGAATAGTAGTGGTAATCAGGCTCGCGTCACTACAATAACGTTACCTACTACATCAACCCAGACACGGTCAACAGCACGTCCGCAGATCGCCAATATACCAGTTACTTTTAATATGCCTAGCGCTTGGAATGGCAGTCGCACACCTAACAATAACAGTATATCAACGTTTGATCGCTTTTTACCATGTAACAGTCATCACGTTCGTGACCCAGAGAGTGCCGGCAATAATAGCGGCAACACTAGGGGAAACACTGCAACACCCACTACAGCTAGTCCAGGAACGGCAACAACAAATAGTGCAGCCACTACTACTGGTACTGGAAATATTGGTAAATTTACATTTTTTAAAAATTATATTTAAGCCATTTTCTATTCGTAATATCCGATTTCCCACTCCTTAAAGTACTTAATTATAATGTGCATTCAATTGTTAAGATTTGAGTGCATCAAATTTGTAAATATAGTCAAGGTGAAAAAATTAAGTAGAGTGCGGCAAAATCTCGCATTTGATCTCGAAATATTTATATTTGCATAACCGCTTTCATTAGGCGAGACCAGATCTATTAGTGTCTGTGGGTAGTTTTAAAATTCCGGGTATAATTTTCGTTGAGACGATTTTCGTTAAAATTAACGGCATTTAAAATTACTATTGTTTGTTTTAAAACAGATTTTTTTTATTCTTTAAAAGTCGTTAAAAATCCCTAATAATATTTCTTAAAATTTTTGCTCCCAACACGCGTTGCATTCTTTTCTTTCTTTCTAAGTAATTAGCTTGTGTTCAATGTTTGTTGCATATTTTAACGGATTTATTGCAACGTTTATATTTTACACTCCTATTAGGCTCAACAATGGTAAACGCACTACGAACCAATAACACCAATAGATCTGCAACAGCCACGCGTCTTAATTTTTTGCATCTGCGAAATTTGATCTCTAATATGGCACGTTCATCAGTCACGGCAACAATGGGAGGGGCAACAAACGTAGCCACATCCGCCTCCGACGTTGGTGGGAATGATGCAACTGCTATTAATTCCCCTCCCGTTCCAGATATTGACACGTCTACAATACGTAGTTTGCATACACAACTGATGAACTTCTTTAACGACCGCATATTTGAAGGGAATCCAATTAATGATGAGACTACACCTCTAGCAATTAACAGGGCAGTACAGTGGTTCGGTACTACACTCCTTTATTTGATACAATTTGAAAAACCTGAATACGATTCACGGAAGTCTCTCTTCAACATATTAAAAAGTACTCTACCTCTGGTCATTGATTTACTTAAGAATCAGAATCAGGAAAAAGATTTACCGGAATTTAACAAAAAGTTACGTGAAATATGCGAACAATTTCGCAAACGTTTATACAGCGTACTGTATGTATGCATTGGGCGTGATAACGCGGAAATGTATTGGGTGCAATTGATGCGTTTACTGTTAATGCAATTGGAGAAAAGTAAGTGGATCAGAGAGGAAAGCACGCTAGAACTATTTCTTCAGTTATTTTCGAAATTGCAGATTTAGCTGGTGAAGCATTACGCTTTTTATGCGTATACCTTAATCCCATTGCTCCCGCAACAGATGAAAGCGATGCTGAACAATTTTTGGTACATCGCAGGGAAACGCAACAATCAGAAATGCAGCAGCAGCAAACTTCATCAGAAAATACATGCGTGGTAAGTAAGAGTCTTGGGATGTCTTATTATTTTATCTGTGAGCATTTGCTTCGAATTCAGCCTATGGACACCGATATTGATATAACGGAAGAGGCTAGCACATCTCAGACTGAAATTTACGATGAGCCATTGCCTACGGTTGTAGCCGGCTCCGAACCTTGGCACCGTAACTTACCCACTGACTGGTTGCCTATAATAACACGAGATATGCAGAGACAAGCTGAGGTCGGTTCTGTTTATATAAAACTTTTTCATTTCTCAATAATTTTAATGGGACTTCGATTTTAGAGTCCTCCTAATCAGCCACCATTTTCGGATGTTTATATATCGGGCATGTCAGCAAAACGAAGAAAATTAATACAAAGTTCAAAACTGCCAAACGATATTGGTGCTTTAGTGACGGATAGTGTATGCAAAGCTATGCAAACTGTAGGTGTTGGCTCCCCAAACGCCTCCTCTACTCAAATACAGGCACCTGAAAATGTCGCCCGAGCGATTGCCAGTGACGCTGCAGTGCAATCTTCATACACAGAGGCTTTGCGCACAAATGTGCGCGAACGTCTTAAAGATGACAAAAATTATACGCCAGAAAAATATCCAAAAACAACAAAATTTATAAAAAAATAATATCACACCATTACTAACCTATGCCAACCACACTTTCTACATCCTATACATATTTAATTAAACTCATTTAGATTACAACAAGCTTTGTACGAAGGTTTGAAGTTGACGATAGGAGTTAAGCCTTAAAATATTGAGCAAAAAAAAAAAAAAAAGCTACGCAAACAAAAAAATTAACCGAGCTCTAACATCTGCTCTACAGAATACTGCTTGTTCCATATGAGTTATACTTTGCAAAACTCCAATACAATTTGTAATGAATGCTAATGACACTTTACACACGCTACACTACCCTGCAATCATTTACCAAAACATGAATCAACCGCAAACACATTTTATATTATTTGTTACATAAACTCATTACTTGAATGACAGTTATTTTATTTTTCGAACATTTTCGTCCCATTCAATTAAAATTTAATCCTCAATTTGTAACACCACTAGAGTTTTTGTTGTTTATTTTTATGAATTAAAAAAAGCAATAAAACCAACTTAATGGTATTTGATTATAAATGCACGAATGATAGTGACGAGGATGTGACGAGCATGAATAATAATAATGCCGACATTGATGGGGCAAAAAGAACATGAAAAATTGTGCATTCAAATGATCTAGACATTAATGCTACTAAAAAGTATTTCATAGTAAAGGAAATTGAAATTTTTCAAATTAGTATTGAACAATAATCGCATATAGCGAATAAATTATATGAGAGGTAAAAGTCTATGTTAATTTGAAAGCAAAAAAAAAAAAAAGGCATTAATGTTATTAAGAAAAGTTGGCTGAGTGTCGGGCTCTTTTAATATTTGTTCCCTTCGGTGTATATTATTAAAATTTTAATAAACATTAAAGATATTTTTTTTACAAAATCGTGTTGAAACTGCGGTGAAAGAACATTTAAAAAAATTTCTTAAACTTAATAAAAATAACTTTATATCACGTTTATGTAAGTAAAGGAAACTGAATAAAGAATTGAAAAAATAATTATTAAAATACAAAGTTTGCATCAAAATCAAAAGTTTAATTACCTAAGCTGTCTGAAGAAGACTGAAACACTCACGCACATCCACTATCTTCTAAATCGTAGACATCTTAATACAGCATTTACTACATTTTTACACAAAGAAGGTAACATATTGTTTGACAAACAAATAAGAAACACCAATACATAATAATATTTAAAAAGAAAAAAGAAGAAATTCGAAGGCCGTATCCATTACACAAAAAAAAAAAAAAAAAATATTGGGAGCTCTATGTATTCAAGCCTGTTTGGTTATTCAGAGCATGCCCTAACAAAAATATAACAAATATTAATCTTAATTTTACAGCATAATGCTAAGCAAGATCAATAAAAGTGCAACTGGTGCGACTGGACTGACTTAATAAAAAAAACGAACGAAGAACAAATAATCGCCTGCCTTTGGTCTATTGCTAAAACGCTCACGAGTGTGGAAAGATAAAACTTCGTATGCGTATGCGTATTTTTACGTAATGATGTTAGGTACGGCCAGGTGTGTCGCCTTTATAACCTCTTTATGGATAAAAACGGAAAACTTCCAATCCATGGCAGATATTGATTTGAAAATTAATGGAAATGCTCATTACGGTCCTCCGAAACGGAGAACGTGCGTCATCAATCCATAAACTCAGCACAAAAGAAGCAGAAGAACAAATTTGAACCATACTGGTTGGGTATTTAATACTGAGTCATTCAAAAAGGTGACGAAGTGCCACACTGATAGCTTTGCATGTAATAAAAACATATGGTTAGCAGGCAACTTCCGTTATTCGCATAATAAAATTCAACTTTATCCGGTTCAATAAGTTAGTCTGGATTGTTTGATATAGCAAAACTTGAAAAATCGAAAATTGATTGCACATTCTTTGCGAAACGATTGACGAGGTGGGAATTTTTGATCATGTTATCAATGCATATAACTAAACTTCTTGCGGAATATTAAAAATTTGATTTGAAATATACTGTATTTGAATGTTACGCAGTCGTTAATAACCGCCTGCCTTTAGGACTACAACTTTAGGACTGCAACTATGGCCGAAAGTGTGTTTGAAATTTCCATACTGATAATCAGAAGTTATCGATTTAGTTAAGGCCAATAAGCAACTCAATTGGATAAATAGCTTATGAATTGAGTATGAAGAAGCTTCTGTCGAGAGATCATTGCCGTATTCATGGAAACTTATGTTAGCCCTGTCATTTCAAATCAGTCACTCGAAGAAGAAGAACTGAAAATCGTTAATTTGGATAAGAAGGACGCTTTTGTGTTATATATAGTTTTTATGAAACAAAAGATGCCTGGTTTTCAATTTTTACTTTTACGGGTGATTAACGCAAACGTGTACGCGTGCGATATTATTTGTCGTTTTATTGTGAGATTAAGGCATGTAAAGTTTTCTAATTCATGTCTATACGAGCGGCTTGTATGGTTTTACGATTAGAAATTTTCGTGCTTTTGGAACTGCGATGACGATCGGTCGTTGACTTTTAACAATTTGCATATAAATGTGTGCACATATACACATTGTTACTCTCATAAAAAAAAAAAAAAGAAACAGTTTTTTTGCATAGATTATCTTTAAGTCCAACGTCAGGTCGTATCTCACACATTATGAAACCGAACAAATTTTCGACGTTTGTGTTGAACTCGCAAAAGAGTAGTATTGCCTTTAAGCGTTTGTTAGTCGCACACAGCTTCGGTATGTTTGTATGCGGCTTAGTATACTAATAATGATATGCTTCGGCTATCAATAGGTTAACAACTTAAGGCAAAACAAACTCTATGTACGGAGAGTTTTTGAGCGTAAAGTTAATTCGCATTGATGAGCATAAGTGTGAGTGTATAAGCATATCTTAACGGTACGCTTAGGGTCTTGAAACATCGTCAGAGGATTTGATAAATTGTTACACACAAAACTGTTTCAGTCTAATTTCAGTTTCAGTCACGTTTTCGTTCGTATTTATGACATGTTACGTATATGTTAACATCTTTATAATTATTTTTTTTCGCTTGATTTAAATTTTAAGAAATTGCAAAAAATAATGTAAATTTTGGTTAGCACCTCTATTCGAGACCGACTAGACCGACCTTCGTTTTATAGAATATTTGGAATGTCGAAATAGATAAAAATTTTAATTAAAAGCTAGCACGAATGCCTTAGTCGGGCAACTACTTCGCGTAATTGAAAACTAATTGAAAAATAACACTCCAAAAATTGCAGATTATATGTATGTAAATGCATAATTTTCCTGAAAGCCCTCAAATTGGAGGACATCCAAACGTCAACGTGATTTAAATTTAGTCAACTTAATTTGCTTGTCAGAGACTTTTTATTTTAAAGTTGCTTTCGCCATAACAAACTAAATAAATCAGGTTGTGCTGTCGTAGAAGGATTTGCCTTCATATGGATCCAAAAAATAGATGTCCAAATTGGGTAAGATTAATTTCTAAGTCAAACTATTATTATAGACCAGTTTTCACAAGGACTTGCTCTCCCCTAGGAAAGTTGGTATCAGATATTTTGATGAACTTGAATCACGGACATATTTTGGTCCACGGACCACGGAATCCTAATAATACTGCGATGGATAAACGGACATTTACATTTATACAACATTTAACATATAGCAACAAAATTACAGTTTTCAAAATTCGACGGCAAAAATGACATAATAATAATATTTCGACACATTAACTTGATATGGAAACCTTGGACCGGATGAGATGACATTTTAAACGTCCTCCTGTATAAACATTCATACGAAAAGTATGCCATTATATAGGAAATTCGTCTAATTTTTAATGTAGTTTCATAGAGAGACTAACCGAGACAATATATATATATAATGATTCTGAATCGATCAGTATAATAAAAGATATGGATTTCGCATCACATGTGTATTAATATATAGTATATATATATACATACATATCTATACATATATATACATATCGATTCAGAATCATTTCCTGATTCGATCTAAGCTTGTCTGTCCGTCTGATGTTTTCCCATGTAAATTTGTGTCCAAAAATTATTCCTTGTGCCCACCGAAAAATTTTTAATGGAAATTCTTATATAAAAGAGAGTCCAAAGAGTGGGTTGACGTGGTTCACATTTAGCAAAGTAGATCTTCCTGTCGTAGACCTTATTACTAACCATCTATTTGGACCTTATTACTAATCATATATTATCCATATATATATATATATATATATNTATATATATATATATATATATATATATATATATATATATATATATATATATATATATATATATATATATCCATATATATATATATATGGAGTATCGCGAAAAGCAAGGACTTATATAGACAGAAAGTCTAATTTCCACTTTTTTATGATAGACACTGAAAAATAATAAAAATGAATTAAGTTTTCTAAATTTCGATCATGTCATGTGATGAGTCTTGCCCGACTACAATGTTCTTATGCGTTTTTACAATAAAGGTGATACGTATGAAAGATTTGGCCAAGCTGAATACAATTTCCCAATTTGGTTTTCGTATAAGAACTTTTTCAAATTAAGACATCGTTTGGAGGTTGCCGCTAAAGTGGTCCTATCCATTTTCAATTGGATTCGTCCCTGAGTCAAAATACGTTCATTTATCAGATTTCACCAAAAAATATTTCAAAAGTTGCAGCCCCTTAATGGAACCGAAAAATGCAATGGCAGACATTAGACGGACAGACAGATCGATTACTTTAAATTAATCCAAAAAATGAACTTGAATTACTTTATATAATACATAGTGGATTTATCTGCGAATTTTCTATGCGTTACATGTATCTGCGTAAACTTAGTATATCCTTCATCACAAGCGTTATGGGGTATAATGAAAGAAATTAAATGGAACTTTTTGAATATTTGAATAGTCAATCCGCAATTTACGAGATATGTTTGCAAGATTGAACAAAGCTTCGCGTACAATATATTTCGCTTGAAATTTATATACAAATGTGAATGTGTATCTGCCTCGTATGTTTCCTCACATCTCACAATTCACACCTCTTTATGTAGCAACCTTTGCAATGTCCTTGTTTCAATTTCAATTTTACCGAAACTATTTTATCGGTTGCGAACGCAACTAGAATCTTTAACAGTTTAACAGTTGATTCCTTTATCTGTCACAATTTCCATTTTTGGCGTGCTATCCGAAATTTCATTTCGGCGGGCGTTACGAATCACGATTATTTATATAAAAAATAATAAAAAAATACAGGGAAATTTGTTTTCGGGTAGAAACAAGGTAAGAGTAACGCATAATATTTTACATGCATATATGTACTGATAAATTTATAGGAGAAAAATGTAATTTTTTTGTGTGCACAATCAGCTTTACATAAGTTCATTAATCCTAAAGTCATTTTGTGAAACATTTACTACTATTTCTATCTTTTTGTTAACCTTTTTCCTAATTAATTGTATTGTTGGGTTAATAATTATACATAATTACAATGGGACTAAATAATTCTTACGCTAATTTATTATGGATTGACCTTTTTACATATATTGTGAAGAATACATTCCGAGAGATTGCTTACCTTGCTTGCTTGCTTGCGGTAAAAGACCTTCGAAATGAGAGAAACATTTTCATCTCTTCCCATAGACTGACGAGGGGAGTTGATGGATAGCTACTCAGATCCCTATCGTATAAGAGTCATAAGCTGTAAATGGTACCTTCGTCTATTCTATCATCTGTTGGACTCCGCCGTAATAAACTCGTGGACACTTATGAAGAAAAAAAAAAAAACTCCATTGCATCTTGGCCAGTTCCGTAACGATTTGATTGATGCTCTTTGCAAGGTGGGAACTCATACAAACGTCAATAAAAGAGATCCGACTACTAATGGCTAGTTAGTAGCAAAGTTTATGGTCACTTCATCCTTTGTCGTCTGTACGGATGTGCATAAAAGTCGGGGTTCGTCACTGGCCTTCATTTTCAAATAGATTGGGGTGTAAAACGCCACAGTGCTCATGTAGCAAATGCAATGTTGCCTTATGCTTAAACGGTAAAAATAATTGTTTCGTTGGGGCAGGTATTATTTATGTTTGAAGTACAATATTATTGTACGCAGTAGATTTGTAGAACTAAAGTCAACTGGAGTGCTGATTGTTCATGATGATGTAGAAATATGGTTTGTTTTTTCAATTAGAGATAAATACTTAGTTGGTTTTTTATTGTTGCATGCTTTCATTTATTAAAAATAAAAATACATGCATTTAACGGTTAAGCAATTGAAAAAACATTACCTAAATCTAAATATTCTCTCTCTCTCATATATAGGGCTTTTTTGTAGCCGATTTAGTTGCTTTGAAAAGAAGAAAAGAAAACATTTTTCCTACATATAAATAAAGTTTTAAAATTCTAATAAGGATCTTATGCGACACAAAAGAAAAGAAGAAAAAAGACAAAAAAGAAGACAATCTTTAAAGCGATTTCTATAATCAAAAATGTATATATCTTACCTTGTTTCCGGTGTTTATTTGTATACTTTGCAAATTATATTCTCCAGAGCATACCACGACTATGTGCAACTATGTGCGTACACATTGCGCACACTTATATCTATTTGTTGTTACTAATATGTTTACATCCGTAGAAAGTTGTTGTCATATTAATACAGTTGCACATCCATATGTTTGTATCTGGACATACCGACATTTATTATCACACTATCACAGACTGCACGCACGTCAGATTTAGCGAATGTTTGTAACGCAGAGAGATATGCCTCAGACACACAACATATGTCATTTATATATGTCTATATAAAAATATATTTTATATATATGTATAGATTATATACAACCTCCATAAGCGTGAGCTTCGGAGTCAACTTAGACAATAAACATATAGAAAGTCACTACGAAATTTGGTACTAAAGTTTCAACTTTCACTTTCGTCATGCTAAGTTCAAAAAGCATTTCAAACCAGCCTTAAAATTTGTTGTGTTTAGCGTCGTTTTGTATTCATAAATACTTTTTTAATATTTACAAAGCAAGTTGAAAAATAAATAAAAAAAAGGTTCCGCGACCCTTACACTGTTCGGTTGCCATATTTAAGGTGTTAGATAGGCCTCGCCCCCGTCAGAGGGAAGGGCATGCCATACACATGTCCTTGATCTGGAACTGCTTGGGAGCCTCCCTGTTCCCAGCGGGGCGTGAGTGACGCTTTCACTCCGTGTGCCGTCGGGCACCGTAGGGTTAAGCCTCCACGGCAGGAACCTACGTTAACCCCCTGTCACATCTGTTCGGTTACCACATATACGGCAGGAGAAGCACACTCTAGAAGACAGACGAATGATAATGAATGAATGTATCTTTTGTTCTGACTCCAAGTACTTAGTATCTAAAATAAACATGAGTGGTCCATAGCGCGTGTCAACGCATTTTCAAATACATGATATAAATCGCTACAGAACAAACTACAATATAATGAAAACTATTTCTTGGCTGACTTTGACTTTGGCTTGAGTGCTTCTGCCATAAAATCGAGGAGTACTGAAAACTTGAAACCTTCGTCCGGCTGGTGATCAATTGAACTGATAGTTGATACCCCATTTCGGTTCGTGCTTTGAAAGTTAAGCAGAAATCGTCCATCACTTGGTCTGGAGGGCGGAAAATTTTTGGTCGTGGGATCAATCGATTATATCCTTCTTA
Source organism: Glossina pallidipes (assembly GCA_000688715.1). Taxonomy (NCBI): domain Eukaryota; kingdom Metazoa; phylum Arthropoda; class Insecta; order Diptera; family Glossinidae; genus Glossina; species Glossina pallidipes. Next base: position 3,107,786 of record KK499768.1, read on the forward strand.
CTTATAGGTATTTATTTTATATGGTAATCCTTATATGTGGTGGTTACCAAGAAGCCTAAAATCGACACCCTAGTCAAAGACGCAAGGAGAAGAATTGCAAACACAAATATCAAAATGAGTATGCTCTATATAGCGATACTATAGCCACTCTAAACTTGTCAATCTTCAAGAGGAAAGTCTACAATCGATTCATTCGAAGTCATCTCCAATTTTTCCTCATTCAGCGATGGCCAGAACACAATCGTTCGCGATATTGATAATAAAAAATATAAGCAGTGAAAAGTCTTTTGATCCAAGTTAGCTCTTAATCCAGTGGATCATAAAAATGATAAACAAGTAAGAAAATTAAGTTCGGTCGGGACCGAATCTTTTATACCCATCACCGTTATAAAAAAGACAAAAGAAGTAAAACAACAAAATTCTCATGCTCTATAGCATGGAGTGGGAGTGGGCGCAGCTGATTTTTTCTATTTTCAAAATTAAAGTTTTGTCATATAGGCATATGGGCATTGCAGACGTATCCTTTGGAAAGTTAAGGTCAATTCCAAATACGCTAACGGGAGAATGTTTACCCCAAATACTACAAAGTTACGCAAACAGACAGATGGACAGACGGATAGGCGGACATGTGTAGGTGCATATCAAATTTGAAACTGGCCAAGAATTTATATACTTTATAGGGATTTTGAGGATTGTGTCTGTGCGTTGTAAAGATATTGAAAAAACAATTCAATTTTGATACACTAGCATATTAGGTAGGCGTGTTCAAGTTTTTCTATTCTTTTACAGGTTCTACAGCATCGTCCATAGAATACGCGTCACAGTGGAACAAAATGTAACTATTTTTTCAATAGCTTTAAAGCGTGCAGAAGCAAAGCCCCATAAAATATATAGAAATATACAAATGTAAAATATAAAATATAAATTCTTGGCCAGTTTCAAATGCGGAATACACCTAAGCATGTCTGTGCCTTCGTCTGTCCATCTATCCGTCCAAATGTGTAGTCCAAAGTGGTACACATTTCCCCAGTTGGCAAAAATGGAGACATGGCCAACGAATTCGCAAAAGAATCTGAAATTGATCCAACCGGGTTAAGAGACACGCCTATAACGCCTATACAACCTATACAACCAAAACCGTGCACATCTTTGCTTTCCATATTTTTTGTTCGTTGCTCATAAACTCCAACGGATACACGATATTTACTTCCACAAAATTATTCAATAAAAATAGAAAAAAATCAGCCATGCCCACCCAATATTATAGAATACGCAAATTTATATTTTTCCTTTTCTTCAATTTTTTATAGGGCATAAAAGATTCGATCGCAACTGAATATATTTGTTCCTACTTGTGATTTTATAGTTTTTTGAGGAAAGGCTTGGTTTTTCTTACCTTAGACTACTTGCGGTACAAAGGCATCTTAAGTTTGTGCGATTGTTTCTAACACGCAGAAGGCTTTGAAATAGACAAAAACATTTTCTGAATCGATCTCAGCTTGTCTGTCCATCTGTTCATCTTGTATTCTTGCATTCAAGCTACAACAATTTCGCAATTCTTAAGATATTGTGATGAAATTTGGTACACTGACTTGTTTTCCCCTAAAGGCGAACGCTATTAAAAATGTTTCGGATCGTAACACTTTGCGACTGCTATATAACATCTTATATTGAAAAATATTTATATAATTATTATATATAAAATGTAATATGGAAAATAAGTTGGAATTTTTAAAATGCCTAAGCAAAAATGACTGTATTTCGCGTATCCTAAATTGAAGCGAAAATTTTGATCGAATAGAGCAATTTTTTGAGGTCTTTCATGAAAATTATGCCTTTACATGTACACGTTTTGGTGCATTAAGGGAAGCGTCGTACGGTATCTAATGATCGGTTGCACCCGACTGTAACATAGTGGTGTAGCAAATCTTGTCAAACTACCACGAATATTGCGACCTGTACGTTGAACACAAGGACGGTCGGACGGACAGACAAGCTTAGAGTCTATCTTAATACATAATCCTGTACCGCAAGTAATAAAATATGTCCGCCGAAAAGTTCACGTAAGCAGAGATAAAAAATGAATGCGACAACGAAGATAAATTCGCGTAAGCAGATATCAAACTGACTAATGTGTTCAAATGATATATTTTGCGAAAACAAAATACGATCCCCGTATTCCAATTTCAGACGTAACTACATTGATCAGTCTGTCTGCATTCCAATATTCACTAAAGCAATTTCGCATATTAACCTGTGTCCGTATATATCTACTCTAACTTTTGGGTGATTTTCTGGCAATAAAAATTCATTTCATTTAATTTATTTTATTTATTTATTGGCCATTTTATATTTTATATAAGTATGGATTTAAAGGCTGCACATGCTCATCTGTATTGAAAGCACTAACGCATTTGAGATTTGAAGCTGCGACCATTGCAAACCGCCGTACAGTGGCTGATCTCTTTAATTTCTGCGCATTTCAACATCAACGCATGAACTTTTGCTTTTTATTTTTAATCTATTTGAGGACAAAAAAAAATAAAAAAAAAAAATCTTTCCCTTCGAGCATTAGTCTATCTAATTAGTCAATCAATACAATATCATTATTTTGAATATAAAAAGCGACAGCAGAACTTATTTTGCAATCAATTGAATTCCAAAAAGTAAGCTAAAGCAACGTGAGCTGGCATAGTTCGATGAAATATTAAGGAGTTAGTATTATTGTTTACTATCCTTTTTGATCTATTTGAGGCCATTGAGGTCATTTGCTGTTCAAGTAAAATGAAAGCACACTTCTCTATATTACAACAGATTACAATTTCGAATGCAGTCAGGTGTAGTCCGCGTTCGCTGAGTCAGCAATAGAGTCTGTTTTAATCTTAGGTGTAGGAGGCAAGGTTTCATTAAACATTCGTCGAAGGAACTTGACGACCCTTACTTAACTAAAACATTACGCATCAGAGCTTTTGTGATCTACGTTATGACACGATTGAGTTTCCCGACATTCACAACTACTGTCTGCTACTTTCGCGACAACTTCTCTATCTATTTCGATTCAGGTTTTTTACTGTTTTCTTCAGCCATGAACGCCCTGTGTACACATTTGTTAGATAACATACCTTCAGGTTGCATCCGTATCCGCCATATCTATGAATAAAAGAATAGAAAAATGCCTACGAGACCTCTATCGTACATCTTCCATTAGATGTATTCGATTTCATAATTACAGCAACGAGAAACATTGAGTTTTGAAGTAAATCCATTGTATGTTTTAGCATTTTTTTCCCTTTTTCTTTTATTTTCTTTTATCATTTATTCTTAATTTAATTAATTAAATACAAAAAAAAAAAAAAAAAAAAAAATTTTCTTGTTTTTGTTATTAAATATGGCTTGGAACTATTGTTGGCTGTTATTCACGATCGGAAAAAAAAAAATTAAGCAGATCCTTGCCACTTTTCAAGAACGCTCCTAATAAATGGGTTTGTTAATTAAAAGTAAAATAAACATTTATTGCTGGACACAATATATTGTGCAATTACATTACACTTGTACTTATGCTTGTGTGTGCCAGTGTGTGTGACAGAGGACAGAACTGATATCGCAAACACGCAGTTCACTACCGAAGAGCTACTACGACTGTACGCTGTATATATTATGAATTATATATATATATATATATATATATATCAGTCATGACGACAACAGCGATAATCCTCCCGATAGAATATCAAAATATTTTGTCCCAGTCGTAAGCGGAACGTGCTTGAATAAAGACGTGTTTGAATAAAAATCTCAAAATACGTGGAAGAAAGAACTCTTTCTCTGATACAAATAAACCCTTCCTGAAATGACTTATAATGCGGGAAGAACGAAATTTTATAAAGAAACACTTTTTAAATATAAACATTAGTGAAAAACATTTGAATATCCATTACAGCAGCACGTCCCTCTCAGTCCAATAATGAAATATAATCGAAATCAAACATAAGAAGAAGAAGAAGAAGAAGAAGAAGCAAAGAAAAAAACAAAAACAAAAACAAAAACAAAAATACAAATACAAATTTTATATTGTGTGCATGTGTGGGTGTGGGTGTGGGTGTGTGGGTGTGGATGTGCGTGCGTGCGTGCGCGTGGGTGTGTGTGCGTGTATGTATATATGTATGTATATATGTATGAATGCATGTGTATGTATGCGCGTGTATGTGTCTGCGTGCGTGTGTGTGCGTGCGTGCACGCGTGTGTGTGTATTTGCGTGTTTGTGTGTGTATACGTATGTGTGTGTGTGTGCATGCGCATGCATGTGTGTGTGTGTGTATGTGTGTGTGTGTGTATCTGTAAGAGCATATAAGATACTGAAGCTGGTGCTATTTTTTCCAATTTTAATTGTTTCTGTTTTAGAATGAAATTCTATTAGATTAAATTTAATTGATATATGAGTGTCAAATGTTAACTACGACATTTATTTCAATATAATAATATATTCACATTATTCACATATCACATCACAGCTTATGTGAATGTGTATGTTATATATTTTGTGCGCGGACCTATGTGCAAATATATACCAAACAAATAATGCTATATCTATGAAACCATTAGAGGTTGATACTTTAAAACAGTAGCAGTCAAGATAACAACTAGCAAACAGTCACCCAAAGAAAACAAAGACAACAGATTCATACAATCGTTATAAATGATAAATCAAAGAAAAAATCAAGAATAAATGAAAACTATAACAACTATTCTATATATTCTATATTGGATTCGATATTGTATTTCAATGGGAAAGGTACAAAAATTCGCGAGCAACACCTATACTAGTAGTGATAATAAGGAACGATTGATTGCAATTATAAATTTAATCAATTATGTGCTGCAGCAAGAAAGGTGGCTGAAAAGAGAATAATCCAGAGAGAGAGAGAGAGAGAGAGAGAGAGAGAGAGAGAGAGAGAGAGAGAAAACATTTTCTAAGATCATCATCATATCGCCTCCAAATAATTGTGTTTTTTTTTTTTTTTTTTTTTACAACCATATTTTTGTCACTCTTTGACATCTCACCGAGAGAGCGAGGGAGAGAGAGTGAGAGAGAGAGAGAGAGAGAGAGAGAGCGCGCGAGAGCGAAAGAGAGAAAGAGAGAGGAAGTGGGACAGGGACAGGGAGAAGTAGTGTCATAAAACTTTTTAATTAAAAAAAAGAAAATTGTAAGCCAATGCGATAATGTTCAAGCCTCGTGCTTTAGCGGTTCAAAAGGGTGATTATTACTTTGCGATTAGTAGCTGCTTTACTTGTATGTGTCTACTATACTTGCAAAAACTTTCAAGATAATTCATATACTGGGTATGATGCGTTGATCGGCTATTGATAGACCACCACTCAGTCAACCAGCAAAGCACATTGTCATATGTAAAAAAAAAAAAAAAAAAAATACAAAAACAAAAAGAACAAAAAAAGAAAACAACTCAAATTTCATTGTAAAATGTGTACAGTTCTTATGATTCGTAATAAATCAAACTGATGGTTGTCAAGTAAACAGAAAAATCAAAAATTGAAAAACGATTCGAGTATTTATAAAAAAGAACGCGCTATTATCAACAAAAAGCAGAATATAATATTAAAAATAAATAAATAAATAAATAGTGAAAAATTCACCGAATTATACAAGAAAGGAAGAAAATAATAAAAAAAAAAAAAAATAGAAAGAACAAAACTCGACGAAAACATAAGCCGAAACTGAACTTATTTCGTGACATATCATTTCGTTCGCAGTTAAAGTCAAAAAACTCCACTTCTGTACATGTGTTAGTGTGTGTTAGTGTGTGTGTTAGTGTGTGTGTGTGTGTGTGCGTGTGTGTACGTATGTGTGTTTGCGCGTTTGTGTGCGAGGGTGAGTGTTTGTGTGTTTGTGTGTGTATATGTATAGGTGTATGTGTATGTGTGCATATATGTATTGACTTCACACATTAGACCGTCAACGATGGCTTCCTTTGTATACGCTGTTTTAAGCATAACAAATGTGGCTTCAGTACATTGTGCTGCTCGCCCGGAAATTTCACCGTGCACCTGTGAACCCACCTTTGCGCACAATTATGTAGACTTGTCTTGCGAGAAAGTGGATTCTTTTCATAAAATTGTTGACGCCTTATCGAACAAATTCGATCCGAATGTTAAAGTTAATCTGAAGATCTCTCATTCACAACTCGAAGATCTGGAAATGCGATCATTTATGGATATGAAGCTGAATTTGGTTAAACTACGAATGCAGTTTAATGGCTTAAGGTGAGATTGTTTATGAAAATTTTATTATTTTTAAGGACCAAAAATAAATAGAAAAAAAATAGAAACATGAATAAAGTAAGCGAAGATAAATAAATAATAGAAAGTTTTACAAAAAATATTTATTTCGTAATCTCTTAGAAGAAAGCTTAAAACAAAATGATTTAACTAAGTTATTTGACAATTTTTCTAAAAAAAAATTCCTATGTAGGTACAAAAATCTCCCTTTTTTTTTGTTATTGTAAATTTTCAAGAAAGCTTTTTAAAATATTTTATGGAAAGTTTTATTGAAAAAATGTTTATAGCAAAATTTTTAAAGTAACTTTAAAAAGTTTTCTAGAAATAAAAATTTTCCTTTTCTTGTGAATCATTAAAATTAAAAAATTTGGTTCTTTTTGTTTAACACAAAAATTGTTCACTTATTTTTAAGACAAAAGATTTTCAGTTAATTGTGCGGGAAATTATGCGAAATTTTTTTAAAAGTTGGAAAAAATGTAAAAGCGTAGAGAAGAGAAAGACATAATGAGGTTAAAGTTCTCTCATCATCCATTGCAAGCTTCTTCCATCCAGGGAGCTTCGAAAGGAACCGATACAATATCGCAATTCTTATGGTTAATGCTTTGGCGTCGTTTGGAGTCAGGTGTTGAATTTTTAGAAATAAAGAAAATTTGAAAGAATGATTCTCTTCTGATTAACACACACACAGCACAACGCGCGAAAGTGCGCGATTGTATGAGTTAATATTCGATTGGGCAATAGCTGCAGCTTGGTTCTAATCCGCATGTATCAAGTTTTTTGAGAAATATGCAATGCTGAAAACAACTTTAAATAAATTTAATTTGTTTTATTATACCATATCGGCCTGTCCGTCCGTCAGTCCTTTCTTGAATATTCACGTTCTTCTTTGCTCATAGACATATTTTAGGCCGAAGCCTATTAAAGACAACTAAAAGCCCTGTAGTAAGCCGCGGCCTACAATGCAGCGGCCTGCAGCACCTTACCGGCACTGATGTAACAACTTTTCAAAAAGTCATTCGAAGCGAAAGCGAGTGCTCGAAAAAGTTGGCCGGATCCGAAGCATTTTTAATAGCGTTCGTTCTTGAGCCGAAACATTTAACTACACCAAATCCCGGACATACAGACAAACGAATTAGAATCATTTTCTGAATCCATTGGTATAATAAAAGATAAGCACTTTGAGTTTGCACCTAACTTAATATACCCTAAAGTAGTTTAGAGCATAAATACAAATAAATGTTTAACGTTTCCTTGGACAAAACACGTCGTTGTACCAAATTTCATCAAAACATCTTAAAATTTGCGACTTGTTGACAGAACACAAGAAAATAAGGCAAACAGAGTGACCCGCAAGCTTAAATCGATTGAAAAATTGATTCTAGATCGATCGATATAACAAAAGGTGAGTCTATCTCAAGCCGGTTTGGATGATGCTGCAAACATCAGCACAAACTTAATATAGCTTTGTAATATAAGCGGTGTAGGGTATAGTGAATTAGAGCTTACCACATTTTACACGACATATGAATTGACGACTTCTATCTTAAAAACAAAAACGCACACTACCATCGGACGGTAGTTGCGTATTTTTTCACTTGCATGCAGAGTCGAGCAATATCGGCCTTAGACACGTACACGTACAATTTTTTATTGTTATACTTTGCTGTACTGAGTGAGTGAATATGATTCCGTCCTGCCTTTTAAAAATCAAACGCGCTTGCTCGCCTAGAAATTGAAAGAATTATTGATGGAAATTATAGTCCATCTGCAATAAGTCAACGAATGCTTTGCTATATAGGGTCGGATTTCCTCATACTAAAAACTTACGATATCATGTCTTTTCGAATATTGTTACCGTTTTTCATCCCAATCGCATCAGTTGTTGGTGATAACTTGCCTTAGTGATGGGTATTCAGCTTCGTCGTCGATGCCAACAGTTTGCCTGGTCTGCATCATCAATCTTACGGGTTGAGCAACATTATATTTTGAAATTAGCAGGAAAACTAAAGTTTCCGGCAAATTGTGTTTTTTTTTTTTTGTCTCAAAACTACATCTGTTTTAAGCTCCAAGAAACATATGATGTGTTCGTTTGATTATGATAAGATATACAGTTGCGTATAACTTGAAGAAGTCACCACTTTTTTCTACGTCCTACAGTAATACTTACGTTCCTATTTAGCTTACGAGCAATGAGCGAAAAACCCGAATATATATATATATATATATATATATATATATATACTTAATAAGCTTACTCTACAACTTCCCTCTGGACGCTGCAAACGTTTCGGCAAAATGCTTGTATCAGCATCTTTTGATGCTGGGTATAAAATTTGAATCGGATGGCGTTGTCTTTTAAAGTCCCTTCCCTACGAAAAGCATTTGTCTGATCTAGATTTTTATATATCATTCGAAATTCGCCAGATGAGCCAAATTTTTCGCTTCACTTTTATGGAAAGGCAATGCCCAAAGACCAATTCATTCATGTAGCCAAACTAATTAACAGGAAACCTTACAAGTTGTGCGTCATACTATTTTACCAATCAAAAGCCAATTAATTGCTTTTCCCAGTAACAATATTAACATTTTTGAGTAAAATGTGCTCAGAGAATTTTTAATCGAAAGGAAACATTGGTTGGTTACCTAAGCTCCTAAGCTCTTAGCTCATCAAAAAGTGGAACCGACCTATTCGCCCCTTTGGCGAAAGTAAGGTCGTTGCCCTAGATATCTTCAAGGCATTCGACATAGTACGGAACGATGCTCTTGCTTCCAAGCTGATTGCATGTGGTGTCCAAACTGATAGCATTTTTGCTTGAGTTTCGTGAAAAACGGTTGGAGCCGTAAGAGTCGTAATTGACGGGTATTCTTCAAATGAATGCTATTTAAATGCCGGTGTACCGCAGGGGTCTGTTCTTTCCCCTTCCCTTTTTCAGGTGTTCATCAACGATCTCCTGTGCATAATGAAGAATCCTGCAGAACAAACGCTGCATGATGAATGACATGCTAAGCCCAGATCTGATGAAAATATGAGAATGGGATCAAGTAAATAGGTTAAGGGTTAATGCCACCGAAACCCAAAGCAGTTTCCTAACGCACAGGAACGATTATGATCAATTCGTTTCCTGCGTTGGTGTCAATATAGAAAAATCGCAATCCTTCGTCTTCTGGGCATGAGAATACAAAATGATGTTAGTTGGACACAACATGTGCTTGAAGTGTGAAAAGCGGCAGCCAAGGATTCAGGTTTTTAAAAGCGATACACACAATATTTGACTGCAGCCGATATCCGTACCTTTTACACGACCTATATTCAGTCAAAATTAGAATATAATGTGCATGAGTGGGGCGGGAGCCTCTAAACTTTGTTTGGAGGACTTCGACCGCATACCGCGAAAGGCTCCGGCGTTCATGGGTAACGAAAGTATATCCAGAACTCTAGATACCTTTGATCATTATCGTAACATAGGTTGTGTTGCGCTTATGTACAGGTGCATTCAGGGCAAGTGTTTCCCGTAGATAAAGATATGCCCGTCAATTAAATCCGTTAACACAACTATTCAGCGTTCTCGCTTATTCATCCTGGAGTGACCTATATGCTGCACAACACTCTACGCCTACTCGCCGTTTTTTAATCGTTCTGCCCACCTTTGCAACAAGCAGTGGTCTTTCCCGTCGCACCTGATGTCGTCATTTTCAAATCGTACGTTCACAAGCATTATTCCCTCTCTCTTCTCTCCACTCTTCCCATAATCCTTCCTGATCAGTACCGTGCCTGCACGTATAGGGGACGTGAGTAGCTGGTCAAAAAAGAAAAACAAAAAATCTATTTACATATTAATCGTCACTTTTCTTAAACATAGCTATTACACACAGCTGAAGTTATTACACACAACATATTGGGAGCGTTAGCTAATATTTCAACGGTTAGAACTTCTGTAATGCTTCATTATTTTGGATCTCACTTTGAGGCATCAAATCTGCATTAACCAACATTATGTATGTAAAAAACTGTACTCGCAATTGGAATCATGACTGACCGATAGAAGTTTGCTTAGATGATAGGACAATTGGATGGATGCAATTGATTATTGGCTACTAATAAATATATGTTGAAAGAAGAGCGTGTGCAACATTCCTAGTGGAAAGAAATTACTTTTCCGGATAACTGTATTTAATCTAATTGTGTTTTTATGCACAAACTTTCAAGTGAACGTCCGTGTCAATTAAGCAAACTGAGTGTCAAATTCCTGCCAAATGGGCAGAAGGAAAAAAAAAAGTTAGTAACGCCCAATCAACTTGGGGGCGAACATAATGGAATGGATTAGGCTCTCTCTGCTATTGTCAATGAGATTTGAATCCATTATGAATCCATCACATACGCGAAGTTCAGATTCTGAAAAGCAATTTTTCGGTCAGGCGCCGCCAGAAGTTGAGAATACCAAAATGATATTCGGAAAGATGATGGCTATTGCTTCAGTATAAACACGGACTCATACATATCGACATGTTAGAGACCCGATTGACTAATTGAATTTTAAACAAGGAAGAAATCTGTTACTAAATTTTGTATCGAAGAACTTGACCGAGAAAGATCGTTTGATCCTTGCACTCTCTTTAATATGTATGTGTTCAATAAGTGCACATATTTGTGCAAAGCTTAGCGTCCGTACTTGCCTTCAGGGCCTAATCATACAAAGCCGAAATATTCGAATTGATGTAACAGATCGAAGAGAAAGTTCATGGCGTTTTCTCAAACAATTTAAGAACCGCATAACTGTGGTAACACTAAACTTGCCAAGCGTGGCTGGAAGATTACAGTCAATAGAGAACTGAAAAAAGAGAAGAAAGTATGTGAAATATGTGAGATATGTGTATGTGTGTTGATAACGCATTTAGATCGTAACGCGCTGCTTTCCATGATACGCAGCTATACAGAGCAACAGACTCCGCACAGCTAATTTTGGTGCGTTTAGAGATATGGTGGCATTGCCATAGAAACGTAGACTTGTCTGGGCTTGGTTAGACGGTTCGCGACGTCCTCCTTGGAGTTCCCTGTTGTTGTTATTATACTTCCGAAGCTAGCAGAAAAACTGGACATCTTCAATATACTGGTGCTTCAGTGCGAATTCTCGCGTATTTTCTGTGTTAATTTTTCGAGTCTTAATGTTAGGTTTCAGTTTCGATTGCATATAGTGTAATGATTAAGATAGCAAGCATATATAGTCTACGTAGTCTAAGTCTTCAAGGCTACCGATTAAGCGCCAGATGATGCCACTAGGCATTAATGTGGCTTTTTTTCTCATGATGTTGTCGGACGGACACCTACTTTGACATGTATTGAACAGCTGATTGTGTCTTCGTGTGGGATGCGGCAGTTAGCATTGTCGTATAGGGCCTTGACTAGGGAAATAAGCATTTCTGGTATTCCTTTGCAGAAAAATGTGTTCCGAGTGGCCGAGTGGTGCAAGGTGTCGAACGCTTTCTCAAAGTCGATGGCGCTTTTTCAAAGTAATGTTTTGTACTTAGTAGAATTAAGAGATAATCATGTATCACGAAGTGTTTTACCCTTAGCTGGCAACTATTTTCAATTTTTGCTGCCAGAAAATACTGCCCTCCAAACGCAGAAATGAGAAGTAACGTCCAGACCAGATGCGTCATTAATGATTATAGAAAACGGGCGGGCTTGCCTGGATATTTTTGGTGCATCCACAGTGCAGCCTAGAGCTTATCCCGGCCGACCGCCGTTGGTTTGGCTCTCTGCAAAACTCTCTCATTGGTGCAAAGCTGACTTAAAAAAGCCATTTGTTTAACATTTTTGCAGTGATGATGTAATAGTTTCACTCCAGAAAAATGGCAAAAGGTTATCTTTGGTTAAACAAAATTCATTTAAAATAAAAAAATAAAAAAAAACGCTCTGAAATTTGAACGAAAAAACCCACGAACTTTTTTCTTGATCCAATATTATGATAATACGAGCAGACGCAACTTATAGTATTGGTGTAGAAAGGGCACCACTTGCACACTAATTGCAGTCTTGATTACCATCGTGTTGTTATTGGAAGCAATGAAGATCATAAGTACAGAGTTTAGAGATACGTGTGCGAGCATAGACATAATTATAGTAAGGCAATCTACGTACGAACAATAATTAGTTTAAGAAATAATTCAACGTCGATTAGTTATTGATAGGTGCGAAGAAACTCTCAGCCATCTTTTCAAAGTTATATTGCACACAAACATGTATATATGGCTGCTTGCCTGCTCTATGCATATTGATCTTCGAAGAATTTTTTACATGTTCGTTGAAAAGTTCGCTTGTAAAACTCTTCTTTTCAAACATGATGTAATAATTTCATAATTACTAAGTCTAAGTGCAACCACAAAAATATATATATATATATATGAGAGCATGAAAAATGAGAGCGCAACAAAAAGACAAAATCAAAACAAAGGCAAAAGAAAAAAAAAAAACGAGTGAAAGAACGAGGCTTTTAACTGAATGATTTTATTCACGGTAGAGAAGAAAATCAATGGAAATAAAATTTAATTGTCACACGACCTAACTGGTAACCTCTTGATCATTGATTCGACGCGTTAATAAAATTCAATTAAGTGATGATATTCATTCTGTGCCCCTACACGAAACATTTATGATTATGTTATGATGTCTATCTGGGATCTTTATCTGGGATCAAGCAGTAATGAAAGCGAAGACATGTACGATATGAATTACAGCCTCGGACTTATATCTAACGGAAATTTATCAAAATGCAAAAGGATATAGCTTTTAAGAAAATGGTTAGCTTCGTTAGGTTTCGAAAAACATTTCCTAGTTTTGCAAGTAATCTTGAGCTACTCTTTGAGATGATAAACATCTGGAATCTAACCAGCCCCACCACACACTAAGATTGGAATAGAATTTTCATTTCTTTAATTAACTTAATTAGTAAAGACAAAAATTTACACATAAACGTGCACACTCACACTCATAAATATATACGTAGGATCGAATGCTTGCGATAACTTACACAGAATAAAATTGCTTTGATTTGATGAAAAGTACAAGACAAAATTTTGAAAAATTTGACGAAAAAATCACATTTCTTCTCGTTATCTTGATAGTCTTTTAAATGGCGTGCACAGCTACTCCTTACAAGAAGCAATTCGATGCAGCCAATTTTCGGTGACTTCAAATAATCGCACAGTATGTGGACGAAAGATGTTAAATCACTTCTTTCAGCTTTGCTGGAGGCCATCCAGTACAGTACAATTTTCGGAAATCTCAGCCGGCATTAAATGATTATTTGAAATAGTGCTGGTTAAAACCAAATGCAGTTTAGATCAACATTTCCGAAATTCAAGTCATAAAAAATTTTTTAGTGTCCATCTATTGCGTTGTCCATACTCCAGCTCCGTTGTCCAGCTCAAAAAATAAACGTTCACTTACCCCTTCAATTTTCATCCGTTTATCATGAAATTGGCGGCATTGCATTTGCATAAAAGAATTTTTTTAATCAGTTAAAATTTGGCAAATTTTGGGGGTTTTTTTTTGTTTAATGAGGTTTTTCCAAACCCACAATGGTATGGAATCACGTTTTTAAAATCAAGCTTTTGAAAAAATAACTAGATTTTGTGTCACATTTTTATAAATGCGAAGTTATTGTTTATTAAGAGGGGTATGTCATGCCCACATTTTGTTCTTAAAAGTGAACTTTCATATCCAAATTTCCAAATATTAACAAATCTTTTCATTCTTTTCATAACCTACGTTAGATCACTTCTTACAGTCTACGAGGGCTTTAGAGAACAATTTGCTGGTGAAGAAGAATCCTTTGATTGACAAACTTTTTTTTTTGTACTTTCTTCTTTTTTATATATCGTACGCGAAACGCGTTTGCCGGAATAATTTTGACCTAATCGTTAGAGCATCGGCTTATAGGCTTTGAATATTGGTTTAAGTCGGTATCGCCGTCCATATGGACAGCAAGAGCGGGCCCAACAAATAGGAATTGCAAATACCAATTCGGTGCTTGTGGATTCAAATCTCTGGTGCTGTAAAATTTACTTTGGTTATACCCACAGTGTGAGTACGCAATTCGTCTGCGCCGAATCGACGCAGACTTCCTAAGCTGCGGCAACCTCCCTCTCTTTCTTTCCCCTTCTTCGTAGTATTCCGATCATCATCGTATTACACGAACAGGGAATATCCCCTGAGTGATTGATCATATTAAAAAAATACATACGTACACATATACATGCATATAGATAGGTAGTAAACAGGATTGTTTTAACATTTTCTGCAGAGAATTCAGACGCCCCGGATGCATTGACTAACATGAAATGTTTGTTCTTCCAAGCTCCAAGTAACACGTACTAATACATTGAAATAATAATATACCGACGGACCAATAATATACCGACCTGACCACATTTCCTTTTTTCCTTTTGCATTTTTTTCTCAGAACTAATATCGTAAACGAACTGAAAATATTCCATTGACTCTGATGTGAACATTGTGCATGTGTATATGCGCTTATTGTTTTTATAGATTACTTGATGAATGTCTTTTTTTCGGTGTTTGCCGACATTGAAGACGCTTGCATTTGTTATGAGAACACAACGATAAAGTTGTATTGTAATAAACTAAGGAAACAAAACAGAAAAAACAAAAAGGAAAAAACACAAAAAGAGAAGAAATATAAATGAAATGCCGTAGTGCTTGGTATTTACGAGCGCTTACTATGTACATACATGCATTCATGCAAACAAATATGGGCATGCACATAGGTATATATGGTCTGTCTCTAGCTAATTTAATTAAACGCAATAACAAGTTGTAGTGAGGAAATTAAGTCAAGCCCAGAAAGCTCCACCTAAATGCAAGTTTCTTATCAATCAAATGTGTATTATTAAAACTGAATATGTTTTTGCATTCACACTAGAGATGGAAATTTCCATACTTGGGGCCCTTAGCAAGAGTATATGCAATTCAGTTCTTTGTCATTCTGATACAGAATTTCTCTGTTAGTTTTTCCGTGACAAAGCAGTGCATATATCTCGTAGCTTATTGTTGATGCAGTCGCTCATATACAATACGTCGAGCTTGCGACGTTCAAAAATGAGGCAACACACACCCTTCTTGTGCGATTGTAAACAGTATGTAATCCGCTCTAGCGGAACAATTTTTATATGATTTCCAGATGAATTCTTCTGTGCTCTTCTGTGCCTTTTCTCAAAATGCTCTTCTCATATAAAACAACGTGTGCATGTGACATTAGCCAACTAACAAGCCACTAGGTACAAGCAAGAGCACTCACTTCGATGTTAGTTCTTGCTTATATTTAACTTGACAGCGTTTGCACTAAGGAGAAACCATCACTCAAAAATGTCCTCGCTATTCACTTTATAAAATTTAAGAAATTCCTTGTTGCTGCATGATTATGGCATTTTTGCTGCTACCTTAATAGTGTACCCTTTTTCCCAGTGGTCGCTGCTATTTTCTTCAACCAAGCTTGTTTCCCTTGCCCACTTGTCACTTTCTAACAACAATGTATCTGCAGGAACAGCTAAAGCCACAAGCTACTTCTAGGTAGGCTACTTCTTACTAGAATAGTAACGAAACGCTTCGCATTATGAACTCCTATAAGTTTTGATGTGGTCTCGGAAAAACGAACGACTAATTAAAAATCAAAGTAACGTAAAATACTAGCGGATTTTATCAAAAAAAATTTTTTTTTTTTTTTTTTTTAATCTGACCAATCACTCAGGGGACCTCACCTATTGGTGTAACACAGTGACAGTTAGATGGGTTAAAGGATGTGGTCGCCGCCAACTAGTGGGTGCGTGCCTTTACTGACAAAGCACTCACTATTATAACTACGAGCAAAGTAAACTCTGCTCCTCTTGATATTTGAACCTGCGATGCGATTTCCGGCTTTATCTATATGCAGATATAATTTTTAACTCGGCTTAGCCATCTGCTAATTTATTCATTATCGAGTTGCAAACTTATTTCAACAGTTAACATATTTAAGAATTAAAGCTAAACTAGATGCAGTTAAGTAAACCAAATCTAAACAAAAAAGGATTTAAGCTGAAAAAAACTACCACTACTACTACTCTCGAGCATGATAAAGTTCACTGCAAGTTTCGTCCTTTAAAAATTGCTATTAAGAACAAACAAACTGCCCAATATTTTCTTTGAGAAAAATTTTGAAGCAACTCCTAGCAAGCTTCAAATCAATTTATAATCAGCAAAAGCCAATCCGGCTCAAAGCTTAATTTTTTTTTTTTTTTTCAACACAAAATCTTTATTCAGTTATTGACGAAAAACGGAATCAATATACTCGGATTTTGAAAATAACACTAACCTCGAAAGCGAGAAAATTGTCCACTCACCGCATTTGAAACAATAACAAGACTTAGCTACGAGTTACGACAAATCTAAATATAATACGATCAAGGCCCTCTCGATTTACAAGTTTAGATTCATTACCTCTCTCTGCAAGTGCAAATGCTGATCTTGCTATGTCTTGTCGGAATATTAAAGAAGGACATATCAAAATTGTTCCTATTCCTAAACAGGAAACGATCTTAACGAAAAAACGGTATGCAATAAAAACAAAAATTTAGTGATTAAGAAAAGCTCGTCGTCCATTTTCATTAATGAAAATTTCTTACTTCTATTTTGATCCCCCGGAGCGGCCGAGTAGGCAAAGGGTCTCGACTAACAACTAAATAGTCGTGGGTTCAAATCTCAAGTGCGTTACTGTTTTCAATAAAGACGGCTATGACGTAGACGCCAGTGCCCTAAAACTTTAGTCTTTGAATTCATTGTAATAATAATAATAATTATAATTCACTCTTGAATGAATTTTTCCTTCTTGTAATCACTACAGAGAACATTAGAAAAATGTAGTCTCTCTGTCGTTTCATATAACTCAAGCGTATTGTCTCTCAATTTACACAAGCTAGACGTAAACTCTCTTTAGATTCTCTTAGATTCTCTCTGAATAAACTCTTAACTTTCTCTTGTGATGTGTTGTTGTAATGGCTCGATCTTTGCTCCTAAAAAATATTTTGAACCAATCAAACCAATCTTTGACGATCCGTTTTGCAAAACAATCAATCAACTGAGGTTACGAATACCCTAACGATTACAAAATAGTAACAATGGATTCCATTAAACGCTCGGGAAATCAAAATGTATATACATTCATGTCTCCTAGCGAAGCACTTCTTTTGTGTGGGCCTCTTGTTCGTTTCAAAATAATAGGTGCTTGTGTTGTATTTTGTACAGCGACATCTATTGGTGAAAATGATGAAACCGTTACATTCGAAGGTTTTCCATTTAGCATTATTGAGTTATAGAGTCAGTGTACACAGACGCTAATCATGCTAAACGCTCAAAATTGCATTTTCGGCGTTCATTAATGCATTTTTCGAAGCTTATGGTGATGCTGCTCCATCATATCCCAGTTGTAGGTTTTCGTTTCAACGCTTTCAGATTGTATTGATTTTGATGCCAATGAAAAAGAGCGGCCTGGAGGACTAAAAAAAAATTCGAAAACAATGAATTGCAAGCCTTATTGGCCGAAAATCCAGCTCAAGCTCTCAAAGATCTCTCGAACAGCTTAGTAATTATTTGCGAGTTAACTGCCGCTAAACGTTTACATGCGATGAAAAAAATCCAAAAGGAAAGAAAAAGGGCTTGCCAGGCAAAAAAACGAGAGTTTTCTGTAGCATATTGCGACTGACGCTGAAAAGTCGATCTACCACGAAAAACCGACACTGGGACGGAATATTCATTTCTATAAAATTTTGCTGTGAAAATGGTGAGATCAGTAAGGTGTAGTCTATTACAAGCTGGTAAGAGCGAATCAAAATCTTACTGCAGATGTATAGCGACGTCAGTTGAACAAATTGAACGATGTATGATTGTAAAAAAGAGCAATAATAGCGGTTAACACACGTAAAGTCATGCTGTTGCATGACAACGATCGACTTTTCGACACTTTGTAAGAGTTGTCAAGGATACACTGTTGCAGCGCGAACGGGAAGTTCTCCCACAACCAACGTACTCACCAGACATAGCGCCTTTTCACTACCACTTGTTCAGATCGATGCAGCATGGCTTGGCTGACACACGGTTGCCATATGATGAGGAAGTTCGGAAATGAGTCGATAATTGAATCGCTCCCAAATCAATATAATTCTTTCGACACAGTATCACTATGTTACTGGCAAGATTTGAAAACGTTGTATAAAATGGTTTTAATATATTTGTTATATATATGATATATATTGTACCGACTTTTCTTAATAAACGCCTTTTTCAAGTGAAAAAATGATCAAAATATATGCAATCATCTAATAAAATCAACTCGATTTACCAGGTGCTTGTTCTTGTCCGTGAACTATCAACTATCGATCAATAGAGCCTTACGTCTTACAAAACAAACAACTTTGACTTACACCATTCATACTCATTGTTCTTGTCCGTGAACTATCAACTATCGGCCAATAGAGCCTTACGTCTTACAAAACAAACAACTTTGACTTACACCATCCATACTCGTTGTTCTTGTCCGTGAACTATCAACTATACACCAAGAGAGCCTTACGTCTTACAAATACATGAGCGTACAATAAAACTATATTTTCAAACGTTAACTGGCACCATATAAATTATTTCAATAAATTTTATCGTACTTTTGACTAAAGTTTTAATTAACGTTAAACACTCACCGACAGCCATTTTTATAATTACTATACTGTTACGGAAATCCCGAATCCAGTTCATGCTAACTGATTGATTTTCCCCAAGTAATAAATTCCCAAGAGAGGGAGAACGCAAGTGCACATGCGCGGCCCGTCATCCAGCTGCCGGCCCACGAAAAAGAATAGCGGAAAAGCAGACAGGGAAAAACCCAAAACGATTAGCGCAAAAGCAGGTTAACGGATTAAAAATGAAGCCATGAACTTAGGTAATAGTAATATCTTTGTAAAAATGTATATAAATAGACTATTTGCGGAAGGCAGAGTCAATCGGACAAGAAGTCGAAAATTTGAGTCGAAAACGAATATTGGAGTTGAGAAGTCGAGAGTATTGCCAAAGTAAAATGTAAATAATCCTACACTTAAAGAAATTGATTGTGAATAAAGGAACTTGAAGTTACAACGCGCAAGTACATTTCTCTTGGAAAGAATATCCCCGATCTAGTGAAACGGACCGTATCGAGAAAAGCGAAGTTCGTAACAATACATTTGCGTAATACGTTGACGCAATGATGTATTTTCGGCGGCCGTTATTGGTCAAATTAACATATCGTACAGATTGCTGTTTGCTAGCATTGGAGGTTACAGTTAGATAACATTACAACAAGTCGTAATTTTGTTGCTGCAAATTTTGCCTACGTGTGTGTGCTTTGTTAAATATGCTTGTTTAAGGCATATAAGCTACGGTGTTCATGTACACAAAAAAAAAACAAAAAAAAAACAAAACAAAAGATGAAATAGCGAATGTGATTTATTTTCGTTTCATCGGTTACATCAGTTCCGATGTACATTGAAGTGTTCGTCAAACCTTAATTAATAATCAATTTCAATAGAACTTTTGCATAATTAAAAAAAGCTCTATTGTATGAATAAAATTTATATTTATTTAATTTAATATATTTGCATATGCATGCACTTACATGGACAAAAAATTAATTTCGTTTGTTGATTTGATTAAAGATTGATTGGAGATGCGAAAGAGTACCGTTTGCAATCAAAATTGACTTTAAAGACATTACGGGCGATTCTTATCTGACGAATTGGGCTGTTGGTTGCTGCAGAAAACGTTAGCAAAAAATGCACAAAATCGTTTTGGAAGATCGCGCTGAGACCTTAAAGAGACCAGACCCGAGTGTGTTTACTATTTTGCGTGAACATTTATCCATGAAGAAGCTCTGTTCAGAATGGGTGTCGCCTTTGCTCACTTTTGACATTAACGAGTTGACGGGATGACTGGAGACTTCCTAACTTGCACATTTTCGTTTGTTTCTTTTACTTTTATTCCGATTATTGCTTTCTAATACCGTCAGGTTGAAAATGTCCCTTTAAGAAGGGGATAATATACAGATTTTTTTTTTTTTTTGCCAGAAAAATTAAACAGCACTGGTCTAAAAAAATTAGTCTACGAAAATGGCGATTTTCATTACACAATCGGTTGTCCGTCAGTCCGTCAGTGTACAGTACAATAAAACATCTCCTAGCAAATTTATTATCCGTGAAAATTCTTTATGTACAATTCGACAGCGAAGTTCGAACAGTGAAAAGACCGCGGACATGGTTTCAGTTGGCGAAAAGAATTGATAAACAGCCTACAAGTGACATCAGATGAAGGGTTATGGACTTAATTAGTAAATGGCCAGGATATCGATGCCCATACTTAGGTAGAAGAAAAGCGCATTTAAATTCAACATCCATCTAAAATGTCTATAGCGAACCAAACTGAAGGAAGCTCAGCGAAATTTTTCTTGTGCTATATGTGTAGATGTCTTGAAAGAAAATGCTATATACTAAAGAAGAAGAACTTGCAATCTTTCTGGCAAATTTCAAGTCGATTGCTGCATGGTTTCCCCTAGGGGAATGTTTACCGTAGACATTACACAGGCAAGCGGACAGTCTTGCTGATCAAGAACGCATTTACTCTATGAGCTCTCTGAAGCGTCCTTCTGAAGACGTCTTCACAAAATGAACAGACCCCTCATCGTTAGGTGATGTTGACACGATTCGTATAGAAAATTTTCAATGAAATTTATTGACCCATTTGACAAACATGACTTTACGATGGTTCAATGTGAACTAATATAAGTGATAATACAAAAACAAGTTGCATTTATTGTCTCATCTTTTGGACTGTTTTCTTTACATATATGCATACACATCCGTTTATAGCATGCTGTATGTATAGAAAACAGAAGTAAATATAATTTTGATTTCATATTATGTGACGTCATATCAAGAAACCTTTAAAAGAATTTTTTTGCCACATAAATAATGAGAATGAAACAGCAAGCACTCAAATGGCAGCTAATATAACAGTACTTTACTACGTTTGTTACGTTTACTAAGCCCACAAAAATCCGCAAGAAATATGCTGCTGCTTTCTTGTTAGTAGTTCTCTCGTGTTCTAGTTAACGTTGCCGAAACACCAAATCAAATATTTATCAACAGGCATGTTAGACGTACATGTACTTTTCTTAAACAGCGCTTCATAGGGCATCAGGTAAATGAAAAACGACGGGAACGATGGATATATCAAATATCTTCGTGCTTTGGTCTGCCCAACAACAATAGAAAATTACGTCGTAACATTAAAATTTCATTAATTAAAAGAAAAAAAAAATCAATTTTCAATAAGAAACAAAACAACAAAAAAGTTGATGGCCAGTCTTTCCTTACATTAATTAGTCTGTAATAATTATAAAAAAAAGTTGTTCTAACAATTCGTGTTTCAATCTTATTTGCTTTCTTTGTTTTTTTTAGAAAAAGCTTGTAGTGCCTATCTATCACCTGGAATCCGTTTCATTCCCAATGAATAGTTACAAATACAGACTGCAGCACGTATTTCAAGTGCCATGAATATGTTATTTGTTTTTAGTTTCATACAATTGTTACATCTACTGATGCACTGATCGCATTTCTCACACAGTGAACTATAGTCACGCTATCTCTTGATTAGTATGAATAACATTTTTTTTATCATTTTGTTATTATTGTGTACTACGAACTCCAACTCGAATTCCTGCCTTTTCTTTATTATGAAAACGGGGAGAACTCACGAACATATTCTGTAGTGCGTATTGTACTTCCGTCTTAAGTCGCAAATCTCTCTTATTTTAAAAAATGATGTACGCGAACTTGTGTTAAAAAGTGGTTTTCAAATATATGATAAAACATGGCTTACTCTACTCTCTGGCTTAGATACACATGCGTAGTGAAACACATGGTTTAAAATGAGTGAACTAAACGCTATAAGCTGCTGCAGCTGACGTAAAAAAGAAAAAAATTACCAACGAACGACAGTTTGCTGACAATATTCCCGATCGCTTTAGTTAACTAGATGTAGTCGTTGTGTATAGTTCTTGTGTATCTCAAGGACTTATGACACTTCTGTTAACCTAGCAGAACCAGGGCTGTTACAATAGCAGCCATATGACTGCTGGCTCTTTCCTTCGCATTATGTTTATGGGCAAAAATTCTTTTATAAATATAACGTCGCACTGTAAAAAATCTTTACGACGTGAAAGCATATGCAATCCTGTTTTGTTTTTTGTTATGCGTACATATATATATATAAATGTGCAGGCATGAAAAAAAACATATTTCTTTGGGAACGTCGGAAACAAGTTTTTGGTAATCAAGAGAGAGTTGTATTCATTATATAGGAATAATTTTTATCTCTCTTTAAGGTGCTGTAACACCTTAAAAAGAGGGTGTAGTTTCGACAGTTTTTTTTTTTTTTTTTTTTTTTTTTTTTTTTTTTTTTTTTTTTTTTTTTTTTTGGAATAGAAAGGTAATAATATTCGAGTATGTTATATAGCATATATATAAGCATTAAAAAAAAATGAAAATAGTATTAGAAGAAAGACAAATACTTTAAAAACACATTAGAAATAAGAAAAATAAGGAGTTCTACGATAAACACTCTAGAGGCGATAGCCTGTGTTCCTAGTGCTCAATGTCTTTTTCTTTAGTCTAAGAATTTATTTCATTAGCCTAAAATTATAATAATAATAATAACAATAATAATAATACGATAAACACAGTCATTGCTGCAAATTTTAATCTAAAAAAAAAAAAAAAAAAATCGTTTAACTGCATGCTTACATCGAATTTGAAAAACATTGACTTTTGTGTGTTTGTTTGTTCTAAGCATTTTAATTAATTATCATATTCAAATTCAATTATGGAAATTTCGGGCAAAAAAATTTGCTTCAGACAATGAATTTTCTCCAAGTACTCTAGAAAGTTCAACGCATGTATTAAATCAGTAAAAAAGAAAAATTTTCTTTCTGAAAAACTTACAGTGGCTTTCTCGTTAACGTATAGCATGTTTGCTTACACATGTGTTTATCAGCTTTCTCGCAATTTTTCACATCGCCATAGGATATTGGTCATGACGCGCTAGCTATATACTTTACAAAGCTGCTTTCCCTTCCCAGAATGTATTCTGGGTCAATGTACTGCAATTTTCTTAATTTAACACTTAGACCTATCGATGTCTTGCTCGAACCTACTGCCCCCAAAAAAAGGGGTCAATTTGAATCATAATTTTTGTGCAGTCATTATAGTCGCAAAAAGTAAAAATTGAAATCGGAAATGCGACTTAAACATTCCTTGATGGACTAGGAATCAAAGTTTAAGAAATGGATGTGATGTGTCCGCACGTACGTCCACAGTATAGAAGAAATTGAGACAACCTCGGAAAAAAAAACAACAACAAATTTGTTCTTATCATCTTCGATAACTTTTAATCCTGTTGGCGTAGTCCCGAAGGACTGTTATTCAAATGTCCAGCGGAAACACTTGTAGGTGCGATCCAAAAATTGTCCCGATGGGTTATGAAATGCAATGATATTTTATTCAACTTTCTTTGCTTATATTACAATTTCATGTTTTATTTGCATTCATTATTGTCGTCGTTAACGTTGCCATATAATCGATGCGCAATCAAAGCACAACTTGTAAAATGTTTAATCTCACAAAAGCATAGGTAAGATATAATATCTTTAAAGTGGACGCAAAAATGGTATAAGGAAGAAGAATTACTGCTCCCTACGGCAGAGAAACATTTGCATAAATGGAGTCTAAGTGGGTAGATTTTTGCAAACATTCTGCGGATGCTATCTATCTTTGAAATGAAGTCAACTCCTTATGCCGACTGCATTTAATTTCTTTGCTAACTTATCTCTATCAACTGTTCCAAATTATCTTTCAAAATCTAGGATCTAGCAGGATCTACTGCAATAATAATTTTTTTTCATTTAATTCATTTTTCCAATTACATGATAAATTAAAAAAATTACATTTGGAGCCGGATTGTTGACGAATTATATAGCGATTTCTTTGTCAAGATATTCGATCAATTGATTTTTTACAAAAATTGAAAAGCTTTTCATGTATACTCAGGACTCATTATATATTTTATCTTTTCTCCACATCCCTGGTACGCCCCGGACTATGCTCACTAATAATCCTTACATAGTGGTAACACGTGTACTGTATGGAACTTTTTATTACATTTCCCGATATAAGTTATTTTTCCCCGGCGCGCAGAAAGAAGCTTCAAAAACCCCATAAAGTATATAATGTCTCGACCAGTTTCGAAGTTGGAATGCACCTAAACATGTCCGCTAACCCGGTCGTGTTTGTGGTAAACTTTCTTCCGTTAGCGAGAATGAATATATCGCCTACAAATTTGCAAACGGTCACGCCTACCAAGCGCACACGTTCATGCGACAAAACTTTTTATTTTCAAAGTAGAAAAAGTCAGCCGCGCCCACTCCATATTGTAGAGCATGAAAATTCAGTTCTTTTACTTTTTTTTTTCTCTTTATTAGGATGACGATGATAGGTATAAAGGATTCGGTTACGACAGCATACATAATTTTCTTATTTGTTTATTATTTATAATGTTATTGTAAAAAGTCCCTTTTGCCATATGCGCATGAGTAGCCGCGCAGTAAGAAGGTAAGAATCGCAGCTTTCCAATTCTGTGTTCGCGGATTCAAATCTCAATATGAGAGATAGTTTACTTTGGCCGTAACTAGAGTGAGTGCCTATTCAGCAAAGGGATTACACTTGCCGATTGGGCACACAATCACTTGGCTGCGGCTGCTTCCCTGTCTCTTTCACTTTCCCCAATACTTCTTTCCGACCGTCACCCTAACGTATTGGCTCATATTAAAAAATTAAAAATGTCACTGAATAACGGTGTTTAGGGTAGCAGAGGTTTTATTTCCAATTCTTGGAAGAGCTATTTACAGAAATTTCTCAAAATGGGATTTTGGTGTTTTTTTGTCCGTATGTACTTTTGGCAAAGAGTCGGCATGTAGAACCTTTTAAAATCGACCGGCCATGCATCATGAATATCTGTATCTGGCTTTAATGTATTAAGAATTTTGTTTCCTAGAAAATCGCAGCACTTTT
Organism: Glossina pallidipes; assembly: GCA_000688715.1. Taxonomy (NCBI): domain Eukaryota; kingdom Metazoa; phylum Arthropoda; class Insecta; order Diptera; family Glossinidae; genus Glossina; species Glossina pallidipes. The sequence goes on from KK499768.1 coordinate 3,133,280, forward strand.
CATGTTATTTGCATCAAATGTGCGATTTTCGTAACAGTATCGTCAATACGCACTAATTTAAAAAAAATTAATTGAGAAATTCTTTCAATTAGTGTTTGGCACTGGAAATTATTTGATTAATTAAATCATTAATTGTTTGAGAAATTTCTCCATCGCTTTTTTGTCCTCACATCGATCGATCGATAATTTTATTCTCTAGATATATAATTTTTTACTTTTATATGTGTATGTTCGACCAATTTTTTCCTTTCTAAAATAATTAACATTTATGTTCATTCAATGTAGTGAGTTCCGGAAATCCATCCTTTGGAAATCAATTACTTCATAATATGTTCTATAACTACGATTATGTTATGCACTTTAGTACTAGCTCGACTAACTATGTTATCAATTTTTATTAATGTTATAACGAGACTCTCTGAAATCTTACAGTCATCGTCGTCCTTATTCGAATTTCGATATTAAATTTCATTTCTGTTTAACTAGTATTTGTTACGCTTATGCTGAAATCTAAACTTGATGCATACAACCCACAAATCTCTCCACTAAATTCCTGTAAATAGATCTCCTAAGACCTATAAATAAATCCTATGCTACCCTAGAAGTCACAATCTATCGATACAAACTAAGTTTTGCAAGGAGTCGAATAAATGCGTGAAATCAATCACAAACGCAATTTTAGATTACAATATATATATATATTAGATTACAATATATATATATATTCCTTATTATTCACCTTGCACTGCAAAAAGCTATTAATAGGTTTTTGAACCAATCAGTTCAGACTTTTTTGCAGTAACGCTATTTACGTATAACGTATTGTAACGTAAACTGCTTTGTTGCAGTTCTCATCAATTTATTTTACTCGGTGAGTTGTAGGTTTTCTTACAATTCCTGGAAGCTCTATTTACAAATTTTATTGCAAGAACCTGCATTTGAAATGCTGGTGACTTTGTCCGCTTGAATATTACGCTTCAACTCTCGTCATTCAATATTTATTTGATTTAATTTAATTCTTTCATTTATTGGGTAACGAATAAAGCCAAAAGCCTACTTTCATTGTGGAATTTTTGTGCTAATTGTTTTTTCGCGAAATATTCTGCGAATTGTTGTCACTCTCTTCGATTACCGCTAGGTGCCTTCGTTTTTTTCTTTTTTTATTTTTTTACAGCATTTGGTTTCTTAGAAAATCGAATCATTTTCATGCAAACTGAAATTATGAAATGTAGGATTTCCCTTATTCTCCAATATTATTGAATTGCTGATCTGATATATTATATTAGCAGCTTTTTGCATTTTTACGAGTTCAAATTTTTCATGATTGCTAATCCGATTTGTTTCTTTTTATTCCTACCATCGGAGGATAGCGGTGGAACAACGAGAACATGGCTTCAGAGACTCCACAAACTGTGTATATTCTTGATCGATGTCAAATTTGGAATGCAACTAACCATATCCACTTGTCCGTCTCTCTATCTGTCCGTCTTATTTATTAATGGAATATCTGCGGTAAACATTCTCCCCTTCGCAAAAATGAAGATATCAACTAATCGAGGACGTGCAGGTTAACTGAGGCCTTCCCTCTACATTTTGCCACACGTTTTCACGGAGGCAAAAAACTTTAATATTCTACAACACTGGGAGGGGCGTGGTTAATTTTTTCCATTTTGACTGTGCAGGCACTATAGAATCATCTATAGAGAGCATGTGCGAATTTTCAGTTTATTATGGCCAGATACCTTCATTAGATGTAGTTTATTATGGTCGTCGCGCAGCTCACTCAAACTTTGAAGATTGTCTAGCCTAAATACTGCTGTTGTTGCTTGTCCTCTCAAGGTCTTTAAGGTGGCTTGACTATCGGAATGAGTGCAGATCAGGTCTCTCCTGCATTGCCGTCTCAAACACTCGAACGCATTTGTAGGGCTTGTATACGCTTGCGATTAAAATACAGAGGGAGAAAATTTTAACGATGTGACGTATACCATCCTCGGCCTTTCTCTAGTTTCGAATCATCAGCTATCGTACTATTCTAAGTTTTAAAATTTGGCCATCTCGACCAGATCTCCCTGGCACCGTCGCCATGGATCGATAGATGAGATTTGCTAGTTTTAGTTTGTCGATATTGGGCAACCTGGTCACGCATCCGTTTTTCTCCTACGCCGCTGTCGAGGATTCCACTACTACAGTTATGACCATTACGTTTTTATTCCTGTCCTTCTAAAGCCTTCCGGAATTTGACATTCAAGCATTTTTTCAAGCATGACAGTTTAATATGTCTATCGGCTCTACGTTTGCGGATTTCTTCTACGGAATAAGTTTTCTACGTTATACATAAGATCAGGGAATTCTGTACTCAGAAGCGGCTTTCAGAGTAGTGCTCTTGTGGAATTTTAACGTTGGCATCGCTGTCTTTAGCAAGTGTGCTGTCTCCCTCTTCTTGTGGATCAGTATGAGCTAGATCGGGCGAAAAGTGTAAGCAGCAAATTGTATGGTAAGAGAAAATGTTGTATTGCCTTTAATTGATCATCGTAAGACATCGCTGAGTAGTCGACGGGGATGATTCCCAGCCATATAATTTCTCGCACCTTTCTAAAAAATCAAGAGCGCTGCACCAGATGTCTAAGTCGCAGTGCTGCTTGCGGTCTTACTGTGTGCTGTTGCATTAAAGTGGCCACGTTTGCGGCCGGTATTGGACAGTGCCATGGGAGAGTGTGCAGGCGTCACTTTGACATGCTTACGCGCCTCTTCGACAGTCATGTCGCTATGTAGTACCAGTAAGTGCTGTTAGCCTCTTTTTCCTAGTACCGCCTTTCTCACTCCCAGTCACTGATTGAAAAGATCTTGCACGCAGATTGATATTGAAAATAGGCCAAATTGGTCAAAGGACACGAAAACAATACAATATAATCTAATATCCATTCTGACTCCAAGAGCAATAAAGGAGAAAAAAAGAAAGGTTATCATCAATAGCTACAAATTTTCCTATACATTCGACGGATTATATTACATTTATATTACAGTTTTATAAGATGAAGGTGGTGAGTATAAGAGATTCGACCAGAGACAATTATAATTTTCATATTTTTGGTTTCGTTAGGTATGATTGATTTATAGGAAAGGTTTGTGCCGTTCAGTTTAATCTAAACTAAGTTTATTCTTTTTCTAAAATATTTGAGTTCCCTTTTTTTTTATTCTTCATTTTAGATCCGTGCCCGAACTACCATTTCGTGGATTGTCTAATGTGGAATTTCTAAGTCTGGCTGATAATGAACTGGAAGAGATCCCAAAACACATGCTTAATCATATGCCTATTATAAAAACGCTTGACATGGGCAAATGTCGTATAAGGGCAGTGCTGCAAGATGATTTCAAAGGCACTCAAATGCTAACCAATCTATTTATATCAGTCAATAATATAACACGTGTAGATCGTACAACATTCCCACCTGCTTTAGTTGTATTGCATTTGGGACATAATCAAATTGAATATCTTAACGGTACATTGCGTCACCTGAATAAATTAGAATCTTTGTTTATTAATATGAATAACATAAGTAATTTAGAGAACGAATTGCCAGAAACAAATCGTTTGAAATTGATATTAGCACATAATAATCGTCTAGAGCGTTTGCCGGAAAGTATACGCTTTATGGATAAATTGGAAGGGTTACAAGTGCAACACAATCATTTAACGACTTTGAATGGTGTGCTGAGGAACGCAGTAAATCTTATTGAATTTCACGCTTTTAACAATAATATTAAGTCCCTGGCGCGCAATGAATTCGAAATGGCCACAAAATTGGGTGAAATTTATTTTGCTCATAATCAAATAAAATCCTTAAACGGTTCCTTATTACCTTTGCAAATGTTGCATCGTGCAAATTTTTCCTATAACTTAATTGAAGAGTTCTCCATCGATGAAATACGCGGCCTATTGAGCTTAAGGCAATTGGATTTATCAAATAATCATATAACGAAGCTGTGCGGCCGTCAAGAGAATCATATTGACAAAAATTCATATTTGGTTGAATTCTATTTAGATTATAATGAACTTAAAACGCTTGATGGTGCTCTGATGGGATTGAACAGCTTGCGCATTTTAGGCTTAACACATAACCAAATCGAACGCATTCTACCGGAGGATTTTATTGGATTGGAAAAATTGGAAATTTTAGAATTATCGCATAATAAATTATTGACTCTAACCGAAATGCAAACAGTTAGTACACAAATTTCAAATTGTCTTAAAATTTTAATCAAAAATAGCAGAGAAAGCTTGAGAGTCCATTTTCGTTTCACATTTATGACCTTTGTATTTTGTAGACGGTGCTGCCAAGTTTGAAAATTCTTAAAGTGGACTACAACAATCTGACTGTCCTTGACAAAGATTTCCACGGTCTGCCCGTCCTTTGCCAGGCTAATTTAACTAGCAACAACGTCGAGCACATTTCACGTGATTTAGTGGCCAAGACAAGATGTATAAATCACAATGTACCCGGCAAATTGGAACTATTTTTGGAAGGTATTCGATGATTTCAATAAAACTTTTAACAAAAATAAAAGAAAATCTATATATATATATATACATATATCTTACAGATAATCCCTTAAGTTGCAATTCGCTTCTCGAAGAGTTTTGTCCGGTGATGCTTGATCCGGAACGGCGCGTACGATTACGCACTAAGTGTTTCGAAGTGTATGAGGATTTATGTAAAATGTTAATAGTATTGCCACCAAAAAGCATTATACCTTTGCTAAATGATCAGCTGAAAAGGAAAGCTGACGAATTGCTCCCACCATTATTAACACCACTGGGTCAACCATCCATAAAAACTTCACCTATTATGAATTCAATCAATTTATTAGAAACAGCGAATTTGGACACAGATGCCACGACTAATTTGCCTACCACATCAACGACTACAATACCAGCAACCGTCCCTGCAGAAATTCTGCAACATATCGAGAGTATTTATAGTGCTGAAGTAAATGACACTTTAATCGACTCTTTATTAACACATGGCAGTCGTATAGTTAAGTCGACAACACCTGGCGGACCGTCAGCGACAACTACAACAACGCCAAGCCCAACTTCTCTAATATCAGTTTACAATTTTGATCATGTACGAAAATCCGAAGAGAAATTCGGAACTATACCTATCACTCGCGGAAACAACAATAAAGAGGAAGCTTTAGAGACTGGACATAATACGACTCCCTCAATTTTAGTTTTCAATATAGCTGACCCGCAAGCAAAACAAATAGCGATAAATTCAAAAATATCCCCTATACCGAAAGCCGAATATTCCACAATGGAATATATACCTGCGGTTAACAATGTTGGAAATCAGGAATCGTCCCTGCCACATCCTGCAAATATTCTAACTGATGAAAATTCGCAGGTGAATTCACTGCCTGAGGACTATCATTCTAAAGTTTTGCCCAATATAAACAATGCACCGCAAAGCCTTTTAATGCCAGAAGATCCGCCAGAGAATCCTTAAGCCTGCACATGAATGTGCACGTGACGAATGAGTGACCTTAATCCACTCTAAAATGAATTTGATATTAAATATTATTACAATAGTTTCAGTCGCATTGTTTAATAAAGTTTTTATAATTCTCTTATGCTAACTTCATGAGTTGAGTTTCATAACCAAAGGAAGTGTGCCTTATTTTGAACTTAAAATATATACTCAATCGTTTTGTTAAGTTATCTCGTAAATTGTGGTAATTCGTCGTTTCTTCTTTATATTTTAAGTTTTACTTTCTCTCTTTAACTTAATTAACTCCCCCTCTCTATTCCTGTTGCCAATAAAACTTTTAACTTTTCTTATTTTCCCTCTCTAGATTCGTATGTGTACAATTTTAATACGTGTTAGTTGCTATATTACAAGTATTTATGATTTTATGATTTATTGATTGTTTATATATAGAACACGAACAAGAATACTTTCTTTCTCGATATTAATCGTACGATTTTATGATTAAATATTATTTTAGCTTTAATAAATGTATACGAATTAATATAAAAGAAGCAACAATAAGAACTTCAATTAGTCTATGTACATGTTTTGTGTTACTGTGTTTTTGCGGTCTTTGCTTCCCTTTCTTCTTCAAAGATGATATTATGATTTCACCATAAAATAAAGAAATTAACAAATATTCTGATTTTGTCTTCATCTTTCATTCTTAATTATTTAATGCATTCCAGTTGTCTCTTATCTCTTATACATCTCATTTATACGAATACACAGTAAAAGTTAAGTGCTCGAAAATAACGTTAAGTCTATTAATCGAGAAAGCGTTACTGAGTCACATATGTAAATAAACGGAAAATCAATATATAGATAGATTATGAGCTCTTTTTATGTTTTATTGATCAATGGGCGAAACCATTGTTACAGTCTAAAAAAATGCTTATTTTAATATACATATATATAATAGGATTGACGACATATTTACGCATTAAAAGAAAAAGACAATTTTTAAAAATAAAATAAACAAAATAATAGATGTCAACACCGGACTAACCCTCGCACGTCTCCTTAATTTAAGGCACTTTGTGGCAAACTTATGCAAATTTGAATCTAAAAAAATTCATTTAATCCACGTATTTATAGATAGAGATTTAAAAAAAAAAAATAAGTTTGAAAATTATATTCGCTCGTGACAGAGTCTTTTACACCCAACACTGTTATCCTAGAAAAGACTAAAGAAAAGAAAAAGAACTAAATTTTCATACTTTACAGCAATACTATGCTGATGATTTTTTCTATTTTGAATAAAAGTGGAAATTTATATGGTGTTTGTGTTGAACTTCATCAGTAACGAGTAGGAAATACGGAAAGATGTCCTGGGACCGGTTTCGATCAATCGATCATTTCGATCGTTTTAAATTCTTTTGCAAACTTGTAGGCGATTTGTATCTTCATTTTCCCTAACGGGAGAAATCAAGTTTATCAAAAATACTGCACAGACAGATGGACAAGCGGACATGTTCAGGTGCACTCCAAATTTGAAATTGGCCAAGAATTTTTATATTTTACGGAATTTTTGAAGCTTGTTTCAGCCCCTTATAAGGGTATTGAAAAAAAATTAAATTTTGACACAACATTGGATAGGTTTTGTCAATTTTTGCCATTTTTTGGCGAGTGCTTTGTAGATTTATCTGGCGTAGCGTATGAGTAATGAGCAAAAAACAAACTTTTATTACTTTTGGAAAACATACGCGTTACAAATTCGACCGATTTGGCCCAGTTTCAATACCAACCTGCGTACAAAAACTCCCAATGTTTCTGCCAAATTTGAAGTCGATAGCTTCATTTTTTACAACAGACATTACACTAACGAACAGACAAGATTAAGTAAATTCAAAAAGTGATTCTAAATCGATCGGTATCATAAAACGTGTCGCTTTGGGTGCTGCATACATACGCACAAACTTAGCATATCCCTGCACTACACGTGATGGGGGGTGTAAAAAAGCAACTATTGCTTAATAAATATTGTTTACATTAACTTATTCAAAATTTCCCGCGTTTACCTGGAAAATATTATCTTAATGCCATCGTAAAAAGTCGGCAGAATAGAAATAGATTTTATGCCGTACAGCGTTCGCGAACATGTAAGCAATCATTTTAGCTAATAAGAAAAAGGAATTTTTCGGAAAAATTTGCAGTGGTGTCCACGTTTGAGCAAATGTTAACACATCGTTTGAAAATTTACTGCACATGTGGTCCCCAACAAATTGTCAATTCCACTTGTATCATTTGTTTTGCTTATAACGCTACGCTTGGCTATATTATCAACTTTCTTTACATGTACATATATATATATATATAAAAAGTTGTTCTTTCTGCTGTGCATTTGCACTCTTGGTACTGATTATACAACTTTTAATGCAATAACTCCAAACTAACGCGCAGCGGAGCTATGATAGGTTCTTCTTAAATCAGACCAATTTTCCTTAAAATGTATTTAAAAATCGCTTTTGAGACGCTAAACTTCTGCAAAAATGTCCATGCAACGACATACACACGCTCGTAATTACAAATATAAAATCGTTTATTTACACATTTTCGGATAACGTAAGAGGCTTTGAAGCATTCTGCAGAGGCCTTCTTCGTTTTAGAAGGTTCCTTTTCCGCCCAGCTAGCCCTTCTACGGCCTTCGATGCAACCTTTCACTATTAAATGCAGGATTTCATATTTTTCTCCACCCAAATATTTGTCCAGAATGTGCAGTTTTTCGTTGTTTAATATACCTTAATAGCTCACGCTTGTTATTCTTGAGACTTCAAGATTGGATATGCGATCTGCGATTTTTAAAATTCTACGGTAAGACCACATCTCAAAGGCTTCCAGTCCATGATTCTATACCATGCAAGAGCACCGACCATACGAAGCATTTCATAAAACGATGGCGAAGGAATAAGCCCATTGCAGGCCTACTAGAAATTTCTGATGTTCCATGTACACTGATCTAGCCGCTTCTATTCCTCCTTTTATTTCCATGTCGCTGTCATAGTCTTCGTGCAATGTGAATTGTAACATGTGGTTGTATAATGTAAGAATTTCTACGTAATGTTGTCGTATAATGTAAGAATTTTTACATAAACAACTCTGCAATATGTGAGTTTGCTAATTTCACTCGTGGAGGGGTTTGACATTTAGCAAAAAAAAAAAAATTGGAACCAATTTCATGATGTGAAAGAAAGAAGAAAAAAATCAAGATAGCGGGTTTGAAGAAGGGTTTGAAAGGTTTGTTCTGTCTTTTTAATTTTCTTGAGCAGTTAAAAAAAAAATTTTTTTTTATTGGAACAAAAATAAAAATATTTTTTTTGGTAAAGCATAGAACCCAGTATGAAAGGACTCAGGTTTTCTTTGAAAACGAAACCCATCGTAACTGAAACAAAACTAAAAAATACTTATATAAAATGTACGATCAGCGCAAGCCACGGGTAAATTATCCTGAAAATTACGAACACAATGAAGAGGAGACAATGTAGACAATGTTTAAGTTGTTATGGAGAAAATATTTCTAACTTGACGCTTGACTTTGACGAAAGTTGAAAGTCTGCGATCAAAAATTGAACGGCACTTTTTTTTACCAGTTGGTTGCAGTCAGTCTATACCAATACATAACTTCATGAAGATATTTACACTTGCCCTCAAGGGGTCAGCTAAGGCCAGTTAATAGTTTATAAACTGCCATGAAGGATTTAAAATTAAAATAAAAGAGAACCACAAGGAAATGAAAGTTTTAATTTACGTAAAGAAACCAACGTACAGTAAAATCTTTTTGTATGCGTAGCTAAAGCAAAATTTAAATGCTATAGTAATTTTAAAAACTAAAATTATTTCTGCTGATATGCATTCTTTCCGATTCATTTCCATTTATTTTATCCGCATCTAATAATAGACGATAAGCGACAAAAGAAGAAAAAAAATGTTCTTTCTGATATATGTCGATAAAAAGGAAAGAAAAACCATCGAAAAATTCTACAAAATAAGAAAACTTTAAAATCCACGCACAGAACTATGTTAAAAACATTCAAATGTTTAAGCAACACAATTGTAAAAGAAATGTAATAGAAATACTCTGATAAAAACCACATTTTAAACTAAAAATATAAAAAGCTAAGAATACGAGAAGAAATTGTGTAGAAATTCAAATTTCTGCAAGTAAAAAAAAAACCTGTTAAAATAGAATAAAAATTTGTGTAGATAGTTAAACACTTATACTATAAATCAATGCATTGATATTGTAAGAATATATAGACTAGTTACTAGTACAAAGAAGGTAGAAACGAACATGATTTAATATATCTGAGAAAATAAATAACAAAAAAGTGAAATAAAAAGAAAATCTTTTTTATGAGAGGAAAGTAGCTTAGGGGTTCTCGAGCCCAACTCCGAGGTCTCCCGAGGACATCATAGGCCGGACGAGACCATAGGTAGGGTAGGATGAAGAATAGCCCAGGGCTTAGGATATGCCATTTCGGAAATGTAGGTTTTATCAGCCCATCTATTTTTGTAAAGCACGTACATTTCTTTTAGATGCAGTCGTGTGTGGAGTGTCCGTGGGACAATATTTGCAATCTCCCCATATTTCCCGAACTAGCTAGCTCAGCTATTGCACGTACAACAGTCTCCACAGCCTCCAATCTTCTTTAAATGGCATTGAAGACCTACAAACGATAAAGTCCATGGACAATAATTGTCCAGATTTAGAGGACTTTCAGACACAGTTGGTACAGGATCGAAAGTAAGCAAACTTGAAAACCCTTTCCCTTCTTGTTATTAATTGTTAAAGTGATATTTGCATATAGGGTTTTCGCTCGACTTACGATCATACATTGGGTTTTGTTGACAATTAGTTTTAATCCAAATTTGTCACTCTGACCATATGCAGCTTGAACCATCATCTGTACATCCTGAATGTTATCTGTTAGGATAATTGACTTTATTGATGAATTGCCCATTGATCTTAATGCCTGTTTCAATCGTTTGAATGCCTCTCTAGAAATCAAACTAAGTACGTCCAAGTCTTGATTCATATTTAGCGTAGAGCCTTGGCTGAATTATTCTTAAAGAAATTTTCAGGACATAATTCATTAGGGATATTTTGTCTTTCTTAATGGGTTGGCCCGTACGCTGCTGTTCATCATTTGGAAAGTATACAGATGTCGTATCATCTGCAAATAATTGACGAATATAATCTTCCCATACCTCTTTTTCTTTCTATCTTGGTGACTATTTTTTTGTAGTTATTCATCAGGACAGTTGTTTTTCTCTGCAGCTCATAAGTTTCCGTTACTTTCTTGTATAGGTTAAGGTTGTCATGCAATGATTGAAGCCTTGCTATTTCGCAATACTGGTTTTCTATCCGTATACGCTTTGCTTCTCGTATCTTTACTCGTATGATTCGTTGTATTCGATCTTTCTATAAGTTCTGAGTAGAATGTTTCATTTTCCTCTGCATCGTTACCCACAGTAAGTGCGTATGCCTGATTAATATTGACTTTTATAGGTTTTGCATTAATTTTAAGTAATAGCACTCTATCGGAGTAGAGAACAAATTGTTCAACGCATGCTTCTTATTGTTACCAGAATAGTACATTTTACAATTTGTAGCTTGAAATTGACCACAATTTGGCCACAACTTTTCGCTTACATCAAGGATATCGTTTTTCATTTCTTTCATTTCTTGTGTTGTCAAATTTTCCAATTTCGTATAACGTTCTACATCGCAATATTTGACATATTTTTGGTTTTACCTTCGGGGATTCTAAGCACTCTCATATTACCGGAGATTGAGGGCCGTATATTGATTTTTCTTTGAATGTGATTTTTCTAGGAGTAGGTACTTCAGCAATCTCTCGTTGGCTTCTGAAGGCTGTAAGTTTTCCTTACGGTTATGCCGTTAACCAATTACATTGGTTCATCCGCTTTCTAAGGGCTAAAAGGTACCCAAGCACGTCCGCAAGACTCAGTGATCATTTTGTTCTCCATTTTCACCCAATTACCCGAGACTCATCGATATTTGCATGCCATTCAGGTTGCTCGTCTAGACTGTTTTTAGCTTCAGGACTTACTTTCGACCTTACCGGCATGCGTGGCCCTACCAGTAGCTAGGCCACCGCCGGCTGCACTCTCGGAGCCCTTGCACTTATTAAGCGTCCCCATCGCAACAAGATGACAGTTCGTCGAAGAGGTATGGAAAGCTTGATGATACGAAATTGATTACAAGTTTTGACGGCGTAAGAGTATCAATTAAATAATTGAAGTAAAAAGCAAAATAGAAAGCATTATTTTACCTGGAGTGTTTACGCTATCGTTGTAAAAAACACAATCGACTGCAGAATATAACCCCACTAAGAAAAAATTAATTAATCAAACAACTTTAGCAAGATTCAGACAAAGGACTTCGTGTTCACAGTGAAACTTTTTTACAAAACACTGCGAATCTTCTGTTTTTCATTTGCTGAAGTGAAGAACAATTATTTTACTAACTTTTCGTAAATTCAAAAATTTTTGGTTTCGGTTCAGCTGTTTGAAAGTAAACAACTTTGTTTTCAACTTACAGCTCAATTTACTGTTATAAATGCAACTCTAAATAATCAACACTAAATTGGAGAAACCAACACTAAGGCAAAACGTGAACTATTTAGCGTTTACGTGACTTGACAAAAATCAGAGACAGTTTCTTGCAGCTATAGTGCATTTGAAAGGAAATTAAACGTAGAACTCCAAAATAAGACCCAACTTAAGGCTTAATAATTGAAAATGTCAAGTTATTTTTTCAGAAATGTATTAAGAAATGTTATACAATATAAAAACAAAATTATAAAATGATAATCGAAGTACTAAATGAAAACTATTAATGAATATAAAACCAAGTACAAGGAACTATCAAATAAAAGTTATGGGAACTTTTAAAGCAATTGTAAATTCCAAAATATGCATCATATTTTCTATGGTGGGCGTGTCAAATGTTTTAGTTGGAGTGGGGGGTATAAAAAATAAATAATTTCTTATAACTTCGTCTTGAAGATATCACTGTAATTAACTAACAGGCATATTGTGACACTACGGCTTATCAGCTGTCATAAGAGCTTGCGGCTGCGTGTGTTTCTCACCTTTTTTACGACTTTATCAAATTTAGTATTCACAATAGAACTTTCCACAATTCAACTAATTTTATGAAAGTCGCAAATTAAAGTGCCAAAAAAAAGACCCGGCGTTAAAAAATTGAGCAATTTGAAATTTTTAATACATTATTTTAACATAACAATTAATATATTATTTTTCGTGTGCATTAATGATGAAAGGAGTTGTCAAAGATTCACCCAAGAGTAATTGGTATATTATGTGAGGTTTATCGAAAAACACGCAAAATTTTAGAAAAAATAAGTTCAACAAATCCATAGTAGATAGAAAACTTGTGGGCGTAAACGGCTGTAAACCTAAGTAACATAGCCGGGCATTCCGGAAATATTAAAAAATGGAAGGAATTCAATGTAAATCATTGTATATTGAAAAGTATTTATTTTATTTAATGCAATTTTTATTTTCTAATAATTAAGGTCTTGGTGAAGTGAAGTAGTCCAAGTGAAGTTTAGAGTTTGCAAAAATAAATTATCATTGCAAGGCATAAGCGGCGGATCTTTAAAAAACGTTAATAAAATAATAAGATTTGAGGGACGAACTGTAGTGACATTTGGGGCCATTTCTATTGATGGGCTGGCAAGTGTCCCATAAATTGGTGTGGAAGGTGCAATAGAAGTAAAATATTACTAATATTTGGTTATCATTTTTAATAATCATACATTTTATCTCTTATAGATAGATTCCATATACGAACGAAATGTTAAACGCTACACCAGAGGCGTCTAACGCATTACAAAAGCCCGATAAAACATGTAACAGAAATAAAACCAAAATTGGAGTGTGAAATGTAATAAATAATCTCTGAACACGTTGACGCTCATTTTAAATTCAGTGAGTGCTTCCAAAACACAATTCTTCTTTTTTTTGTTTTATAGCACCAAGAATATAGAACTGCTATAGACGACGTGTGCATTTACAAACCATGAACGTCTGTAAACGCCATTTACGTTGCGGATTAACAAGTTTTTAAGAAAAGATAAGCGAAAGTAAAAATATTTTAAGGATTTGCAAAAGCAATTGGCAGCAACAATAAAACATTTCGTAAATGGCTTAAACAAATCGAAATAAAATAACAAAGAAAATTTATAAAGTCCCGGTTAAATCAAATTAAATAACTTTTACAATTACATGCTTTTGAAATTTGCTCTCATTTTATTTACTTTCTTTTAAAAAGCAATAGGTTGACCGTGATTTTGCTAATGCAATCAAAGGTGTTTCCTAAAAGAACATTAAAATTGAAATATTGAAATTATTATTTTTCCTATTATTATCCTTTTTATACTTGATCGGATCAAATATGTTTTTTTAAGAGTTCACATTTTTATGCTTAGATGACAGAATAAGAACTCGGAAGAAGTCACTACCAAAAGATTTGGTTACACCTACCATATGGCTTCGAACGTCTATGTTGCTTAGAGTAAGGCTGTTTCTGTAAAATGTAAGGCACCACGGACTCAAAACATAAACTGAATCACCTGCACGATTACATTATAAATGTTGTAAAACTTTAGATTTTTATATTACTTTAGTTTATATTTAGATAAATCAAATAATTGATGTTAGTTCTGTACGGACTGTTTTGCTTAATTCACTTGTTTGCTTTCTTCGTCTTCTTTTCTTTTCATTTTATTTAAATTGTTGTTCACGCTGATGACATAACAACTATTCCAATGGTAGAGTGGTAGAGTTTTTCTCGAGGCGACAGCAGTCGAGTTGTATATATTCAAAACGATACCATCGAGAATGATCATCGGATCAATTATGCACAAGATATAGAAAATCATAAACCAGCTCCAGCTAAAATAACGGAAATATTTGAAATAAATGAAATCACATTTCTTGTGAAAGCCGTAACTACCAAAAGATTGAAACGGTGTGCAACAGTCCGCTCTTACTTATAAATTTCGAATTCAGTTTATTTTACGGAGTAAATACCAAATATAAAAAAAATTTTCCACTTAATTTTCGAATTTTTCCAAAATCAAAATTTATTGAATATAAACAACTGAACAAAGTAACACATGAATTGTAACGCCACCAAATCCATTACACAACGTCATTGTAACCACAAATTATACCATCCTCCTCGTTCGTTAACAAATGCGCTTGACTTAAAAGATCAATGTCGTAGTAACGGTCTGACGTCATTTTTTGTTTCTGTTTTAAGCCATGCTTGGCATTTTCTTTAATAAAATTTAAAGCTATTCTTTCGTCGATCACCGACATTTGTAGGCTTTTGCCCCAAGACAACAAAACAATGGGTCGTTCCGCACTTGGAAGTTGGGATGGTGTAACGATATGACGATACAAACAACTTTGTAAAATATTCTTAAGCAGATTAACCTGCCCTGGAAACGCACACGGATGATAGAGTAAGACAATTGCACCATTAGCTAAACTATGAAGCCAACGTTGCGGTGGCAAATAGTTGTAAACACCATATGTGGGAGCCAAGGGGCGATACGAACCACTAAAAATATGCCTTTCAAAATAGTTGGAAATTGCTTTGGATATAAAAATTTATTACTATGTAGGTAACGGTTCACGGTAGTAAATTATCTCATCCAAACATCTAACAGACGGTTGGTAGGCAGGAGGTATAAAATATTCGTTTAACAACGCTGTAGTGTTGATGTTCGGTTGGTATTTTGTCCGATTATTAGATAAACATAAGTAATGATATGAATCTCGCTTGTCTTTGGGATCATAATCTATGCCGATATTGTCCTAAAAAAACTAATAAACTGACATTTGGTAAAAAAAGGATATATTCAAACATTTAATCTACCTTTCCATTATCGCAGGCGGTGCTATTCGCTTTCTTTACAATATTCGTTTTGTATTCATATTCTGGAGGATAGGGAAACCACAGACCCCTCCACAAATCGGGAGTTTTCACGCCCTCTCTTTGCTTTGGTTGCACTTGCACAAAACTTAATAAAATCAACCATGAAATTATAACTGTAAGCATAATGTTTTTAAGTAAAAATTAATTTAAATTAAAAGCAAAAACAAAAAACAGTAGAAGGAATAAATGTTCACTAGAAATTAATAAAAGCAAAGTGAATTAAGATTTTTTATAAATTGCATTAGTAATTGAGCGACCATATGAGACAGACATGACGTGAAAATAACAAAACTAAATGCGATATCAAATACAAGCAGAAGAAATCTGGGAACAAGCCTTGCATTGTTTACGTAAATTTTGTAAATATTGTTAGATTTTACTTACAATTATTATACATTTTTTATTAAAATTTTTTATCTTGGAACTCCGATCAGTATTCTATTTTCTCGTTGCAGAATTTCAACCAAGACATTTTGACCAGTTTTCATTTCGGCCATTTGTAATATGCCAGCTGTAAAAAACTTATATTTGATAAACGTTGTTTAGATCACTCTAACTTCATCTAGCTGAAAGCTTAGCTTGCGAATTTACTTACGCGAAAAAGATTCTGCATATTTGCAAAACTAGAGAACTTTTTCTCGCTCAAATTTTTTCGTTTCCTGTTGATTAGTTTATTGTTATATCATCATTTATGCAATAAAACCATGAACATTTGAGTTTATTTGTTTGCACACAGGTACAATATTATATGCGCCATTGATCTCCTAAAAACTCCCGTCCTTCGTTGATTCGCATTGGTTGATGTGACACTACCTAGTAACAAAAACGAAGTGTTCTATTCCACATCCAAATACATATGAAGATTTGCAGAAACTTTTCTTTTTATGCTTTGCAAAAGAGTTTCTGTCCAACGTAACTTGTATGTAAAGTGAGCTTCACTCAACGACATTTCAAATAGCACGGCTATGCCAAATTTGACTTTCGAATAAAAGTTGACAAAAAAGTGTTTAAACGATATTAAATCTATTCAGAATCATACGTCGTTGAACAATACACTATTTTTTTCTTGGATGTTTAGTTGGGGTGGACTAAGCCAATAAGACTTAGACACTTGTGGAGCAATATACTTAAAAGGTGGTTTATACGTGTTTTTCCAGCAATTTGTATTTGTTTTAATTTCAGGCATGATGGTCTCCTGAATTACTTTAACGTGCAAAATCCAACTTCCTCCAATATATATTGTGATTTTAACTGAACCAATATTTTCCTTCTTAAATCTCATCTTTCACACATTATGCTATATTTAATTACTTCACTCACCAATATTATTGCATGTACCTTCAGTTGGCAAAGTCCTCACTGCTTGTGAATCCTAGATATTTTTTTAAGTTTGTCAAGTACAAAAGAAAAATCTCTGTATATCTCTCGCATGTTTCTTTTAATGGCTGTGAGTTCTCTGATGATGTTGAAATCTCAAACCTCTTTGCTGAATATTTCCGACAAAATTTTTCAACTGCTAATTCCGATTTAACTGCTAACTATTCATACCCGACAACTCACTCGATTTTGATTTCTAACTTAGTCAATTTAGCAAAGGACGTTTTAGATGGTTTGAGATCCTTAAAAGATAGTTGTGCACCTGAACCCGATGGAATTCCATTATCTATACTTAAATCATGTTCTGTCGAGCTATGTGGTGTTATTTCGATGATTTTTGATCTGTCCTTGAAATCAGATGTTTTCCCTTTGTGTTCCACATTCGCAAATGAGGAAATAGACATTGCGTTGAAAACTATAGAGGCCTTGTCAAGTTGAGTGTTTTACTTAAATTGTTTGAACGAATTGTTACTCAGCGTTTACCTTTTGCTATCAAATCTCATATTTTTTCTTTCCTGAAAGGTAGATCGACCGTTACGAATCGTTTAGAGTTTACTTGTCACGTTGTCAAGGCTTCTTCTTGTGGTTCTCGCACGAATGTCGTATATACTGATTTTAGTAAAGCGTTTCACTTAGTTAATCATACCTTGTTGATTTTCAAACACCAGGTCTCTGGATTCCCTTTCTAATTAGTGAAATGAATAAGCCCTCATCTGCATAGCAAATGATTCACGGTTCTGTTTAACTTTATTACCTCTGGTGAGTTTCCCGTGACATCTGGCGTCCCTCAAGGCAGCCACTTAGAACTCCTTTTATTTATTCTACATATTAATGATCTCCCTCGGTGATTAAATCCAGCCAGATCTATATGTACGCTGACGATGTTACGCTGTTTTGTTCCTTCTCCTTGGAATCGCAATCGTATCAGCTTCAAACTGGCATAAATAATTTGGTTATATGGTACTCGTTAAATTTTATGAAATTAAACCTAAAAAAATGCAAGAAGCTTTCTTTCTTAAGAAGAAAATCATTCAATACTGAGTATTTCATTGATTCACACAAGTTGGAAAAGGTTGATTCGTTCATCGATATGGGGGTTCGATTCGACCAAACATTAGGTTTTAATCTGCACTTTGAGCGCTTTTTAAGTAAAGCTATGTCCGCGCTTGGCTTCTTTAAGAGGTGGAGGGAATTCTTACATTACAAAAAAGCTATACATGTACTTAGTTAGACGAATACTTGAGTATGCCCCTGTTGAGTGGTCTCCTTCCTATAAGTGTTATGTAGATTCAATTGAATCCTTCCAAAAGCAATTCTTACTGTTTGCCCATAAGAATTTAGGTTGGGACCCGCTTGTCTCTCTTCCTCCTTATGAAAATAGGTTGCTTTTGTTATTTTTACCGTCACTTGAAAAACGTAGATTTACTCTTGGTCTTTCCTTCTTAATTAAGTTAATTAATGGTACTATCGAGTTGTTCACATTACTTGGCGAGGTAAGCTTTAATGTCCGTAAGGGCCCCTCTAGGCACTTTATTTTCATTAAGCTGACTCAACATGCATATAATTATAAGCTGTAGAGTTCTGTGCAGAAACCTCAATGATGTCTACCACTTAATCTCAAGATCGTATTGTTTATTTCTCAAAATTTTATTTCCTTTAATTTATATCGCTTTTCTGAATGTTGGCATTAACCTTCTTAACAATGTTAGAAAAAAATTATTATATTTAAAATGTTCATAGGACTAACCATTGGATGAGCTTAAATTCCTCTCGGAGTGTTCATTACAGATTTATAGCAAAGAAATAGTGTCCGTACATAAAAGAGGCATATTTAATAAACATATATCGAAGTGATGATCATGTAAAGAATATTCCAGAATCTACTGTTTTTATAAACATAAACAAATAAACTTATGTTTGGATAGGTTTATATTAATCTCTTTTGTTTCTGGCTGCAAATAGTTACACATCTTTGAAATCAAAACTTTATTACTGTAATATCTACAATTTTTTGATATCTGCCAGGAGAGTCGAGTGCTTTTCGAACAGCTCTAACAAAGGGTCTTCGGGTTTGTTAAATTCACGATCATATTCTACGCCAATAGCCCACAATGATTCTAGGTCATAAGACATACGAATTTTTGGAGCAAGTATATGCAGAGCTATATTACCCAAGTCCAAAGCCATCCATTCATGACTTTCTTTTCCCTCTATTTTGGGTAAAGTGTCATCCGAATGACGCTTCAGTTTGTACATGTATCTCACAAATTCTGCTATTGCCGTCAGGTGACGATGACTACGTCCGCTGCATACCACCAAATAATCTACGTACTTTAATTCCGTAGGTACCGAACACACAAAGATATCTTCGGCACCTTCCTTGCGCAGCACTTCAACAAGGCTGTCAATATCAAAAACACCTCGTATGCCTCCTATATAAATATATATATAAAGGAAATGTTTACAAATTATTGCTGCTTTTACGTTTACATACTTGCTTTTCAATTTAACTTCTGAGCTATGATCTGGTACCGTCTGTTCCCTTTGATGTTGACGTTCTTTCTCTACATCAAAAATTTCCGAAGATTCTTCTGCCCGGAATCTTTTATACTTGTTTTGAATGGAACCGGATGTGTCAGAACCTTCATTTTTCTGTCCTTTTGACAACTGCGAGCTGATATATCTTCTAGACTCCGAATTTTCTTTTGTTTTGATTAATGGAATCTCATTTGTAAGTCTGCAATGTAAACATTTTATGGTGCCAGCAATTAAAATTAAATTCTTATCGCACACTAAACGACATTGCCGCAAATTTAACATTTTACACTATATTAACTCCCAACAACTTTAAATGTACTTAGGTGCGTATCATTTGCTGAAAATAGAGTGCGTGAAGTACTCGACAATATTAATGAAAGCTTCTCGTTTTGTTCCGTTATTTAAGATTATTTTGAAAGCGAACTAAAAGCATTAATTTTTTATACTATATATATATATATATATACATATATATATATATAAATATATATATGTGGGCATGAATAAATAATCAAAAAATATATATATAGTAAATATATATATTTATGCTTCTTTTCGCTATCTACAGCCAAATGATTTTTTATAAATTATCTCATGGATTTAGCAATTTCCTTAAGTGGCAATGCAAACAATTAGTAAATGTTATCTGTGCAAATCTATTTTTGTGGCTAGATGGAGAGCCAAGGCTTTAACTGATACGACTAAATACTCTTCTACCACCAATTATCTTCGTAGCAATTCGTTCATTGAAATGACCCTGGTAAGGAAATTTGATTAAGAAATTTGTAAAAAAAAAAGAATAATTGAATTAAGCAGGAATGAAACATAAACCAAATGTGCTACATTACTACCTGAGCTTAAGGAATCTAAATAGAGCTTTATTGTATTGTAAAGGGTTGTGAAGTTAACCAACTAAGTGTGAGCAGATTACCAACTAAGTGGTCAAGATGTTACTACTGATATTTATGTGGATCAAAACGACGTTGACGTTGACTGCGATAATGAAAAGCAAATGCATTTATATACAGTGTATATAAAGAAGCAAGCTGAAGAACACACAACACGATATTTTGTGGATATTTTAAAAACAATTAAAGACAATACGTTGTGAAGAATGCTTAACATTCACGACCAAGAAAGAATTTAATTTAGGATATCTGCTCGACACTTATACAACATGTCACAACAAATTGTCAGAAACAATATAATTATAAAGCTGTAGGAACGAAGAGTTTAAAATATGTTGATCCCAATACACACTGTACCTAGCAGAATATTGTAAAAGTAAAGGCAAGACATTAGTTTTGGTAGATTTGTGGAGGTAAGCAGAGATTGGCCGCTGCCCAATTCTTCAGCTAATTAAAAAAAAAAATGCCCAAATAGAAAATGGCTGCCAAATAGAAAATGAAGGGGACATCCAGGGGATTTTGCATTCTTTGCATATTTTCTAGCCATTCGGTCGAAGTTATCAAGCCAACATTTGCTTTTACTGTAAAATGGAACTATTTGACGAACACGTTCTGCATTTTCTTCTATCTTCACATCTTTATGCTTAGAAATAAGCAGTAATATCTCTTCATTTGATTTTGATTTGTGAGTTGCGAGAAAATACACATCTGATTTATGCAGTTTTATAGAATACCGGATCACATTATCTTTTTTATTTCCACATCAAGTTTCCACGAGAGTTGTTTTTTTTTAAGCAAACCTTTTGCACGGGAAATAATTGTGAAGAAATTGCCAATAGTTTCATTTCAGCCACCGTTTACATATGGCTCAGCAAGTTTCAGGATGACATTTCCGCCCTAAAGGATGTCCGATGGTCACCATTCGTATTTTCTTACATAAGGCTGAGCAGTTATTAGATATTTGCTTACTGTGTTTGTTGCCAATCAAAACTATGCCAACTTTATCGGGTTTATTTGGCATATACTGTGCAGGACGACAGCTGTATCTGCGTAATATTACAGAAATCAAAGCAAATTTGTCCCTTTCCAATATCTGCCAGCGTTTGTTCACTTTGTCGAAATGTATGTAACAAAGAATTTTCATGAACTTGTCTCTGGACATTATATGTGAAAACAAATTCGGATCCCATTTCTGAAATCATAAACGCGAAGATATGGATTAATTGATTGAATCAAATGATTACCTTCGGCGCTTTTAAGGTGCCTTAGAATAAAAGGGTATTATCAGTAATGCTAACGCGCGTGGTTCTGGTAAAAATTTGGATAGTCGTTTTTATGAAAAATATTCACGGGATTAAAAGTTCTAGACGTAAAATTTGGAAAAATTATTGGTATTATCCGAACTGGTGTTAGTTACTTCTACATTGTGGGCGTGCATGTGAACAGATGACACCCCTAACTTAAGCGGTCAATGAATATTTAGCCAAATTTCAGTTACCTATTTCCGTTTTTGCATCTGTGTGTGCAAATGTCTTCATTGGCCTGCAGAAAATTTGTACTGAAATTTATTGAAGTGATTGATGGATAGAAAATGTAAAATTCGTCAATGTGAGATCATCTAAACGATAAAGCGAAAGCACGTTACATTTGCCACTTGGTCATTGGGGGTTTTTCCGCACACACATACACATACATGTATACCATAGCCTATGTGCCGTTGCAACCACAGACGTGTAGAAGTAAACATTTTATGAATTGTTTCTAAATATATCTGTTAGCAGGTTGGAGAACTCAGAAATTAACAGAAAAAACCCATTATGCTGTAACTTCCAACTAGGATCTCATATGACGCATGTATTCTTTTTGAAGCTCTTGCAAAAAAAGGGCGAAATTTGTTTGCAGATAGAAATAATTTTTCGAGTATTCTACAAGGGCCAATACACCTACTGATCCAATGAAAAGAAAATTATTCTGAACAATATACAGTCGCTTCCTCCTTTAACTCTTGTACCCCCAACTGGTGCATGATGTGGATGAGGAGTGAACAATATGTACTACACGAACAACATGCACAAAAAATGTTACCTTTGTTTGCATGTAAATTAATTGCCACAATCCAAATACATATGTCAGACGTTGATAAATGCGGATCTTTTTCGTCGATGCGGCGGTCAAAGATATTTACAACTTAATATTGGCTTCAGGATTTCAGTCTAAAGTAAGAAGACGCACACATTTACTGCATTTAGAACGTAAGTTAGTTTAGGAAAAAAAATAGACCAACATTTCATCGATAGAAGAACTTTGGCTTGTGACTCCCATTCGCTTAGCTGACTAACACAAGCATGCACTCCTGTGTTATCTATGAATTAATGATCAATTATATGTGTAGTTGCTTTTTAATTTTCTAAGCTCTTTACTGCAATCAGAAAACGTTTTCAAATATTTGCGTTGTCACATACAAACCCAACGGACGCAAATATTTCGGTATTTGTTATGCCTGAATGAATATAAAAAAAAGTGATCACTGATTAACGGAAAGACCTACGAAATAACAGCAACAATAATAAGAGAATTCTGAAGTAGCAGAATTCATTTCCGTTCAGCCAATCTATGCGATACCGAGCTACCCAGCTGTTTGTGTCGCAATTTTTACGAGCGTTACGATGAGAAACACTAAGCATTCATATGTAGTTATGCTCTAAACCACTTGTCGTAAAGGGTATATTAAGTTAAGTGCGTATGTATGTAACGTCCAGAAATACTCATCTTTTATTATACCAATCGATTGATCAACTAAATCTGATTTGTTTATCTGTCTGAACGCATATATGTTTTTCTGCCTGTCTGAAGGTACACATGTCTGATTTGTGACAGCGTAGTATTGCGTTCAATCGATACGTCGCAATTTTCGACATATTTTGATGAAATTTGGTGCACTCATATGCTTCGCCCCAAGGACGCAAGCTATTGATAATGATTTGGATGGGACTACTTCTGCGACTAGTCCTCATAAAACGCCTGGGTTCAAGTTAAGAGTCCTTGCAAAAAACTGCAATTCTGGAATTTTCCCGACAAAAATCACTAAGTGATAGCGCTTTCGCATTCTAATTTGAATCGGAAGGACCAATACTGTGAACCCTCTCTGATACAACCGCCCCTACGAAAAGCAAGCTTTATAGGTGAATAAGTGAAAATCCATTTTTTTTTTTTTTTGCTTTTGAACATAGAAGTGTTTTCGGTTCGTGTTGTGTTTTGTGGGCGTGCTCATTGACCGATTTCGTTCATATTCAATACCAACCTGCTTGCAATGGTTTCCAGTTGTTTGCCTTAATTTTTGCCACAGGGAAAATAGTTATCGCGTAAGCTCATACAGGCGGAAGGACAGACTTGATTAAACAGACGTCGTAATTTATACTGGTCAAGAATATATACTTTATAGGATCTCCGAAATTTCCTTCTAGATGTTGCAAGCGTTTTGAAAAAATGCACATACCGCGATCTTTACGTGGCCGACATAAAGACAAGAACACACTTTCTTACGACGCCGTGTCAAATTTCGTGGCACATGGCAAGTTAGTATTTGTTTGATAGTCGCAGAAAATGAACAGCTATGATGATTTCGCTTATATTAAAAAAGAATGAATTTTGTCTTGTAATGAGCACTAATTCTTGAACGTTGACAGAAACGGGCATTTAGTCCGTAAAATAGTATGGTTAAATACTGAATGGTTGGATTTAAATCTGACCGCACAAGTACAATATGACCAGCAATTGAAAAAATATTTAATACGATATCCGACAAGGTACAATTGGAAAGGAGTGAGCTAGAGGTGGCTGCACATAGTTGATATCGATCTGTGCTTGATATTGTGCTTATTGTGCTCATGAGTGTCACACATGAGTGAGCTCATAATTGATCGAAGTTGCATTTGTGTGACCAATTCAGTAAAGGACCTAGAGACCATAATTTAATACTGGAGAATTCAGATAGAAAAGACATGCATTCACTGCTATTCATCGAAATTACGTAGATGACTGTGTTGTGTGAAAGTTCATCAAAGAGGCTAAAGATGAAACTACGGTGAAACGCGGTACAGGCAAAGTCCTATTAACTGGGACACGAGTGCCTAATAAGTATTTCACGTCAAATGAAGAACTCCAACAGGAAATGGATAGCTATTTTAAACGACTCGAAAAATTATGTGACTTGTAATCGTTGAAAGTTAGAAATTTATTGGCTTTGGTGTTTCAATCTAAAAGAAGATTATTTTGAAAAATGAAATCGAATTTCTTAACAAAATACGTGTTCCTCTTATTATGTGCCGTATTTATAGAGCAAATTGCTCTTTTGTATGTTAAGTTGTTCTACTTCAGCAGTAGCAGTAGCAAGTAAGAAAATATATAATACTGGACTTGGACCGAATCTTTTGCACCCACCATCTTTATGCTAACAAGCAAAGGTGGCAAAGAAAAACGAATAAACCAAAATTTCATATTCTGTAATATTGACTGAGTGTCGTCATATAATAGAATGTACGTGAAAGCTTTTGACACGTGTCCATTGCAATTTGTGAGTCAGAAAGCCGAGGTTTTTCTGAATTTATGTTTCACTGCAATTGGGCCGCGTGGTCGATTTGAATCATTTTCAACACCAATCTGCTTACAAGAACTTCATTTCTGCGGACGGGAGAATGTTTATCATCGACATTACAAAGATGAGTAAGAGGGCAGGTGGACATGCTTAGGTGGATTCCGAATACGATACTTGTCAAGTACATATATATTGTATGCTTCCTCTATGCACTACAAATATTTTAACAAAAAAATGAAATTTCGACTTTGGGTTTTTCCTTATTGTACAGGGCCACCACCACACACCAAAACCAAATTTTGCTTTTTTGCTTCGCTGGTGGTGGTACCAATCTGCAAGAACGCCCAATGTTTGTGCTAAATTTGGTTCCGAGAGCGTCATTTTTGCGGTCAGGATAACGCTTATAACAGACGTTATGGCAGACAATATGAATACACTTCCGTTCCTCGGTGGAAGGTATAAAAATGGATTTCGGGGGCGAGCACACAGTTTGTTTCTTAAGCAGCTTACAACATTCAGCTTGCATTTTTCTTTTATGTGCGGAACTAGCTTTGCCTGCATCTTGTGCAGTAACTTGCGTTAATTAGTCCCTGTTGAATCGTATAATGAACCGCTTAAGGCCAAGCAAAGCTAGTGCTATCCCTACACATATGTATGGTACCTTGTATACATAGTAGGGTAGTTAGCTTCATATATTTCCTACTGTCTGCGGGTGCGGGTATGTATCTATACTTGAGTGTATGCACATGTACCTCCAAACACCGGTGCAGATATCCCTACACATATGTAGGGATAGTACTATACATAGTAGGGGTAGTTAGCGTATATATTGCCTACCGTCTGCGGGTGCGGGTATGTATCTATACTTGAGTGTATGCACATGTACCTCCAAACAGCAGCGCAGATTTGAATAATTCTCAATGACAATTGCATTTGCTCGACATTCAATCAAAGTCATTCATTCATGAATTTTTCGTTCTCGAAGTGCTATTTCTGTTGTCTACTTGTTATGTACATTACGGCAAGTATTAAGTTTGTCAACCGATTAGAACAATTAAAATTAGCTTCCCATAGTCATAAACAGCAAATACTTTTGATCACTCTGAATAAATCTGCAAAAAAGGGACAATGACGAACATTTGAAATTTTGTTTGGTTGTTTTTAAGCGGACCTAGAAAAAAAGTTTGCATTTCAATCTGAGTCTCAGTATTAACTTTATCTTCCTGAAACCATTTCATACGACCGACGCAATGAAACGTCCTTTTGATTTACGTTTTCCGTGCCTATAAATATGTTACGAGCGGACTCCTATCTCCCATCATATGAAAATACAGGCATGCCTCGCATAGCACGGTAAATTCATGCCGCAGTGAATCGAAATCGTGTTATTCTAAACTTTTTTAGATATATATTATAAAAAATATATTATAAAATAATATATGTACAGAATGTTTACAGCAGCAGATGGACCGACGGACATGCTTACATCGATTCGGAATTTGATGCTGGCCAAGAATACGTATACTTTGTGAGGTCTCCGAAACTTCCTTCTGTGCAAACGTGTTGAAAAGTGAATATACGTCAAATGCTTCGGTGAAAGGTATAACAATGTGTTCCATGTTATATCGAAAGCAACTCTTAAGGTGTAAGGTTTTATGATAACTTCGATAATTTCGTTCCAAACATATATATAAATAAAAAAATAAATTAACTTCAAGCAAAAAATATATATATATGTTCCACTATATATAATGTATTCAAAAAATATATCTATAATGTATTTATAAATATATATATAGATAATGTATTTAAAAATAGTAACGGCGATCGTAAGAAAATTTTCATCAAAATTTGAAGGTAATCTTTTTTTGTTTTTCTCTCAAAATGGGTCTAACCTTTGATAAATACCTTTCTTCTAATCGTCGAAACAGTTGCTATAGGCGATTTACGGAATGACGTTCAAAGCTTTCTGCAATCCAGCCTGTCTCGCCTTAGTCGAGTCAAAACATTGTCCCAGGCTTGACAGGGGTTGTCTTTTGAGCTTAGAACATTGGGCTAAATCAGATCGATCGGGTCAGGTTGTAGAACGATATGGTTTAAATTTGTAATGAAATGGTCTCGGAGAACCAATGCAGAAATTGAGTATTTTTGAACTCAATCCAGATTTCAGACGCGTTTCAGGCCCAAGATGTCTTTCGAAATGCCAACAGGGTCAGCACGATTCCTTTACTGTTAATCACAAATTTCTGAGCACCAAATTTTTGGATTTGTTTGACGTTACTACCATCGGCAGAGGCGTTATGGCCGTCCAGGAAACCAGGTTTCTTCAACCCGTTCTTGGCCTTTTTCCAACTATTTACTTACACTTTTAAATATATCTTTCCGACAATGTCTTCTCACCAAACGCCCTGCTCTTCATTTGTGAACATAGTATTACATTAAATTTGAGAAGTTGTGAAGAGAGCGCTTTCATCCTGATGGCAAAGCCAAAAATAGATCCGCTTGCTTAAACGAGCTTAAAAGATTAAGTGTTTGTCGCATAGAATTCGTTAAAAAAATTGGAAAAGTAATGGTTGACTTTTTTTTTATAATTAAACCGTAGTTCAACTCACGGTACGCGATCGAAATTTTTCGTGTGGACTTAGATTTATCCACATTTCGAGTAATGAGTTTACGATAGTCGATAGAGTAGGCAGTTTTTGGTTGCTGCCGAATATCATAGTCAAAGAGCATCATATTGTATCTGATGTAATAAAATCAGAGACAATTAAATGAAAAGACGTCCCAACACTGTTCACTGTTCAAAATATAAATTAATAACATCTCAGAAACTTTTCGCGCTTCTATTCTATCAATGAAAGTAGACGCGCTGTTAATTATCATTCATTTGACTTACGCTTTCATCATTTGTGTGGGCAAGAACTCGGTTCTCTGAACTGCATCGAATGTTTATAAAGGAAAAGTATACAAATTTCTGTGTCTTTAAGTGCTGGTTACACCCTATGGTATATATATATGAGTGTACATGCGCTAAAAATATCAAAGAGTATGTAATGTTGTTTAATCCTTTACTTCTTATTGAAGATCGTTGAAGTTTACGATCGCCAGATAATTTCAATAAATTTCACTGAATAATTCTATGAGAGTAATTTTAAGAAAAAGTTACTTTGTAAGAATAATTCGTCTCGCTTTATTTAATAATTTTTGTACAGATTTGACAGTTTTCTGGAATCTTTCATATCACACAAGGGCTTTTGTACAGGGCGCGTTGCTTACTTACTTCACAAGATTGGGAAGTACTTAAAAAACTTATTATTATTATTATTATTATATAAATTTAGCCAGAGAACAAATTCTAAGACTAAAGTCTTAAAGCACTAGCATCTAAGGCTTTCGGCTTTTATTTATTTATTTATTTTTTTTTTATTAATATTATTATTATTTTTATTATTAAAAACTCTATCGCACTTGAGGTTTTTTTTTTTTGCCTTGCAATGTAATAAGAAACAAGTAAGAATATTATAGTCGGACAAGACGGAACACATTGTCTAAACCAATTCTTATTTTTATTATAGAAA